>VXAB01010439.1:0-70451 GCA_013399175.1 Odontophorus gujanensis | reverse complement strand
GGCGGTCGGGCCGCGTGGGGTGGGGGGCAGGCGGGCGGGCCTGAGCGGAGGGAATGTTCCAGGGCCACGGGGCACTCCGTCGAGGAGAGGGGCGGCCCGCAGAGCTGAGGGCCGCGGGGAGGGACGGGTTTGTTGTAACGCCTTCTGGCTTTGTGTCGATTCGCTTAGGAGACGCGGTTTTAGCTCGGTGTTGTTGGTAAGAGCGGGGGTGAGTGTTCTCTCTCTGCTGACCAAACAGGAGCGGGATCTGCTTCCGGAAACCTTGGGTAGGTGGGATGCGGCCAGGCCTCCCCGCTGTCCCGGCCTGCTGAGCAGCTGGTCCCTCCTAAGTCCGAGGTAAGGAGCGCCGTGAAACCAAAGCGAAAGCATCCATCCTGAGCTTTTGCCGTTCTTCAGAGCATCTCAGTTCTCCTTTCCCAGGTGTAGCTTCTTAGTTTGTGTTCTACAAGCAGCTGAGGCTGAGAAGAAATGGAAGCGTTTGCATAAGCCGTGGGCACTTAGTAGGGGTGTTCTGTGAGAGACGTTCAAATGGGCTGAGGTAAAGTGAGAAATGTGACTTGGATGCTGAAATACGTTAGCAGAGTTCTGTCGTAGTACTGCTTGATGGAAGTTAGCCACTAACTTCTCTTTTGGAGTAACTAAACATGTTTTGCCAAAGACAGCTGGCGTGCAGGTAGCAGCTCTGTGCTGTAACAGAGTGCAGAAAGAGAACTTGTGGTGCATAGATACATTTGAGAAAAGCCATTCTCAAATGTGTTTTTGTAATATGGATGGTGAACCTCATGTGTTCATTGTATATCCTCATTGTTTACAAATGGCTGTTGTGGACAGCATATGCAATGGCTGTCAGTAAGTAGCTGAGGGTTGTGAGGAAGGAAGATGAATGTGTTTTATCTCATGGTGGGTCAGCTTCCCCACCTTTGAACCGAAACTGTTTTGTTGTGGGCAGTCCCAAAGTGAGCGTGCTGTGGAGGATGACCATGCTGTGGAGGATGACCATGGAGGAGCTGAGCAGCTTGAGGATGGTTGCTTTGGGCCATTATGTGATCATGGTGATGTAACCTGAGAAGTCTTTCAATCTGGATTTCCAGACAGGGAGGAAGAATTAAGGCTTTTAGCTGAGCAGAGGCTCAAGTACTGGACTCATATATGATCTGATACTTTCTGCCTTGAGAGCTGTTTTCTAGGATCATCTGTTAACACTGATATTGCTTATATTCAGTGCTTGCTGTGAAAATGTATAGGAGCAGTGCTGAAGTGGCTAATGACAGAAGGTGCTACATGATAATTGTCTTCTGTGCTGGCTGTGGTATGAGATTTAGTATCTGCACTGTGGAGCATCTTAACTAGTCAAATTTGTGGCCTACTCTTCAATGTACCCCTGTCTCTTCTCTTAAGAGAAGGAATTGTAAGCTGTGTTTAAAAATCTTTTGGTTTTCAGGGCTGTTTGTAGGGATCTTGTATGTGTTCTTTCCCAACTGCAGTGGATACTGATGTTCTGGGTCAAACATGGTGGTTGTTTTGTTTCTTTGGTGGCACGTTCTGGCAGATCCAGAAGGGAAAAATTTCTAGCCTGCATAACAAAAGAATTATAGAATGGCTTGAGTTGGAAGGGACCTCGAAGAACCCATGAGCAGGGTTGCCAGACACTGGATGAAACTCTAGATCAGATTGCCCAGGGCCCCATCTAACTTCACGTAAAATAAATAAATAAATAAAAATAAAAACCAAAGGAATACTTCACACAATTTCATGTCAACCTGTCCTGTGGCAGAGCTTCTTCATAATCCTAGTACTTACTGGTGTAAATAAAAACTGAGAAAGTCTTAACAGTGCCCATACTCTGTTCTTTAAACTGTTTTCAAATGCTTGATTTCTTAGTTAAAAGTATTCACATCTTAGTGTGACTTTTTTTTGCTCAGTTTTTTAGCAGGGTAACTGAAAGTAGCAGGGAAGATAGCAAACTGAAATTTATTTTTACTATTCTCTTTATTCTGTAACCAGTTTAGTGCAAATCAATCGCATTGCGTCATGGCAGCGGACTCTATGGAAATCGATGATGCTTTGTATAGGTAAGAGTATCTGATTTGTAAGTGTTGCTCTTGACATTTCAGTACCTCTTGGAACTACATGCATTAATGTGAAAGACAGGGCTTGAAAGTGGTGCCTACTGCCTGTTAGTCAAAGTATGCCTACTTGTGTTGCTCCCTCCTTCGATTTGAAAGTGGAAGGGAGAAACATGCAGCCTGTCAAAATGAGTCTGCTTCCTGTAAAGTTTCTTAGCCTGTCACTACTGATGCCCGTTCATCTATAGAAGGTAGTACTGCAGATTAAAAGCTGACTAGAAAACTAGGTGGAAAGGAAGTATTTTAACTTGCTCTTGACTTTATTAGTCTTGTTTTACTTTGAATTTATCTTTCTGTAGTCGGCAGAGGTATGTTCTTGGAGACATGGCAATGCAGAAGATGGCTCAGTCCCATGTGTTCCTGAGTGGTGTAGGTGGTCTTGGTGTGGAGATTGGTAAGTTTGGGTACCATTTGTGTAAGCAGCCACAAGTGTACATAAATATACTGTCTCAGCTTGCTTCTAAAGCTTATTTTAGATGTGATAAGAATGTCTGAAGTATCTGAGTGAATGTGCATTCAAGATGCCCAAGTAGCATAGATGAAAAGATCCTGGGCTTCTGTCTAAAAAGCTTTCCAGAAGAACAGAATTCTAAATTGTATTGGAAAATGTGCTTCTTGTCCAGGTAGCTTTGCCCAAAATCTCATATCGTGGGTGAAAATTGGAAGTGAATAATCTAGATTATTCCTTCAGATTTCATTATCAGTAAACCTAATATAGGAACAGATGTAGACTGGATTATTGCTGTATAGGAAATGGGGACATGAGGGGGAAGGGAAACAGATTTGATGAAAACTGTGTGATTGCCACAGTGCAGGAGACCCCCATAACCATTTTGTTTACTCCACAAAAGACAGCCCAGACAAGTATTGTCCATTTGTGGGCTATTACCCTTTCAGTTGCCTTTAATGGAACTCTGTGCTGAATGCCAGAATGCGTACATGGGGTTTTGCTGTTTATTGTCATTGGTATCTCTATAATCACATTTGTGGGATGAATAGCTGATGAATGACAAACGTAGAAAGTCTTTTTAACCTCGCTCTTGTTGTTCTACTTTCAGTGGTGGTATAGAGTGCTTAAACTAAACATAAAAGAAAACAAACCCTTAAGGTGTGAAGTTCTTAGGAATGGCATACTGTTGCTGTCCACCCACATAAATTTTCACTTAGAGCTTTGTGAGAGATCTGTAACAGCCTTATTTTTTTTTATTTTTTATTTTTCAGCCAAAAATATAATTCTGGCTGGTGTAAAGGTATGTAAAGCAGTTCTGTTCTTGGGTGAGCGGGAGGGAAAGGGACAGCACCACTAAGCTAGCTAATCATAAGTTTCTGAAACTGCCTTTCTGTGGGAAGACTGCAAAACATTTGAGGACCTGGCTATAAAAACTTTTAATAGATTGAATGTTGTAGTGGTACGATGTGAGTCTCACTTTACTGTGAAACCTGAGTTTTTGTGCCTTCTTAGCTCTTCATTAAAAGCATTCTGAATTCATAAGTCATTTAAAATATTTCACACAACTGCTAATTAGGTCTTGAATGCTTTTGTGTAAAGCCGCGTCTCATAAGTGGTGAGTGGTATGAATGCAAAAGCCAACCTCTTCAAATTGTCCTACTCTGTCACCTGTCACAATCCATATGTATAGAATCTAAAATGGTTGCACATTTTAATCTGACAACTACTTTGCATTAATTTTATTAGAGAAGCCTTTTACCATTGTTTCTTCCAATCACTAAAAAATTGTAGTAATTTTGGGAGCTTGTTCAATTACAGATTGCAGTTATGCATTTTAATTGCAGTGTGGCAGAAATCATCCTCAGTATTTTAATGTTCTCATCTCTGCAAGCTGGGAGAGAAAAGTTTAATGGAATTTGTCTTCTGGATCCGTTCCTCTCTCTCAGACTGTAAGAGCTCTCTTGGCGAAGAGATTGGAGGAGCTCATTCCTACATACATTACAGCCAGACCTTCTGTGGTGCTGGTCTTTACAGCACTTTGTATGAGGCTTAACCCATCCTTTTGTGAGGTAATGCTATCTGTGCTTCATCCAGTTGATGATTTTAATTCTTTCTTAGGCCCTTACAGTTCATGACACCAAGCAGTGCACAAAATGGGATTTAGGGATCAACTTCTTCATCCACGAAGATGATGTAATCAGTCAAAGGAACAGGTTGGTCAAGTTTTTGGGGTGAAGGAGGGCTGAACTTGGATATAAGCAACAAGCAAAACTAGCAGTTCAGTGTCCTGAAGTGCTTGTTAACTCCTGCCTTTAGAGTTGCTAGCTTTGAGTACAGTGTCCAGGTGTCACGGAAAGTGTTGGTGGGGGCTGGAATCCTCTCTAAGTCAAATATCTCACTTCTTAAGACAAATTTAGTAGTAGCAAGGGCCAGGATGCATTTCTTCCTTAAACTTTCTCATCCACCTTTGCAAGACTAGAAAACGGCCATGACACATCAGAACGTCAGCATGTTCTACTGCCTGTTGGATACAGCTCTTCTTGGACTTGCTAGGAATTTAAATATGAAGAAATAAGTTTCTGATAGTCACCGGGACACTTTCTGGGTGCTCTTGTAGGGCATGTGTAGTATGAAGTTCAGTTTAGAAAATGCAGTTTCATAAATGCTTAAAAGCAATTTAAGCATGTTGCTGTTCTTTTAGGGCTGAGGCCACTCTTCATCACATTGCAGAACTTAATCCGTATGTCCATGTAGCAGCATCGACTGTGCCACTAGATGGAAGCACAGATCTGTCCTTCCTAAAGCAATATCAGGTATGTCACTTCAACAGAGCAAACAACTTGATTATTTTTACTATAGATAAATGAAATGGAAACAAACTTACGAGTACACTCTGAGATGATGGAAGGAAGGATGAGTTTGGACTACTTAAATGATTCTGCTTGTATTTTCAAGTCTGAAAGAGTTTCTGTTCCTAGCACTTCACATCAATTATGGAATTTTCTGCAGCAATAAGTAGTTACTTGAGGCTTGAGAAATAATGTTTTTCTTATTTACAAGATAAAACTGTGACTTTTTCGGTTACATTACAGTATGTTCTACGTGTATTGTGTGTTGTATTCTATGCAGCAGAAGCACTTTCTGTTTAATTAGGTTATTTAGTGTGTGTGTACCTAATTAGCAAAATGTAAGCTACTTTGTAGTGGAATGAGGGTTTTTTCAGTTGTTCAGCCATCTGTCTCCTGCTTGTGTGTGTGGCTCAGGATAAGTTGGGATCTCATACTTAGTGGCTATTGGTTAGACCCAAGCTAGGCAAATTTTTGAGTGTCTCAGCTATAATAAGGTGTGTGCAACTGAATGAGACTCAGTGCATATACTTTGTAACCTAACATTTTCTCAAACTTCTGAACTCCATTTTAAAGAACACTATTACTTGAATCCCATGCAGACTTCTTGGTGTAGTATATATTAGTGTTATTATTTGCTAATTCAAATCTTAAAAATCAAGAGTTACTTTTTTTTCTCCAGAAATTATCTATAGTTTTCTAGAGTACTGTGATTAGGTTTTCTTCCACAGCTGCAGTAAAAAAGTGAGAATTTCTGTTCCTGGTCCTGCTCATTTTAATTCCCCAACTACTGGGAATGGTAACCCACCTGTTCTAACCTAATGAGAAAGTTTGACTTGAGACTCCTTTCTCTGTGAAGTTAGGGGAAGAGGAAAGGAATGTTAGAGGTTCAGGACTCCTGAGTAACTTACTGTTACTACTTTTTCCATCCTTAAAGCATTGATTGTTTTTAGTGTCTTAGCTTTATTTGTATTCTTGCTCACAGTGTGTCATATTGACTGAAGTAAGCCTGTCACTGCAGAAGAAGATTAATGACTTCTGTCACGCTCAGCAGCCACCCATTAAGGTAATAGAAAAATTAAACAGGTGATTAATCCATACAGTGAGTGTTCTGCAACATGTTCTTTCCAGAAGTTGAGAAAGCATTTTGTGAGGTATATAAGTTTCTGTGGATACCAGATTTTCACCAGAGCAGAACTTCCATGTGCTGCCTTTGGACAAGGTTGGTTGTGAGAATTCATTCCTTTGGCATAAGATGATCAGAGATGCTCACTATTCTTGCTTTGTCTTGTAGTTCATCAGTGCAGATGTATATGGAATATGTTCACGTCTGTTTTGTGACTTTGGTGATGAATTTGAAGTACTGGATACAACCGGAGAGGAGCCAAAGGAAATCTTCATTTCAAATATAACACAAGTAAGGGATAGATGTAATTTTGATAGCATAACTTCACTTTGTTATAAGTCATTACTGGCTACGTGGACAACAATGTGTTCCAATTTATTAGCTTGATAAGGAATTGAAAACAGCATAGCAGAGGCAAACCAAACTCCGTGTTTGTAATAATCTTCATCAAAAACAGTCAGTGATAAGTGCTAATACCACAGAGCGTGCTGATGCCTCCTGGGTGTTACTTAAAATATCATAATTTTCAGGCTTTTTAAGAGGAAGATAGATGTGGAGAGAAGAGGGTGTAGCCTTTGTGTGGGAATATGTTAAGACTTCAGAAGTCCTAAAATACTCTCAAAATTAGCCACTTTTTAATGAGAAACTGCAGTACATATAGAGGGGGTCTACTGGAATGATAAAGGGGATTGAGAGTCTCCTTTGAGAAGGCATCTATTTGGTCATTTTAGCCTCTGAAAGCAAAGGTGATGAAGAGATGTTACTGCTAACACTTCCACTGGAAAATATTAGAGTGGATATCCAGTTGATATTTTATGGTGTAAACATGTTCAGCTCCTCTCAATTCTGTTTGAAAGTCCTGACTGGAATGTTGCTCATCCACTAGCAAGTCTGTCGTATCCTCACTCTAGAGTATAACAGTATCAAACTAGAAGGGGCTGTATAATGAATCGTATTTGACCTGAAGTTCATGACATAATGATTTGGTAGCCGGTCCTTTGCCTGACTTGATTGTTCTCATAAATTACGTAAGCCGCAGAGAGTTACGTATTGCAGCTTGTCCTGGTTGCATGCCACAGTGGGTAGTATTTTCATTTCTTCTTCTTACAGTTCATAATCTGTCATTCAAGTGTAGTTGCACCCTCTTTCCACTCTCTGGAGTGGAAAAATTGTCATGGATTATCCCTTGGTATGGCAGAACTGAGGTGCAGGAGTATCAGTAACTGCAGTTTCAGTGACAGAAAAAAACTTTTTGATAACGTGACATCTTCTCTTTGCTAACTTTGCTGCTTTTCCTTTCAGTCAAATCCTGGTATTGTCACTTGCCTTGAAAATCATCCACACAGGCTTGAAACAGGGCAGTTCTTAACCTTTCGGGAAGTTAATGGCATGTCGTGTTTAAACGGATCCACGCACCAAATAACAGGTAAAGTGTTGCTGATTGATTTGCATTGCGTGTCTTGGGCTTCTGTCATTTCTTTTTGAGCTCACTATACTGTTAGTTGTTATAGCTGGAAGAGTGCTGGGCTGTCAGATTTGCAGTAAGCTCACAAGAAAAATTATCTTTTGATATGGAGTTCTTCCTCATGTTGTCTTAATTGCTTTTCTGTTTAGTAAACCTTTTCTAAATTCGTCCTGCTGTTTAAGCAGCAGTAGAGGCTCCCAGCTTGTGGAAGGTAGTTGGCAGCCTCTGAGGTTACTGTCACCATTTTGATGACACAGCTGTATTTTTTCTTTGTTCTGGAGAATCGTGTAAATCCTGTGCTTCTGTCAGTGCTTTGGATTGCATTAATGCTGCTGTGTATGTCACTATTTGCCTTGTATCTCTCAACACTTAAATTATAACACAAGGAACTACATCACTATCACTCTGTTTCTGAGCATGCTTTTGAAGCAGTTCTCATGAATTGCAGTTTACCCTGCTTTTGTCTTCAGTGTGGAGGTCTTTAGGTGTACTACTCAGCTCCCTTTGGAAGCTCGGGAATTGTCTGATTGAGGAGAGTGGGGAGGAGGGAGAACAGACATAGAAGTCTTTCAGTTGTTTTTTATTGCTTTGTGATCTGAGATGTAAACTGTCCCCTTTGAGAGATTGTTGAACCTGTTCTCTCTGGACTCATTTGTTTAACCAACTCTGGTTTATAGAGTCATAGATTCATAGATGCATTAGGTTGGAAAGGACCTACAAGATCATCTAGTCCAACCATCCTCCTATCACCATCCCTACCCACTAAACTACTAAATCAAATCCCTTAGCACCTCATCTAAACGCTTCTTGAACAGCGCTAGGGATGGTGCCTCAACCACCTCCCTAGGCAGGCCATTCCAGTGCCTGACCACTCTTTCAGAGAAAAAATTTTTCCTCAAATCTAACCTAAATCTTCCCTGGTGCAACTTGTGGCCATTCCCTCTCGTCCTGTCTATATTGAGTTCTGTTCTGGTGCTATATCGAGTTCTTTCCCATTAATTATGGCCCAGTTTCTGGCTTCAATCTTCATGTCGCGTGAATTATCAAAATGTTTTGGTCATATTCCTTTTTCTGGGAAATGCTCGAGGTGGTCTGAGAGGAAAGATTTGAGTTGCTTTGCTTTGGCAGCTGGAGCTTGTTTCTTGATTGCTTGTTGTTCTAGTCACTTTTCTAAAATCTTCTTCTGAGTACTATACTGGATGCTGCTATGCACAGTCCAAATACAACTGAGAGTGATTTCATTTTTGTTACAGATCTGTGGTCATCAGAATTCTAACTAAAACTACTGCTACTCTAAAAGGTTTATTTTATAATAGATCATGTGAGACTAATACTTTGGCCCAGAACCTGGCAGAGAGGGACAATCCCATTAGTTAGGAGGGTCAACTGTGTATATAACTTCAAAGCAAGGTTGCATGCTAAAAAGTTAGACCATAAAAGGCATTGGGGTGTAAAAAGCCTGCTTTGTCGTGTGTAGAATTGTAGCATGTGTTGTTTGTCACTGCCACAGTGTTCTTTCCTCTTTTCAGTGGTGTCACCGTACTCCTTCAGCATTGGCGATACATCAGACATGGAACCTTACTTGCATGGTGGCATAGCTGTCCAAGTGAAGACACCCAAGATGTTTTACTTTGTAAGTGTGTTTGACAAAACTAGGCTCTTTGTTAATAGTGTAAACATTGAAAGCAGAGTTCAGGAGATAGATTACACATGACTTGTGTTTACATTTAATTTGGTAAGGATGATGATAATAAATCAGAGAATAAGAAATATTTTAAATTCAAGGTTAACAGCTAGCATAGGGAAAAAATATGTGGGGGCAGCCCATTCGCATATGGCAGGGAGCTCATAAAAACCTACAAATATATGGTTTCTTGGCAGCCTTCTGAAAAAAAGTGAGAGTTAGGTGAGTTTGTGTAAAGGAGATTGCAAGCTACATGGTGCTGTGTGCCATTTTGGGCCCACTGAAAGTTGAACCTGGCTGCACTTAAATGTCCTGCAAGGGAGCTGGAAGTGAGGACCAGCTGCAGCTGATCTGTGAATGCCCAACTCAGGAGCTGTAACCTGTCTCTGCAAAGCAGTGGCTTTCTCTTCCAGATGTGTGCGTGCAGATATTTCCAACTCAACTAGTTGCTTGTAAAATATCCAGTAGGTGACCTCGGAACAGTTGGAGAAATGGGTCTTGCCAGTGTGATGTCTAATATCCATTGCACTTCTGACTGACAAAGCTTTCAGTTTTGTTTTATGCATCTTTCCTGGTAGTAGTTATGAAGAGAATAGCATAAACTCTAGGAAGAAAACATATCCATTTCTTAGTCTCTTCAGGAAGAGTATTGTTTTCTCAGGTAGCAGTATCTGTAGTGTTCTTAAGTGACTGTTACTTTAATGAGTTCTGTTTTTCCAGGAACGGTTGGAGAAGCAGCTGACAAATCCACTGTGCCTAGTTGTGGATTTTATCAAGCCTGAGGTAATTAATGTATAGGGATTCGTGTGTCAGGGTTTTAACCTTAAAACTACATAGAATGTAGTCTGCAGTTTTATATGTATAGCAATAAACATTTCTAACCTCCTCTGCTATTGTTAAAAGTGAGGTTAGTGTGTGAAATAGGAGTAGGGCATCAGATTGCATGCTGACACAGAACGTGCATTGTGGATTAGGTTTCTGGAGAGACTTATTCATTATTTGCACAAACTGTATTGCAAATTCATAGCTCAGCTATCTCTATAATAATCTGTTGATTTATATCATATTTATATCAACTGTTTAATGGATGGAAGTATACCTCTGTAAAAGGAAGCAATGTTTATTTTAACGCCACTTAAACATTTTTGGAGCTGATCAGTTGATATAAACAGTTGCTTTTATCTCCTTCAGTTTGAGTATGTAATACATCAGCAACTATTATTGTCTTAACAGGCACCTTTGCAAATCCATGTTGCCATGCTCGCATTGAACCAGTTCGAGGAGAGCTTTGGTCGCATACCGAACATTGGGTAATGCAGCAATCTTGTGTTTGCTAAACCTTGAAACAGGTTGATCTCTACTCTGGCTTGATGTGCAGCAGGGTTTCTTGTCTGTCTGGTACTTAGATGACTTAGAAATTAGAAGCTGAAATCTGGTTGAAAAATGTTACCTAATACTTGTCTAGGTTTGTATCAGGGCTTTCCCAGTGTAGCAATGGCACATTCTGGGCCTAGCTTGACAGAAAATCCACACTTCTGCAGGCAGTCCTTCTCTGTTCCAGTTTCTTCACATTGAGAGGTTAAATGGGGAAATTGTTCAGTGATTCCTGAATCATCTGCCAGTTCATGGATTAAGAAAAATCCAACACAAAAACTCCAAACATAGGAAAGCTGTGTTTTCATTATTATTTGTTTCAGTGGTAATTTGTGTCCATACTTCTGAGTCCGATGAGATGAAACTACTTACAAAATGTAAATCACCTGACTTGCATGTGGGCTTCTCCACTGAGACTCTTATTCTTGAGCTATCCTTAACATTTAAAGAACTTCTTTCATGCACACTGTTAAAGCCAGTGCTAATTTCCAAAGTCTTCCTACTTTATCCAGTAGGAATTCCTACTGATTCTCAAGATTGTGTTTTTAGAAGGACTCAAGAATACTTAAGGGACCACTGTTGTTTTCACCCTGATTTCTAGGTGCCATCAAGATGCTGAGGAAATGCTGAAAATAGCTATGTCTATAACTGAAACACTGGAAAACAAAGTGAGTAGCAAATGAGTATCGTGAGTAGTTTCTAATGCACCGAGTTGTCTAAAGGTCATGCTTTAGTTTTTGGCCCTTGTTCTGGTCTTTGTATGCAACTTCAGATGAATTTGGTGATTTTCTGAAGGCCAAGCAAGAAGTTATTGTGGTGTACCAGCACTACTCCAACCACACGATTGCTTAAAATGAAAGTTGAATCCACGTGGCTGCGTGCATCCAGATTTTAGATAGCTACTCGTTAGAAGATCAGGATATGTATTGAATCTACCTTTACTGGAAACTTTTTCTAGTCAGAGTGAGGTCATTTTGTTTTTACTGTAGTTCAGTAGTTTGTGATGCTGTTAAGTGCTAATTTGATTAGTTGAAAGGGTATGTACATTGTTTTGTTCTATTTTTAAGCCTCAGGTAAATGGAGATATAGTGAAGTGGCTGTCCAGAACTGCCCAGGGATTCCTAGCTCCTCTGGCAGCAGCAGTGGGTGGTGTTGCTAGCCAGGAAGTCCTGAAAGCAGTGACAGGAAAATTTTCTCCATTGCAGCAATGGGTAAGGCTTTTTTCCGTCTGTACCTTTATTTTGACAGAGATGTAATGAACATATGATTGCACTGCAAGTGTTTAAAAGCTTCTTTAATGGAGAAAAAAAAAAAAAGACTTGAGACTGAACTTAGTTAAAATGTGGTGGTTTTGTGGATGCTATCAAAGAGCAGGCAGCTTTAGTTAAAACTTTTCTGTTTGGGATTCAGACATCATATGCAGTGTGATATTGCCAAATGCCATCTTAAGCTACTGCCTGTTAAAGCCGTGCTTTCAGGACACACAGGGCAAATGTCAGAATAAAGGTAAAAGCATCAGGGTCCAGTACAGAGGATTGCACAATCTTCTGGTTACAACATTACAGTCCAATTGAGAAGGTTGTGGCTCAGGTTTCAGTGACTTCAGGCGTTTTTTTCCTGTCTGTGGAAATTGCATGGTGAGCTATAATGAAATTTCTATTTGAGGTTGTACATTTAAATGCTTAATTTTTTTAAGTTAAACGTGAATGTTTTTCCCAGTTCTTAATTTGTTTTCTGTTTTTACAGTTGTATATAGATATGTTAGACATTGTTACACCTCTAGAAAAGATGGGCTCTGAAGAATTTCTTCCACGGTAAATATAAGTACTATCTGCTTTTTTATGTGCTTTGCTCAAGTGGGAATAGATGTCTTTCAAAGTTAGCTTAGTGCTGCTTTCTGGAGGGGGAGAACGTTGGGCTTAAAAGTGTGTTCTATTTGAGAATAGGAAGAATAGGGTTTATAGGGGACTCAGTCTGTTTACTTGCATCAAAGCAGAATTTCATAGTGATGAAGCTTTCATGGTAAAAAATAAATAAATGAAAATAAAAAACAACTTACTACTCTTCTGTTTTTGTTTCCTGCCTCTCTTTAGGGGAGATAGGTATGATGCCTTGAGGGCTTGTATTGGAGAATCTCTATGCCAGAAGCTGCATAATTTGAATGTTTTCTTGGTGAGTACATCTGTCACTTTTTTTTTTGCAAGTTTTTGCAAATACCCTGCTAGCACAACTGACATCGCCTGTCTTGAAGATATTAAGTCAGACTTAATTATGTATGTAACAGCAGAATGAGTGGTCCAAATTTGTCATAAACATCCATACAATAGCCAAGTTGTAAGCTGCATGGCACATAGTGTTCTGTGCAGTGCTTGACGTCTGGAGCTAGCCTCGTTGCTGAGAATCCACTTGAGTCTTGAAAATCTGTAAGGTTGCACATTGTCTCTGGACACCCTGTTTCAAAACCTATTTTATCTTACAGAGGGAAGTAATTCTTTTTGCCAAGTCAGAACTTTATCACAATTTTTGTCAATGATCTCTAATTCTTCTGCCATATGCTTCTGAAGATAAACTGGCTTTGACTTGACAGGAACCTTTTCCTAGAAATCAGCCACTAATGTCCACGTCAAACTTTCTCTTCCCCAGATTACAAAAGTATACGGTTCCATCATCTTCGTAGGGCAGGTATTCCAGCCCCCTAATTGGACTTAACTAATCTTTTTTTTATCGTGTTTGAGGGCCCAAAACTGAATCCTCTATTCTAGATACGGTCTAGTGGTTGATGAGGAAAAGAAACTTACCAATTTTTCGTGGCTGTACTCTTTTTTTAACATTGCACAGTATGAAGTTTGACTTAATTACCAATTGGACATGCTGTTGCCTCTTGTTTAGTTTACTGTCCACTGAGAACTCATCTCAGCAGCAGCACTACCTGTATAGGCCGTGCTGTACCTACATGTGCTCCAGCTGCAGGAACCTGTGCTTTTCTCTGTTGAATTTCATGAAGTTCTGGTAGCCTGTTCAGAACCTTTGGATGGTTGTTCTGCTCTCAGGCATACTAGCTGGTCTCCAGTGCCACTGTGATGTCTATTATGTTTTAGCCTGTCAAATGTATGTACCCACTATTGTCAACCTTAATGTCCTAGTTTGGATGCAAGGGTACTGTGGGAGTCCACATCAGATGCCTTGCGAAAATCCATGTGTGACATAGCACTTCTCCTCATCCACACATCTGGTCACTGTCATAGAATGCAGTCAGCTTGTTGCTTAACATTTTACCACTAATAATCCATGTTGACTGTTCTTTATCTTTTATCTGTTGTATGCTGAAAAGCACTTCTAAAGAGGGCATGCTCAGTGATAGCCTGTGGTACCAAAATAAGACTGATAAGGCTGCAGTTCCCCACACTTATTAAATCCATATTCAAGAATATCTGCCTTTCTCCAGTCACTGGGCACAGTCTCTAACCTCCACAGACTTTCAAAGATTGTAGAGAACAGCTTGCAGTTACATCAGCCTGCTCTCTGGGATGTCTGTGGATACGTCCTGTGTTAATGCTGCAGTGTTCATTTTTTCAAGTTGTCCCTTATTTGGTGCTTTGTGACGTTTGTTTCCTTTTCCAAGCCCTGCTTCTAGGCACAAAAGCCTGGCAAACTTTGTCAGTCAAAACCAATGCAAAGAAGTCAGCTCAGCATCTGCTCTCACATCTTCAGTGCTCGGCAGCATGCTTACATTTTCCTTATTTTCTTTCTTTTACTACTGATAAAGCAATAGAAACTATTCTTTTTACCAGTGATATCCTATGCTGGATCCAGCTCTTCTGTATTTTTAAGTAACGGGTTCAGAAATGTTGTCTCTGGTTGTTTTTATCTAGTACCTGTGTTTAAGTAAATCGTGACACTCTACAGAAGATTTCTGCATTGTCTGTGTTACTTTTATTTATCAATTTCACTTGCAAAGACTTCTCTGAAAAATTTCATTCTCTTCAGGTTGGCTGTGGAGCAATAGGCTGTGAAATGCTAAAAAACTTTGCACTTCTTGGTGTTGGTACTGGGCAGGATAAAGGATTGGTAAGTCACATTCATCTGTTAATTTCCCTTTGCTTATGTAAAAGTAATGCAATGAGGAAGAGTTAAATACATAGGCTGCTTAAAAAGTGTGAAGTCAAAGCCTTGTTTCTGGTCAGTCTCAGCACGGAGACAAATGGCCTCAACATGTAGTGGATTTGTGCAGTTTGAGGCAGGACACACTTGGAGTGGCCTTACTGTATTTTGATTTTTGAAAGAAAATGTTGTGAGTATGGGTAGAGCTATGGGCCATAGTGAGTAACAGGAGAAGTGCTTTGTTTTTGCTTAATTTTGTACAGATTGCTTCGAAAGTATCTCTTAGTGCTACACTTAAATAAACTTCAGCTATTGCTTTTGCCCCTTCTGACTTAGGTTACAATTACAGATCCAGACTTGATAGAGAAATCCAACCTGAACAGACAGTTTCTTTTTCGACCTCATCACATACAGGTAGGCTTTTCTGTACAATAAAGTTCTGTTTCACTGCCCTGTGTCCGTGCTGAGAGCTCAACCTGAATGTGAATGTATGGATCTGTGTCCAGAGAAGAGCTGTAATGAACTCCAGTATATTTTAAAATGCTAACTGTGCTGTGTTGGTGTGCTGCTTATCACTGACATCAGCTGAGTGAACTTACCTGGTCTGGTCTTTGTTTGTACTGGTGTCTTTGAAATCTCTCAAATGTGCATAGAAAGAATCAGATTACAAATGCCATTGTGCATTAGAAGCTACCTTAAATTAACATGCCTGAATTGTCTATTATACTGTTGAATTTCAGGGAGAATAAATTAAATAGCAGTGGCAGAAGTCTTCTTGAGCTACTACCACTAATAATGCAATTTGACTTAAGTGCTAGCTAGATGTTATGGTTTGTATTCATTTAGTCTTTAGTAAGCACGTAAATAGCCTGGAAAAAAAACCCTGTATGTTCAGTATGGCATGAATGTTTTTAACTCTTTAAAAGCAGAGAGAGCACCCCTTCACTTGCAAACATATCACAAAAAAAGGTGGTCGAACCTTGACAGCAGTGAGGAAAAAGGATTCCTCTGCCCAAAATTCAGTGGATGGATTTTTGCCTCCTGTCTGTTGGGCAAATATGGGAATGAACTGTGTTTTGGATGGATGTTTAATTGGGAAGTGGGCTCAGAAAGCTTCTAGAAGTCGCACTGTCCTGAGTTCTGGTGTTTTAAGTGGTGATCTATAGGTAATTAAGTATATTAGGTAGGCTGAAAACTCTATTCCAGTTGGGCTTTTGAAACTTGTTTTGTGTGGAATACCCAGCAGTAGTGAGATTATCCTTAAATGCTTGATATCTGCACTGCATAGTCAAAGTAACAGTAATGATTTTGCCCTCTCAAAGTCGTGAACTGTGCCTTTCTTACAGCACTTTGAGAGCATGAGAGGCAGTACGCTGCAGCTGTTTCAGTTACTGGATATATTTATGCTGTATCATTTATACACTACTTTAAATAAAAAACAAAGTCAGCCTAAGATAAATATTAGTGAAGGAGATACATGATAATAATTCTAATTGTATCTTTTGTGTACTAGTATTTTTATCCAAGTGAATTGTTGTCTGAAAAAGCAGCGAAAGCAATATTTTTGCAACTGTGTGTTCTTTATCAGAACATTGATGATAGATGTGTGTATACATATGTATTTCAGAAACCTAAAAGCTATACTGCAGCAGAAGCAACTCTGAACATCAATCCTTGCTTAAAAATTGACTCATACATTAATAAAGTTTGTCCAGCCACTGAAAACACTTACAGCGATGAATTCTACACCAGGCAAGATGTGATTGTGACTGCTTTGGACAATGTGGAAGCAAGGAGATACATTGATAGGTAGGTGTAATCTGCCTTTCTATTTTTAATCTTCCTGAATTGCAACTGCTGAAAAGATTTGATAGTGTTTCACTCAGATTTATTCTACTCCTTTGACAAGGTTGCTGGCTGGGAGGAAGAAGGGGTTTTTATTCAGGATGGAAACAGCAGGCTCTGAGCAACATGATGTAGCTGTAGGTGTCCCTGTTCATTGCAAGGGGGTTGGACTAGATGATCTTAAGCACTCCTTTCCAGCTCAAATGATTCTATTAAGAAAACATAATAATTAAAAAACCACCTCACCTCTGCTGTTGTATATCTGGTGCTCTTCACATGGTAGAGTTTTTCTGACTAACTTGGAGATAAATAGCTGTCAGGGTCTGCTGGAGACGGAGAACTATGTAGCAGTCTTCAGACAGAGTTACTTACACGTGGGAATATGTACTTAAATATCAATGTAAACATCCCTACTTATGGAAGTGAATTGTAGATTGGCTCTGGTTTATGGTGTCTTGATCTAACTTGAAGTAACTATTTAACCTGTTCTTTTCTTGAGTTTAGTTCAAGCTTTCCACTGTTCTGAAAGGTTCTAGTGACAATTTGAGTTATGCAGTGGTAATGTCTGCAGAGCAGGTGTAGAGATTACTCTGTATGACGACGATCTGTGTCTTTCTATATCAGTCGTTGTGTAGCAAACCTGCGTCCTCTGATAGACTCTGGAACCATGGGAACAAAAGGACACACAGAAGTCGTTGTACCTCATCTGACAGAGTCATACAATAGTCACGTAAGTTGTTTATGACTATCAACTTCTGTAGCTAGTCCAGTGGTACACTATGATTCTTTAATTGTTTGTGTCTGTCTAAAATAAGTGGCCTATTTCAGTTGTTCAGATTCGGTCCTGTTAGGAAGGAATTATTTCCTTGGTTTCTGAAGAAAATGTCCATGAGATTAGCTGGTGATTACATTTAGGCCAATAACGAAAAGCTCTGTGAATGATGGAAGAAACCCTATCCCCTCTTTTGAACAGGTACTTAAGTTCAGGGGAGAAATTTCTGTAGTTTAACTCTCATTCTTGAAACAGTGCCTTGGACAAATATGAGTTAATTCAAAAAAGATCTGGAATACCATGGAAGGACAAAAAAGGACTTCCTTTTTGCACTACTTAAGTGCTTGACTGTAACAACTGTGTGGTGTTGTCCTGAATTAGAGGCAGCCTATCCTCTCTGTAGTCAGAAAGTGACTACTTAGTAGAGCTTTGGAAAAAAAGTCATAATTTTGAAGGTTTTCAAGGAACTGACTGTATTTTTTTTCCCCCCTCAAAACTCCCTTCTGAGAATGCAAGCTGATTTTGTGCTTGTGGTTTTCTTTCTTCGAGCTGTTTACTGCCTGTTCATTCTGTTCTTGGTGATTACCATCTCTGCAGCTGGGCGGGAGAAATGCAAGCCTCAGTAGTAGACATTAGTCTGCATGTTTCTGCAGAGATGCTTATCAGTTCTTTATAAATGGGAAAGGAGGAAATTACCCTCAAACTCTTGCAGTTTTCCACAGCTGAAGTTCCAATGAAAGTTGTGCCATTTGTCATGTAGCACTGATGCTGGCAGTCCTTACAGCTTTATTGTAGTTGATGGAAAGAGGAAATGTTTCTGGCTTTGTGAGATGGGGTGGTTTTCACCTTGCAAGTGTCTGTGAATGTGAGCTGCACACCCTGGATCAATTGACTGGTAATCAGTTCTGCTGTTTGTGCATTAGTTTTACATCTTGTGTTGTTCAGATTCTGTTTCATAAAACAAGATTTGTTTGATGCTTTGTTTAGGCATAAGTAAGATAAATTAAGTATTTTGTAATACTGGCATGGGAAACTTGCAGAGTCTTCAAGTTCTTGGTCCTGTGATTAGTAATAAACTTTAATAATAGTCTGCCCTTACACACAACTTCCCTTAAATATAGCGGGATCCACCAGAAGAAGAAATTCCTTTTTGCACCTTGAAGTCTTTCCCAGCTGCCATCGAACATACGATACAGTGGGCAAGAGATAAGGTAAGGAAATAAATTCACAGGCTTTTGAAATAACTGTGTATTTGAAAAGGTGATATATTTGAGGTACTTACTGTTAAATGCCATTTTGTTCTTTTTATTTTCTAGTTTGAAAGCTTATTTTCTCACAAGCCTTCATTGTTTAACAAATTTTGGCAAACCTATCCATCTGCAGAAGAAGTTTTACAGGTAGGAGAATGTTGCCAGGATAAAATGAAGAGTTTGAACTAATGCTTTAAGGATTTTGTTTCCATTTACGTTAAGTATGATTTGGTTTTTCTGACTTTATTCAGTTTTTCTGAAGACTTGTTCGGCCAAGTCATTTGGTGGTCTTTCATAGGATCTTTCTGCTGTCTAGTGAGAGCTGAAGTCTCATGTGTGGCCTGTTTCTCAAGCTCAGGGATTCTGTACACGATACAGAAATTAGAAAATGAGGGGTTGTTAGCAGAAACAGTGAGTATCATACAGATGTGCAGTCAGCTGGGAAAAAGTGAAGGGAAGATGTACTTTTGAGTGAACTTGACTACCTAATAGATCATTCTTAAACGCTTATTTGTTTTTGTTTATAATGGCTAATGGTCATTAGGACTAGGTGGAAGTAGAGCAAGTAAACCAGAGCTCTGTGGAAAACCCAGAGGGAAGGGGTCACATGAAGGCTAATGTTCACAAAGTGACCTTCCGTTCCCTTTCACCTGCAACTTAATAAGTTCATACTTGCTGTTTGACTGTTTTGTGACTGATCTTATCTTTTTAAAATATTTGTTTCTAGAGAATAAAATCAGGAGAGAGTTTAGAAGGCTGCTTTCATGTTATTAAAACGCTCAGCAGAAGACCCCGAAATTGGACTCAGTGTGTGGAACTAGCAAGAGTGAAGTTTGAGAAGTACTTTAGCCACAAGGTAAGCAGCTAGGATGTGGGAATGGGGCTGCTCTGGACTGATAGGGATGTGGTATCCCTGATAAATAGTTTTCCAAGTCTTTGCTTGCACTTCTTCATTAATAGCAAGCTTTGCTTGAAACCTAAAACTGCTGCATCCCTACCTCTTTTTGCCACAGAGTTTTTTGGGGTGTTGTTTTTGGGTTTTTTTTGGACTGCTCAATTTAGGGTTCTCTGTGCAGTTTTCTTGGCATTTTTCTCAACTGATTAGGTATGCTGTTTTTCTAGAACAGCAGGATTATCTGACATCTTTTATTAAAGTACATTGCCTTTCTTTATCTCCCTCTAAATTTTGTTTTACTTAACTTTTCATATTTTTATCCGTGATTTTTCTTAAAGCTGTCACTGAAAGGTTGACTGAAATATGGACCTGTCATACTTCAAGTGGTATCCACAGTGTTTCTTCAAGTGTGTTTCTGGGAGGATGGGGGAATTCTTTAGTGAAGTGATGATCATATTGTATATTAGTAAACGTACCATATCTGTGTTGTGATGACAGTTATTAGATTTTGAAAATGATGCTTTCCCAGTTACAAATTTACATGCCAGAATCCTTTGGCTGTGGTAAGGCTGGAGAAACACTCTGCTTACTATATTTAGTATTTTGCTTGGACCTGGGACAGGTGAGATCCTACCTACCATCTCACAAGTGGGTGACATGGTGACGTTGTTGTCTTCATCCCATGAATGAGTGAATGTCACTCTGTCTATACATACTTGTGTCTTTAAGTTCTCTGTCTTGATACAGGGTATCTTAGATGTTTTTCTTACCTGTTTAAATGACTTGTGGTATATATTGGAGTGCCTTAAAAGATGTTTAAATATTTCATGTTATTACTAAAAAGGAAATTGTGATGCTGTGAGGTTGCATCAATCTGACAATTACTGAAATCACTCCATCTTTTCTTCTAGGCTCTTCAGCTTCTTCATTCATTTCCCCTTGATACACGATTAAAAGATGGAAGTAAGTACAAACACCTCCTTGTGCCTCCTGTGAATTCATGGCACATGCCGTGTGTTGCTGTTCTAGGACTTCATCTTCAGTGTGTCTTCTAACCAGGTTTGTTCTGGCAGTCACCAAAGAGGCCACCTTTCCCAGTGAAGTTTGATTTTAACGATCCTTTGTAAGTATTGCTCAACGTTTTAAAATACCCTGTGTAGCTCACCCCATAGTAGGGCAGTGGCATTATAGCACTACAAGTTGGACTGGTGTTTGAAAGGACTAGTGCAGAGTTTTATGCTGTGGCAAGCTGGGTGAACCATTGTAAACTTTCACATCAGATAATTTAACTCTCACTGACATGAGATCGGAGAGTGCTATGGGAAATTCTGACAATATCTGTCTGGTATGAAAAGGCTTAGAACAATTCATTTCATTTAGTGTGTGACTAAAGAATTACTCCCTGTTCTTAGTATGGCTGAAAATTGAGACCATTGTAAGTATCGGTATTTTTGAAGTGAAGATCTTTATTCTCGCATTGATGTTGTGTAAGATTTTGTAGTTGCTCTCTTGACTGCAGTGGTTAAGAAAATACTGTTAAATAACTTCACGCTCATAAAATGTCACTTAGTTTTGGGGAAGACTTCTGAGAACCTCAAAATCTTTATTTTAGACGATGTGCTCTGAAGGTTAGGAGTTGTTTCTTTGTGTATATTTGCAAGATTGCTTTGAATGTGGTTGCAAATTTCCATGTGGGCAATTAAAACTTAACAAAAAATTAAAAATTGTCTTCCTCTTCAGGCACAATGATTTCATTGTGAGCGCAGCAAAACTCTTTGCTACAGTGTACTGTGTCCCTTTCACAGAACAGGTAATCAGTACTGCAGCAGTATTCTCATTTCATAACTTGGATATATACACGTTCAATTCCGATCCAGCATCCAGTTGCTAAATTAAAGTGATTCTTTGTGTCCTTCATGATTATGCTGCTAGATAACCAGTGCTGATCTGAATTACAAACCAGAGAAATGCATGAGTAGTGGATTAGGTATTTTCACTAAGCTTTGAAGTCTTAAGTGCTTATTTTGATGGACCATTTCCTATATAATATAGGAACTGCACTGAAAGATCTTTTTAAGGGATTTTTAAAGTATATTATGAATCTTGTTCGTTGGTCATTTTAGTTATTTTTTTACTACTTACAACCTCTCTGTTGCTTATCCTTTGTTGTTCATGTTAGCCTTTGTCTTCTTGCAAGTTATGTGTTAACATTTTGCTTCTTATCTCTTGAACTAAAGTATAGTGCATGAGTAATGCTCCCTTATGTGCAATTAGGAGACCCCGGACAGAGCTGTGCATCCAGGTGCTGTGCAGTAACACTGATGCCAGGCCAGTCCGACTTGCTGTGCATTGCAGAGCAAAATACCCAGGAATACCAAATTACCCTGCCATTTGTGCTGCAAACAGCAAAAATCAAAAGATAACAAGTATTTGTGCTGCCTCATAGTATCCCAGTTGTCTTCAGTACCCTCTGAACGAAACACAGCATGTACATTTTAAATGATGTTTAAATTATATTCTGTTTTTTTTTAAATGCTTGGGCATAACCTTTTGATACCTATTTTTTACATGCATCCCTATCAGTGCAGCTACTGTGCTGTGTTTCATGCATATCTTATGTTTTGTGCAAATATGTTTTTGCCTCTTCATATCAATACAGCTATGGGAATGATCTTATCTCCCAGGAGTATAAATTTTGCTCAGTTTGCTAAGTGCTGGGCACTTCATTCCTCTCCAGGTCTTAAGCTTTGTGAACCTCATCTGAAGTTTCAGTGAAACACCACTGTCTGCTTCTAGGGGAATTTTTTGGATTTGATATTCTTTGAACTGTTCCTGCACGTGAAGTCTCTTTGTAGAGGGCTTTTTCTGTTGATGTAAATTTAGATTGTTTTTCTTCAAAAATAGGATTTGTCAGAGGAAACAATTCTGAAGATAACTTCAGCTGTGAAGGTACCTGAGTTCAGACCTTCAAACAAAGTAAGTGTGATTTTAAGTTCCAGGAAAACACAATCCACACACAGTGTTGCTCATCTCCCACTGTTCTGTGCTTTAATGCTGATCTGAAATAAACATGAATGAAAATGCGTTTTGGGGGAACGAGTATGAGGACATATAGGACTGCTTCAGCTTGACAGATCTAGAGTGCCTGTGCACTGGATAGTAAATGCAGGGCAGGTCTGTGGGGGGCTTGTTCAAATGACTTGTAGCCTTTTCAATACACGTGTGATTCTAAGTCAACAAGGTTTAAGTTTATACAAACCTACATTTATTTAATAAAGGTACTAAAATGTGGCTCATGAGCAACTTCAATGCAAAGAGTAAACCTGTTAGATCTCTAGGTAGTTTTATGGATGTATCTTTACTTTTATGTTTAAGTGTTAACACTTCAGCTATTTTGAAGTTGTTGTGCAGGGGCTAGCATTTGTTATCCCTCAGAAATCACAGATAACATTTCCCAGGGCAGTTTCATGTTTTCTTGCCCAGTGTTATACATGTTTTGTTTCATGAGACAGGCATTCAAGAAACAACTTGTTTTGTACAAAGTACATGTATTTTTTTTACCATGCTACATACTTGCAGGTTGTACAAACTGATGAAACTGCAAGAAAACCAGATCATATTCCGGTCAGCAGTGAGGATGAAAGAAATGCTATTTTCCAGCTGGAGAAGTCTATACTGTCCAATGAAGCTTTGCAAAGTGAGTAAGCTACAAAGCTAGTAAGCACTAGTAACGTCTTGCAGTTGCAGTGCATTCAGGTCTTGGGATAAAGCAGTTGCTTAAATCTATAAGAAGTAGGTAACTAATTACTAAAGCTTTCTGAAGTACTGTGCAGGTAGTTGTCCTTACAAACCTGAAAGTTTGCACAAATTCTCACAGGTGAAGGTCTGTATGAGTAGAGCTTAATAAGAAACATCCACTAGACCATACAGAATTTCTTCCTGGTGTTGAAAGGAAAACAGTGTTCTGGACCTCCTGATAATTCTTTTGCTGCTCATTTCTAACAATAGCCATGGCAGGTGCTGGTATGGGAATTTCCCTTTCTAGCATGGACAAGCAAATACAATTACAAGTTGAGTACCAAGCTCCAGAGCATGAAAAAATATCTGTTCTAGTTGCTTGTAACTAAAGTTTAGGGCACTTTCAGTTTTCTAATAATCATTTTTGCTCTTCTTTTTTCGCCCATGTACAGATGACTTACAAATGAAGCCCATTTCCTTTGAGAAAGATGATGATAGTAACGGGCATATAGATTTCATAACAGCAGCATCAAACTTGCGAGCCAAGATGTACAACATTGAACCAGCAGACAGATTCAAAACAAAGCGCATTGCTGGAAAGATTATTCCTGCAATTGCAACAGCTACTGCTGCAGTTTCAGGGTTGGTGAGTATCCTTCTAAACAATATTAAAAATAATATTTCTTGGAGTTAGTATTCCTTGCCTAAAACCAATGCCATCTGGATATTCATTAGCACTATACTGACAGAACCTCATTTAAGAAATGGGCTTAAAAATCATTAGGGGTCACAATGATGTATTCATTCTATAATGATAATTACAAGTCTAGTATGTCATAAATGCTTGCATCTCAAACTTAGATTTTGGTGTGTTTTATCCTGGTGGAGCAGGAAGCTAAGCACCACACACCCATTTGCACATTCCCCTGCAGTGGGATGGCTGAGTGAGTTAGGGGCGAAAAAAGTAGAGTTCATGAGCTGAGGTAAGAATTGAGTAAGAATGGGAAGTGATGTACAGTATTTCTCACCACACACCTAATTACCACCTGCCAACCAATGCTCAGCCGGCCTCTGAAGAATTCCCCTTGGTTTTATTGTTCAGCGTGACACTGTATAGTATGAAATATCCCTTTGACCAGTTTGGGTTAGCTGTCCTGGTTTTGTTCTTTCCCATCAACTTGTGCACCCCCAGCTCCTCATTGGCAGGATGGTACAAGGGGCTGAAACGTCCTTGCCTTAGTGTAGGTGCTGCTTAGCAACAGTTCAAACTTCAGTGTGGTATCTGCACTATTTTCCTCCTGAACTCAAACAACAGCAGTGCACTAGCTGCTATATGTGTGTGTATATATATATATATCCTAAAACTGGGATAATTCTTTAATTTTTCTTTTGTGACAATACAGAAGATCAGTCTGGTTTTAGTTGTAGTCAGCCCTTAGTGCTTTCCTTTCTGATTCACTGTCCAGAAAGAGGAGTTGAGCGTTCTGCTTTGTTTTCTGCAATTAATACCAACCTCCATCAGAGTGCCAGTGTCAAGAGTAGAAAGGATCTGTTCTGTAATAGTTCACATCCATGCACCTCAACAGAGCCATATACTTTGTTGGGAGAGTCTTGAACTGAAAAAATTCAGAGGAGTTCCTGCATAAGAAATGTTTCTGAACAGTGTAAGTAATGGCAACATAGTTGGTTTCTGTGGCAGTATTTGTTGCATTTTCACATGTAGTTGGATCTGTGTGTTGTACAAAGGCTGACTGTCAAATTAGTGTTGATGATACAACACCTGTGTTTGGTCACATGGAAACCTGTGATTCATATTTACTGCAGGTTGCACTGGAACTCATCAAAGTTGTGGGTGGCTACCCAGTTGATGCATACAAGAACTGTTTCCTGAATCTAGCCATTCCTATAATGGTCTTTACAGAAACTGCTAAAGTAAGAAGAACTGAAATCAGGTAGGAAGATGATGGTAGAAAGCTAATATTCTGGAAACGTGCTATTTCTCACTTAAAACAAATGCAAGATAGGTACAGTTATTAATTCACATAATCAGATTAAGACTGCGTGTGTGCGTGTAACAGAAATATGGTGGTATCAGAGCGCACATTCAGATTCTGGTGAAATGCTGCAGCTGCTCAGGGTTGAAGGCTGGTCCCTCAGTGCTTGCTGTTGAGCTCCATTAACGATTTTCTACTGACGGTGTAACTGAAATTCTCAGTTCTGCCAAGGATGTCCCGTAATGCGTCTCTCAAGAACTCCTTGTTTGGAGATACAGCTCAGACACCATTCTGTCCTAATTTTAACAGTAGTGGTTTAGAGGGGTTAGTTTTGTTTTCAGTGGAAGCTGTTGGTAGCTAGGCTCTAAAAGACTAGATGAGATAAGTGTGTTGCCTGGTTATTAATAAACATCCTGTGTGCTCGGACTGGAACATGTGGTCAGCACAAAACCTATTTTTCAGCCAGTGTGAGAACAGTAAATTCATTCCCCAGTACAGTGTTTACTTGGAGTTAGATTTTGTCTTGTGCTTAGGCCAGCGAAAGAGCTGGGGAAATGGCAGCAGGGAGGGAAGAGATTAAGATAAAACAGCAAATCGTGGGAAGAGATAACAATTCTTTGGTAGATGTTTAAAGGAAGTACCCAAGTTCACATTCTAAAGTAACCAAGAATCATTCTTTTTTTTTAAAACAGAAATGGGATATCATTTACCATCTGGGACAGGTGGACAATTTATGGAAAGGAGGATTTTACTCTGCTGGACTTCATAAATGCTGTCAGAGTAAGATATCATGTATTGCACTGGGTTAATGCAAAATGAGAAGAAAGCATTGTCTTGTTTGGGGTTATTGGCTTTTTGCATTTTTGTCTAATTATTTTAAACAGAATAATTCTAGAAAGAATTGATGTCAGTGGGAAGTTGAGTCTAAGTAAAACACATCCCATCCTATTTTCCAATTTTTTGTTAATTCATTTGTTCAAATGTCTGTTATCAAAACTTACATCAATATCCATGCATTAGCACATTTTCTGGCTGGGATAATGGTTTTCAGTAATTAGTTGTAGTATGAACATCAGTTGTATCTGCTGATCCATGCAGTCATCACAGTCCTTTAATGTGTTTTGTGAATTCCAGGAGAAATATGGAATTGAACCAACTATGGTTGTACAGGGAGTCAAAATGCTGTATGTTCCTGTGATGCCAGGTCACATTAAAAGATTAAAGCTGACGTGAGTATAACTGGAAAGTGGAAGTAGATACGTGAGTGTACCTGCAAATTGTGTTGCCTGGTGTATCACAAGAATGTGGGTCTGACAGCAGTGTTTTCTCCCCAAGCGGTTGCTAATTTGTATTTGGGAACTGGAAGAGGATAATTACTTTGGGGTGAGGGGAGGAGGTAAATAAACTTCTGTGTTGAGGACAGGAGATTTGCATAATGCTGCTCCAACTGATGAATGCCAGAATGAGAAATCAAAGAAGTCTGACAGTAAATTTTTGGGGAAATAATATGCTTTGGTTTTAGCAGAACAAGGTAAACTGATGCTTCTTAATCAGGCTTAAAACTAATGGTGATATTTATCAGCTTAGTTCAGAAAGCAGGAGAAGACTTTTGGGAAGGAATTAATGTGTTGGTTGCAGATTGAGATTTATGGTAGCCTGGTCAAGTTTGTGGTAATTCCTTGAGATTGTAACTCACTTCAGCCCTTTTATAACAGAAGTTTGCAAGGCTTTGCAGTGATGCTTCCTGCTAAGAAGTCAGGACACACCAAACTGGAAACTTGAGAGGATATGAGGGCAGGATGTTATTTTTGGATTGCTTTTGCAAAAGGGTAGCTAGATTTAACTCAACATGCCTTATATGTTGATTGAACTTTGCTAGCTCAAAATTTGTCCATCGTAGCTTTTCTGGAGTGTGTGGTGGTCAACGCTCACAGACATTGCTGCAGTAAGTAGTTGCATTGATCACTTGTCTGCTAGTCAGCTACTTGAGAGAAAGTAGTATATATGTGTGAGCAAAGAGGTTACATTGAAGGGGAGAAGAGTCCTAAGTTGGTGCTACCTTTAGAGTGCCTGGCATACAGCCTACCTCAGAATTAACTGTTTATATTCCTTCTAATATGGTTGTGATTTTGATTGAGTGGAGTGTGTAATAAAGTCAAAGGCATGGTTTGAAGCTTTGTTTCGTCCGAATATTAATAAATTCTTTTGACCCCCAGACATTATTCAAGCTTTCTGTGGAGTTACAGCTTTTTTGGGAGTGCTGTTACAAAGAGTCCCAAAAGCTTTCTAAGATGTATACAGCAAACTCTGGTCTTGTGTGTTGTTTTTTGTTGTTGTTTTGTTTTTTTAAGATGCATAAAATCTTTTTCTAGCATGTTTTATCCCTAGAAATGTTTGAGGTCAGGTTGGATGGGGCTTGGAGCAACTTGAGCTAGTGAAAGATGTCCTTACCATGTGAGGAGTGGTTGGCTTAGGTGGTCTTTAAAGGTCCTTTTCAACTGAAATCGTCCTCTGATTCTGTAATATGACAACAAATGCTGCTTAGGCCATCTTCATTTCAGAATTTCAGCTTTGACTGATAGCTCCTTAGGAACAGATTTTAGAGACATAGTTATCACCTTGCTCTGTAACTTGAGATTTCCTCATGCAAACATATGTGACGTTAATATCTCTGCTAAGAAGAGACTAATGCTTTGTGTTCTTGCAAGAGAACGAGTACTTCAGGGAGAGCAGCTTTCTGCTCGGCATCCTAAAGCATAGCAAGAAGTGCATCTTTCTCGTGTCCTGTGAGGAATAAAAATGAATGCGCTCCTCAAGCCTGCTGCTGTTTGAGCTGGCCTCATGAGCTAGTACTCTAAGGTAGCAAGAAAATAGTTCTGAGATATCTAAAGATAGGTAATGAAAGTGAGATTGATTCAAGTATTTATTGTGCAACTTCATAGCACTAGCTGTGTATCTTTTGAGGCTTATGTTGCAGTAATAAGATTACAGAGAGCGAAGAGGGGAAGCAGCACTGAAACACGTCATACTTACCTAGTCTAAACTCACTTTGTGGTCACTATAGATGATGTCCTAGATGCTGGCTGCCTTTCCCCCCTCATAGCTATTCATCTTCAGAATTCAAGGACTTGAAAACTCGTAATTTCAGCAGAATTGCTTTCCATGAGAACTGCACATCTGATGTTTGCGTTGGAGTGGGTCTCCCTAATAAAGTGCTGAAAGCTGCCGTTATTGGTAGACGAAGAGTTTGAGCCTACTTCTGACCAAAATTCTGCACAGAAAGATAATTTTGTCTTGTTTCTCCATAGGATGTCAAAGAGAAATCACATGGGTGAGGAATCCCACCTGAAACTGCACGTTTTCTGTTGTCCGTTGTACCGTGCCCTTGTTAGTGAGCAGTGTAGCTCACAGCAGGCTGAAAAGTTAGTCAGAAGTAGTAGAATGCCATTTACTATAGCTGAAAGGGAGGAATGACTTCTGTGTCGACATTAAAAGAAGGTTTATGCTCTGTTACTGTAGTTTCTGGTGGTGAAATTAATCCTTTTTTGGCTCTGAATTCACACTGCAATTCCTTCTTTTATCTCAAACAGTTCTTCATTTCATTGTAGGATGCAAAAGCTTGTGAAGCCATCAGCTGACAAAAAGTACGTGGACTTGACAGTATCATTTGCTCCAGAGACTGATGGTGATGAAGACCTGCCAGGGCCACCAGTGAGATACTACTTCATCCAGGAGGACAATTGATGGTAGAGATACAGGAGTCACTCCAGGACCATTTGTTTTGAAAGGAGTGTGCTAATTGTTAGCCATTAAAGATGGTACTATATTTCTTTTTTTTTTTTGTGAAACCTTAATTAAAACAAATGATGAAAGTAGTGGCTTTACACTGAAGACAAACTGGATTTGTTTCATCTGTTCCCATTATCTTCAAACTAGTTTGCTCAAAGGAGGATTGGTCACTCCACAAGATGGAATGTCCAGTACAGTCCTTACCTTAAAGACAAGATTTGTGTTCATTTGTGGGGAGCTGAAGAAAGCAAGAAGAGTGGTGAACCTGATGAATTGTCCCTGTGTGTATAAATTGAGCACTGATCAGAGAGGAGTGCAAAAACTGGGGCAATGGCTATCTCAGATACTCCTGGTGTTCTAAGAACATGTCAGATTTGTTTCATGTGTTACTTTGTTCTCAAATGAGAATTTCAGTCTTGGCATCTACACAAGAGATAATCCATCCAAAATGTTTCAACGTCCACATAAAAGCAAATGCATTTTTCTGTTTTGTTGGTGGTGCTCTCTTCTGAACTGTAAGTGATGCTGCGTGTCAGAGCAGCTGCCCTTGGTCAGTGTCCACGTGGGAGCTTAGGGAGGCAGGTCTTGAACAGGTGTAAATTGTTATAGCCTCCCTGAAGTCAGGACAGCTGGAATTGTTCATTATCTGCACTAAGACTGTTCCTTGGGGAAAACTGCAATATGGGGAGGTGGAACCCTATTGGAGAGCTGAGTTAACGCCTGAGACAATAAAACTTTGTCTTCAAGAAAGAGAAAATAGTCAGTGTGGTTGAGCCTTTCTGCCCTTAGCGAATTAAGAGTACTGTAGCAGGAAATGACTTTGAAAGGAGGCAAAGGCAAACAGCCCTGGGTAATTGTCACAGCAAATGCTGTTTCCTCAGTTGGTCCTTCTGGTACCATTTCTTTATAGTGCATGGTTATGCTGGACTCCTGTCCACAGCGTGGAGTTGCACTGAGTGTTAACATCATCGCAATCTGTTACTAGGATATCTCAGTATAAGGAATATACCTACGTGATTAGAAACTTGCTTTACATTGCAGTGAGGCAGAGGTGCATTACAGAAACATCTGTAAAAACACATTACCTTTTAAACACAGGCTAATAGCTGCTAGTTTGGGTGGTGGGGTCGAGGGTGGCTTTTTCAGTGTTATTCCCCAGTGATGAGAGTGAAGTTTGGATAAAAACAGATTCTGCAAACTAGAAAATCTTCTCATGTTTTTAAGCTTTAGAGATGGAGAATGCTCATCTCTAAGTCCTGCAGATGTTGCAAAAGGGCATTGACTACTTAGCCATTTATCCTTGATTATCATTCATTAAGATTTAGGGATATCTTCACGTTTGATGAACGTTATTGCTTGGGAATTTTACCTGTTTTTCCTTTCTCAGACAGTTGTAGCCAGGAACAGCAGCTATTAGGCTGGTCACTTGAACAAGATATATGGAACTGAGTATTTGGAATCAGCACAATTATTGCAGTATTTGGGATTTAGTCTTATATGTGGAACACGTTTGTGAAGGTACATATAGTTTTACAATCAGTAGAGTTTATATTATATATATAATCTTCTAGATTAATAATATTGCTTTTTAATCTAGTCTATTTAAATAAGAAAGCTTAGATTTTTTTTAAACAGGTCAAAAGATTACTACATATGGAGTGCAGAGAAGGCATAAGCAGACAGTAAGTTTCCACTTTTAAATAACAACTGAAATATGTTTACCTGTGGCAATGTTAGAGCCTAAATTAAAATTGCTAATTATTACTAAGGATCACTTAAATGTTTTGGTTAAAGCAAAAGAGCTGTCATGTCTCACAATTGTAAGCTGGGGAAAAAAAATGAATTTCTGAGTAAGTACACTCTGTTGCACTGGTGTGGTGTTTAACATGCTCCTCCTTCTGAGGTACGCAGCAAAGCAAAATAGTGCTAGTGTCACTGCTTTGCTTGAAGGCCACCTGAAGGTTCTCACACATAGGTAACAGAATGACTCCTGCTGATGACAATGCAGAGAGCTTTGTGGGACCCTTGCTAAAATTTCCAGGTGTAGGCTGGGGACAGGACTGACAGATACTGCTTTTACTGGAGTATATGTAGGATAAGCGTCCGTGCTATGGATGGGTTCTTCTCAGTTTGAGATAGAAAAACTGAAAATGCAGAGCATCTCCAGATACTTCTAGCATACCTTTAAAATCTTTGGAATGTAAGCTAACTCCAGTAACATCTTAACAAAAAATTACATAAGGGGACTTCATGTAGGAGAAGCGTGCATTTCAAGAGGCTGTTAAAATGGTTTTTCATGTTTTGAAATGAATAGCTGATAGCTGTGATGTAAAGGTATTCACTTGTGTGAAGTGAGCTGATTTGGTGAGCAGTTGTTTGATGCAGCCCGTTTCTCAATCAAGTACTGCTTTCTGCCAGCATTTCTAGCAAGTGTTCAGTGGGCTCACTCAAACTGGGCAAGCAAGGTGGGCTGGGGGCAGTTGTTCTTCCAGATCTGCAGTGTTGTCGGCACTGACAGGTACACCACGTGGATCTGAGAACTGATTTTTGTCTGTGTATTTTTTGTCTTTGTATAGAAGGCTTGTGAGTGTCTAGCACTGAGGCTATATTCTTACACAACAGCTGGAACTGGGCATCTCCCTATAACAATGAGGAAGTAAGTCCCTTTGTGCTAGAGTACTTTGAGCAGTCCTTCAAAGCCTTATTATTTGCAAGCCGGTTGATTTACAGAGATTAAATTTTATATCAGCATTAAAGATCTTTTTCGTTCAGATGCCTTTTTACATTAGTTTTCCCATAATTTCTTAATAGTTACTCTTAATAGTTACAGGAATGTTTACACATCTAAAACTAGACATTTAGCTCCCAGCTGTCTCTCTTTAATTCTTGGAGTAGTGAGCATTCTGTGTGGGAAAACTCGTTCCTGTTAACAAGACTGCTTTGATAAGTGTGGACTGGTACTTCTGATGGATTTGGGATTTTATTTACCAACTCAGAGAATAAGAGTACATTTTCATTCTCTCTTTTCCTAATACGTGTGGTGAATTTGTGAACATGCAACAGTTCTAGCAAATGCAGAGGCACCAGTGACACCATGTCACAATCTTACATCCTGAAATAATACAGATTTAAGCTAGGCAGAGTTTGTACATAAATCGTATCAAACAGAAGCAAGGGCCTTGGGTAAACTGGCATTCGCAGTCTTTCCTTCTGTCTTTAGAAATGTTTTGGCTGTGTAGTAGAAGTAGTTTGAAGAAAGGAACTGTAATTCAACCAAATGCAACAGGCTGAATTCTACCTCTGTTGAAAGGTCTGTCCATCCCTGTTAATTATCCCTCTTCTGTAATTACAGAAACTAGGCTTTGCTGCATTACAGGACAACAATCTCAATTCCATCAAAAGGGTGATTCATTTTGACCAGATACCTTCAGAAGGTTTATTTTACTAAATGTGTCTTTTGATGAAATAGCTAGAGCAGGTGTTTATCCATTGTGTGAAATGCTTATTTAGGTTCAGTATTGAAAGTGTCATGGGTTACAGCAGTGATAATCACATCAGCAAAACTATCTTGTTAGAAAGTGAACCATCTTGCATGGCAGAAATCAGATGCAACACATGACAGGCTTTAGAGGCTTATAATACTAAATTTGGGTCCTACTGCTGAGCACTTCAGGTACTTGTTTGGAAGGCTGGATCCCCAGTTTCCCTGAGGATGGATGCTGGCTCCTTTTTGCAGCTCTGCCTTTCATCAGGACTTTTCCTCTGTTTTGCTTTCAGAACTCTTGTCCATTTGCAGTACCTCATTGCATGTCTGCATGATGAAAGGTTTCAGGTTCCCATGGGTTTGGATCACAAAGTAACTGATGACATCCTGAAGGCTTTTAACTACCACCTGTTTCACAAACAACAACAAAATAAACACCACCAAATAAAACATACTGAGTGTACTACAGTGAGAATGCAGTCTTGAAAACATGCTGAGGTGCCTAGCAATGTTTTTCAAACTAACACTGGATATGCATCTAGCATTTAGGTGTCATGAGGTCTAGGACAGCTCTCCACAACCAGCGGTAACAACTTTAGCCTTGAACGTTCAACCCTTTCCATCAAATGAGTAAACAAACTCCAAAAGGTTTAGCTCTGTGTGCCCTTGTGTTCTTCGATGATTGCTGATGGTCTTTCAGCAGGTAGTTTAATTGCAGGTTCTTTTTCAAAACATTAGGATGTTTCTGAGTACACTGGTAAAACAAAAAGTCTCAAAATGATGGGGGAAAAAAACTGCTTTCATAAAGCACACAATAGGGTCCAGGCACCCTTGACTGAACCTCAACTAAGTTACTTTCATCTTCCAGAAAGTTAAAGACCCATTACAGGACCACAGTGCTTTGCCATTCTCAGAGAGAAAGTGGCACTGTGACTCACTGGATCCCTGCATTTTGAACTTCCTCTAGCTGCCACAGGAACTCAGTTTTTAGACTTCATACTGAAGAACTGAGCTGAGAAAACATGAAGCAATCTTGGGTGTTTCATGGATGGTGGTGGTTTGATGTTATTTTTGGTAGAAGAGGCATACTGTGGATGTTTATTTTTTTTTCCTACAATCCTGGTTCTTAAACTTGTTTTTAAGAATTAGTTTAGTTAGACTAACAAGAGGCAAATATCTACATACTTTACTTTCTCACAAATTATAGTTAGGGATTGGCTATAGCTGCTCTAATGTTCTGCAAAGTAGCAATTTTTACACCTGCTTAAGAATCTTAAGCGAAGAAATGGCTCATTTACCTGTTTTTCCAATTCAATAACATAACTTCTTTCTCTGGATGTCACTCTGTAGTGCTTTATGCATGGAGCACTGAAAGGAAATGAATTTTAAGTCAACAGGCTGCTGGAAGCGAAATACCTTATGGTGTACCATTGTTGTCACTATGAATTTCTCTGCAAGAGCAGTGGATGTGTGGTGTGCAATATCCACAGAACCCACTGAAGTGTGTGTAGCAGGGTGAGGCTTTTGCTCTCCTAGGAGAGGAAACTGGGAACACTGGGAATTGCATATTTAATTCTTGATGTTTCAAGTGACTTGTTCTGATGCTCTGCAAAGCTAAAATGTGACAATCCAGTTAAAAGAAGGTTGTTGTAGTTCAAGATACTGTTTGAAAATATTTGGCTCTTTCATTTTTCTTTGCTTGTTTTAGATAACGATACGACCTGTTTGTTTTTATTGTCCATGAAGATTTCTTAAATTGAGCAGCATTTTAAGGGCAGGCAGCAGGTGGGAAGAGTGTTCGCCTAAGGAAATTGACTTTTGTTGTCTGCTCTTTAGTGCTGCTTTGTTTAATCAAACTGACTTTGGAGGAAAGGATTAACAGATTGGTCTCAGGCCCATCCCTGCTCACCCACTTACTTTGCTCAAAGTAGTCTGAAGGTGAGGCATATGCTTCACACATATTGATTGCGTAATAGAAATTCAGCTTTCAGTACAGTGCATGCTAGTTAAGAATGGGGTAACAACCTACTCTAGCATGTGTCGGACAGTGATTGCATAGTTCTTGCTGTCGCTGCCAGGACGCAGGATCAAATTCCCACACAAAGGGTTATTTTCTAACATCTCTATTGCTTCTTTCCGAGATACCACATAGAAGCACCTGCATAGAAGGGAGAGGAGAAACAGCGTGGATGCAAGTTACACTAGCAAAGGCCACGTTATTCTCAGCTATGCAGAGAAATGCTAATACGTCAGGCTTATCCAGGGTAATTAGCTCTGGCTGCCACAGGGCATGGCATCTGGAGGATTCTTGCTGATTAATGTTGTTACAGGACAGCAGTGCTTCACTCTTCTCAAAGAGAAAGTGGCACTTAGCTTCAGTGTGATGCTTTCTGGATCTTCCCTGTGTGAAGACCAACCTAGATCTACCTTGAATTTCTCAATAGTAATCAGCGTGTTCTGAGAAGGGCAGATACAGCAGTCCAACGTGTGGCTTTCTAAAAGGTTTATCATGCATGGTAGCAATGTGCTACATGCAGCCTTTTCAATACAAAAGGCATTGTAGAAAAGCTGTACAGCTAATAGGTGTTACCAAATTTCCGTAAAGGCCTTAAGGTAAACTTTGTTCACTGAATATTTTAAACTTTTGTACAACACTTGAAATTTGAACCTCTTTATGAAAACAGTACTTTCAAAAAAAGAAAGGAAGGCTCTCTAGATGTGCTGAGGCTTGCATGTTTCAGTCAGAACTTACGCTGGCATAGCGGTTACTACACTGCTGTAGTGCTCGCTGGAAAGGCTTTCTTTATTCTGGGATGTGCTGGAACAGTCATCAAGCATAATCCTTCTTTTCTTTTCTTTATCTAGCACTTCATGTATTCTTGTAAGTTGTCCAGGTGATAATGACTCATCAGGTGGAACTGACAACTGAAAATGAACAGCACAGTTGTAATTTAAAGACTGGACAAATATGAGCAACTGTTTTCTGTGTGCAGACAGCAATCTCCAGAGTGCAGCTGCTATGCAGTAGTCTGTCCTACCTGCTTGGTTAAAGCAGATATGGTAATTGGGAATGTTTATGTATCTTATGTTCTGAATAAGATGGTGCACATCTGGTTTTGGTAGAATAGCAGGGTAGAATAGTGGGATACACATCTATACCTTCATTTACCAGAGATGTGCACTAACAAAAGTGGGAACAATTATATTTTGCAGTTGCTACACTGCAAAACTTAACCTGTTTCAGCTAACCTCAGCTTTTTAAGTGATTCAGCTATGCTAATGTAAACTCACCTGTGAACAAACTTCTTGTCTCCTGAATATTACTAAAGAATGTCTTGCTATTTTCATAGTGCATTTAACATTGAAGAATGGGTTTACATGAAATGATTGTAATACAGTTATTTCACAGTAATTATTGATGCTGATGGGAAATGAAGACTCTTGGGTTTTGCTCCTGGTACGGTATAAGGGAAGGCTCAGTGGGTTCTGTCAGGTGTGCAGTTCAGTCATTTCTTCGTTTGTTTCTTTATCCCTTGTTCAGTGTTTATAGAAGTTGTTTCCCTCAGAGCAGGCTCATTTTTTCACAGGTACAAGGAGGTGGACTTGTGCAGATGTCTCTCCTTGGACAGCCAATAGTGGACTGGGAGCTGTTTGATTGGATACTGCAGCAGATGAGCTGGGGTGAAACCAGCCTGAATTCTGCTGTCTTTGCAGGGAGGGGTGGGCACCTTAGTGTGTGCAAGCACATTAGAAGCAAGGCTTTAAGCCAACTTGTTGGACACATGTAGACAAAAAAGCCCTCAAACACTTTCAGTATTGAGTGGGATAAAAAACTGTTTCCTACCTTTGTTACAGTGAGAATAAAACCCTTCCATTCCTTCCCATATTCACAGTTATCAGCCTAAGAGAACAGAAAGTGAATGTAAGAGTAACCACAGCAAAATATATATATACACAAAAGTTCAGATAACTTTCACACATTAAGAAGTGCCTTGCCTTCAAATAAGCCTCCTGCCAAACTACATCACACCCTCTGCACTTCCAGTAGTCCACGTTCAATTATTAAGAAAGGATGGAGGTGGGAAGGTGAAAACTCATGGGCTCCATTGGAGTAAATGAAGTGGGTTGTGTTGATCCTACAGGAAGGCCAAGCTGAGGAGATAAGTGAGTCTCAGTTATAAAACCTTGCAGGTAGTCACTGAGATCTACAGTCTCTACAGCTTTTGAATGGGGGCAAGTCACTGGTCAGACATATTATTGCCCTTCTTGATGTTACGTGTGACCTGAGCCTATCAGCAGGGTACTTCCTGTGTGTTTTTTTTTTCTTGTGTATTTTCTTGATCAATTCTTTGCTCACTTTTAGATTCCCAGATCCTCCAGAGAAAACTGTCTCATGGCTCAAGGGGGGGGACTTTCCCTGGTGTTGGGATCCTTAGTGTTGCCTCCTTCCTTGCCTGCCTTTTTGTGCTTGGCTGCAAGCTGTCAAGAAGGAAACTCCATCCCACACTGAGCTCTGAATATCTACAGATGATGGGGTAGAGCACTAAGGGCTTACAAATAATAGGTTTTCTCTTTTTACCTTCACTTCCAGTTCTTCGTTCAACAACATCAGGATGAACTGTGCAGAATTGTTTTCATTTGGATAAATATTGGTTACTGAGGTCAGAGCTGATATGTCTAGTTTTTGTGAGTACTAAGAAAACAAAGAAAAGGGATAGCACAAGTTGAAAATTTCACCAAGAAATAGCTGTTCTTCAGATACATTTGTTCAGAAGACAATACTGGGAAACTTTACTTTTATGGCAGATGCTGGGTTAAATTTCACTGGGGGACATTTCAAAGCTCAGTCCCTTGTTTCTGCTTACAGAAATTCTTATTACCCACAACATGTTTTCTGGATTTTTCCCTTTCTTCTTAATTATGCATTAAAGACAAGAGACCTCCCCAAACCTATAGCCACGATACTCTGATGATTATACCACGAATATTTTTCTCTTCTGTACAGAGGAAGGTCATAATACACAGCAAGATACTGTTTTTAGTCTTGCACACAGTTGAGGAAAGAGTGAGCAGTAATATTATGGAACGTTTTTAGCTCAGGTAAAATATATATATATTTGCTTTCATCAAACAGATTAATGCTATTGCTTCAGTCTGGCTTTTTTGTTTTTTAATATCAGCCTTCCTGTTGCTATGTTGAGTACTAAACTGTGGGGTGAGAGAGAAAGGGATGCAGAGAAGTGTCTAGGGCACATGAGGACTGATTAATGAAAATAACTGAAGCAGATCGTCCCACCTGATGTTACAAAGATAGCATTGTTACAAAGACAATATGCTACTCACTGTTGGTGCCTTCTTATCATTGTAAAAGAAGAGCATAGTTCCTCTCAGTTCTGTCCAAAACACTCTAAATTCCTGTTACAGAGGAGGAAGTGTCAATTTGTCATGACAATCTTTTTCATTTCCATAAAGTGCTGAAAGCACTACTATGAAGAGATGTCACTGTGTACTTTTATATCAGTGTTTTAAAGATCATTAAAGAACAAGTGGTTATTGTTTTCTACGCAGCTTATGCAAAAAAAAAAAAGTTTACTATTTTTTTGCAAGGTAGAAAGATATACGTGCTCTATGCTTTGTTGTCTAGTATCCTAGTCTGGCGCTGAACTAGGATCATTGTAATAAATTAAAGTGTTTTCAGTATTAATCGATTTAAAGGAGCTAAGTAATGGAAGAAAAATATATTTACTCAAAATGTTTTGTTTGCACATAATTTTGATCTCACCAGTTTACTTGCTGGACAAGTAAAGCCAAGATGGGGGGCAAGATCGCAGAGCATGGAAGTAGTCTGACCTACTAACTATGCTTCTTGTATATGAAATGATATTTCACGTGCTTTGTCTTTGAATTACGTGCAGTAGCATTCATAAATCAACATAATGACGAGGTAGATATAATTGTATCACTCTTCCTATGGTTCCCTGAAATGTTCACGCTCAAGTAAGGGGAAAGGTTTCTGCATTTTTCTCCATTTTCTTGTGACTGATACCCCAAGAAGTGTAGCTCTTACTGGACTGGAAACATGAAAGCGTAACAGTTCTGAATGCTGCTCTAGTGTTCAGTTTCCTTACTTGTTGCGTGTTTATGTTTATTTGGGGAATGTTGTTTGGGAATTTTCTTTGGCACAAAGTTGGAGATATTCACAAAACTGAGAAAGAACACACTTGTGAAATCTGCTATGTCACGTGAATTACAGTGAACAAATTTTCCCTCGAGCGTCCTGAAGAGATCCTTGCCCCTGTGCTGCAAGCCCCTAACTAGTCTTTCTGGTGGTTTCTGTCAAACTACTAGTGTAAGATTCTCTACAGCACTCAGCCGCTGGACCCCAACCTTTGAGCCCTGCAATGTGCTGCTAAGGTGTAAATTAAATCATCCATTCTAAACAAGTTAATGAAGTCAGTGAATGCTTGCTGCATGCAGGGGCTGGATGTCATGGCAAGCCTTTGGCTTGCACCTTATAAACTAGGCTTTGTGCTCTATGGAGTAGCAGTTGCCTGGGGACATTTCTGATTGTTTCACAGCCATTCATACATTTTTTTTTTCCTTGAGTTGTCTGGTTTCTCATAAATGACAATATGCCTTGATCTTCTCACATGAGTCTCCTCAGACTGGTCTGTATTATTGCTGTGCCGTGTTACTTTTTGCTGTTTTGTTATGGCATTTAACCATATTTCAGAAGGAGGGATTTTTCAGGGAACAGTGAGGTTTTACACAGAAGGATATAAATAAAGGACTGTAACAAGGAGCTTTATTTAAACATGAGGGTATTTTCATGCTACACTAAGGCAAGGCATTGAATGATTTTTAGAGCTGCAGAAAAATGAACAGCTAATCAATTATCTGCTTTTTGTTCCTTGGAGTTCTTGTTTTCTCTGCTACTAGCTTGTTCTTGTATTTGTGAGCCACAGTGTTATTTCAGTTTCTTGATTATATCTCCTTTTTGTAATGTATAACTCATTTTCTCTACTTTGCGCACCTGCTTCCATGGGAGTGTGAGTGTATGTATGGTCCCTAAATGTTGGGATTGACATTATCAAGTGCTAAAAAAGGACAATCAGTTTAAGTACGTGCTCGGAACATGGTAGCACTGATTAAAAGCATGTGGGCATTTATCAGTTTGAGCTGTAAATAATTACCCTGGCTCAAAAAGTCTCCATTATATTTTGAAGCTAATCCACCTACGTGGAATCATGAGCTCATTGCAACAAGAAAAAAGAGCCGCAGCACTGTTAATACATATCATGGTGGTGTGTTGCTGAAGATATCAGGATGGATAATCTCCAGAAAACAGATCGCACATTGAAGCAATATAACCGTCCAAACTGCCTTGCTATTAAAGTACTGCTTTATCTTTGTGCTGTGGTGGTAGCTATGAAATCAGTCAAAATGAATCCATATTTCAGCAAGCATGTGATTTTATATTTCAGTAGGTAAATTATAATGAGATCCTGGGGGATATTGATTATTGTCTTGTATAACTTATTTTACTTTTTTTTTCACCTCAAGTAATGTGAACAGAAATAAGATGGAAGTGCAAATTAATCTAGATACTGTCATTTCAGCACAACTATTTCCATCGCCCAGCACTGCGAAGCATTTCCCACCACCACCATCAGCAGAGGATTAGTAGCTAGCAGTAATTTCCTTAGGAAACACCCAAAATGTCAGCTTTGTGGGGCAGTGCAGCTTACCTGGCCCCGCGAGCGCCGGACCGCCAGGTAACCTTGGAAGTACAAGGGCAGACCCGTGAGCCTCTGTCTCTCCTGGGAGATTCGCCGTGGGGCTGCCTGAGGGGCTTCAGCAAGCTGCTCCATGCTGCTCCTCCACAGCTTCTAGATAGCAGTTCTGCTCTTTGCTTCTTGGTTTGCTGTTGTTTGCTTTATTATTTTTAACACCCCTCCCACTCCTGTTGTTTGCTCTGTGTCAGCCTCAGCCAGAGAGCTCATCCTGGTGAGGGTAAGGGGGGCGAAAGCAGCACCTCAAAGAGGAAGTCTCAGTGCTTTGCTTTCAGGTCAGCACGTGTTCTGCTCAGTGCGTAATCCCCTCGAGGGGAACCAGACCGAGTGGATTGAAAGGATGTTTTCTCGGCTGTGTGTTTCGTGGTTGCTCAGAGGTAAGCATTCAGATGTTATCGCGCGACACTGTGTCATTTCTTTGAGCGGTGTCACCTGCAGGTGGTGGCACACCAGCCCTGCAGGCAGGGAGAGTGCTTTCCCAGCTTTTCTCTCTGGATGCGTGTTTTAACGCTAAAGCTATCAGAGTTGGAATCTCTGTCAGGATACGGGATGCCAGCAGTAAGACTGGAAATGAACGTGCTTACAGTGCTGTATGGCTGCCCAGGATAAGTCAGCTTGGTGATGCATGCGGGAAAAATCTTTCTGAAATAAGTGACAAATCAAAGGCTTTAAAAAAAAAGTGAAAGCAGAGGGTGGTTCAGGAGCGGAGTGTCTGTTTTGCAGAACTAAAGGGTGACATTTCCATCAGTTTCCCAGAACCTTTATTTTTCAGTGTTTCTGAACCTTCCCAATAGTATTTAGGACGGGGGATGACTGCACTTGGCATTTCTCAGCTTGCTGCTGCTCAGAACAAAGCCAAAAGGTGTTGTGCTGAGTAGGTCCGGTCCCACGTTTGGTTTAAAAAGATCTACAAAAAGATGATTTACAAAAACCGTTTTGAAGTTTTTAATTATCACATCAACCTGTTCTCAACCCTAGCGGGTATGGTGCACCTCCTCACAGCTTGTGGGATGCTGGGAGGCTTCTGGTGTGCTGCTAGCTAGGAAAAACAACCTTCCTTAGACAGAACGGATTTTGCTGTAGACTGAGTTAATTGCGTTAGCTGGGGCAGCTCCGTGTTCTCAGGTTTGGCTAGATGTCAGAGGGCGCACTACTGTACTTTTGGTTTCATTTAAATGGCAGAATGTGAATTCGCTATCGAATGATGCGGAACTGACAAAGAAAAGGGCACCTGCGCGTTTGAGTTCTCACAGTCCGAGAGGAAAACTCTCTGCTCCGCTCCATTGCCGCCCCTCAGGGAACGGAAAAGCGCGTAGGACGAGCGAGAGCTTACGCTCCACCTTCTGCGCACGCGCACCAACGGTCCTCTGGAGGTAAGAGCCGCGCGCGCTCGAAGCAACAGGCCCGGTTGGCGCGAGGCGGCCGCCGGCCAATGGGGCGAGGCGGAGGGGGCGGGGCGTCGGACACCAGCCAATGGGGCGGCGCGGCGGGGTCGCCGAGGTTTGAAAGCGGCGGTACTGAGGGAGGGGCCGGGGGCGGCTGGAGGACGGGCGCGCTCCGGGGGCGGCGGCGGCGGCGGCGGCGGCCGCCCAGGATGGCGGAGCGCTTGGTGAGAGGGCTTGGGCCCGTGCGGCCCGTGCGGCGGCGGCACCTGGGCGCGATGGAGGGAGGGGCGGCGGGGCCTTCTGTCGGGACTGGGCCGCTGTCAGGAGGCGGGCCGGCTGCCTACCTGCGGCGGGGCCCGGCACTGGAGCCTTCCGTGTGCGGGGGGCTGCCATGTGTCTGGGAGTGCTTTACATGTCCTCTTGCGGCCTTCTAAGACTTTCTGGTAGTGGTTTCAGGTGAAGCGGGAGTTCCTGGGACTTGTTTACACGGGAACCGGGATGCTGGTCTCTGTTTGACAGCAGCGTGCATAGTAACAACTGATTCTTATTTCTTAACAGGATCATTTAAAAAAGTTTTACCGAGCAAGATTCTGCGGTCAAGAAGGGTAATTCCCTTTATGATTTTAATCTTAGATGCGTTTCTTTGGAAAAGTTATGTTGATTTCTTTGTTTTGAGTGTCATGCTAAAACTAACGGTGTGTCTTAGGGACACGGATACTGGGCATGGTGGTGATGGGTTGGTGCATGGACTACACGGGCTTAGAGGTCCTTTCCAACCTTAATGATCTTAACTGATTTAGTGATGTTTCCAGACTTCTTGTATTTCTTAGTGATGGGAGAAGCAAACTGTGCTGAACTGTGAAGTGCAAAGGATTTCCTTTGCAGTGACAGACTGTGGAGTATGTAAATCCTAAGATATACCCCTACCTGAGCTACCTGAGTGCAGGTGCAGCCATCTGAAATGCTTTGGTTTTCAGGAGGCAGAGAAATAGAGGCTGCACAGTTCCAGCTCAGTGTTTGGTCCTCACTGGTAAATGCAGAATGTGAGTTTGGGTATTTGCAGTGCTGCACTCTTCTTTTAAGACATTTATGAGAATATCAAGCTTTTTGTTTCTGGAATCCATTGCTGGACATGCATTTCATGAGTTTAGCAGATCTACCAAAATACCTGTATTTACAGGTATTTAATAATTACGAGAAAAATAGCGTGGAATGTTTTTCTTCTTATTTTAGTTTTGACCTATATAGGCCAGCTATTGGATTACTTCTGCTGTTTTTATTTGTCCTTGGCGGGGGGGGGATCTGAAGTGGTATCCAAACAGTTAAGCTATTCTCTAGCTTGCAAATTTGATGTCCCAAATCAGTTCCTGCTTCCAGAGCTTTTGTAGAAGCATGGAATAACTGCAGGTAAACAGTAGGAGGAGAAGCAAAGGATGACTTCTCTTCTGAAAGGGTAGATTGCAGTCTACAAATCTCATTTCTGGGCCTGCTGAGGCTAGATCACCTTGCAAGCAGAATTACTTCAGGATTTTTTTTTTTTTGTTAATTTGCTTATTTTGAGGCAGAATCTCTATTCTCTAATCAGTAAGGTTGAAAAAGACCTCTCAGCTCACCTAGACCAACTGTTAATCCATCCCCACCATGCACTTCCCAGAGCTCCTCTACCTAAAGGTTCTTGCAATAGTTATATTTTATTCCATGGGGAGTTATTTCCTCATTCCCTCATTCATGTTTCATGACAGTGTTTTTTTGTTCCCTGAAATCATATTGAGAGAAGCTTGTTTGCTTCTCTTCTGCTGTGGAACAGTAGATTAATTTTAATAAGGTTCATCTATTGTTCAGTAAAGTTGGAAATAAGAATGTGAAATACTAATAATAAGTTGTTTGGAGGAGTAAGAGTATTTAGTATTTTTATCAAAAAACCTGTTGTTTTTTTTCCTAGAAAGAAGATCAATATACAGCCAGGTCAAAATGTGCTGAGATACATACACGATTGTTTTGAATGTAAGCTTTTATTTGGTGTTGTGCTTAATTTGCTGGTTAGAGGATCATTTCTTTCTTGTGCCGTATTTAGTGATAAAGAAATGGAAATTGAAAAAAAATAAATTTAATATCTTTCTTAGTCTAACAGTATTCCCTTTGCAACCCCTTGAAACTATGTCTAAGCTGCACTACAAATGTAATATTTTTCCCAAGTAGATGGTTTCTACATTTACTTGAACTTGACAAACTTTAGTGGCTTGATAAAACCTGTGTCATTCCAAGTATCCCTTACAGCTTTTTCTTTATAGGTGATGATACTGATGTCACAGTAAGCTCTCCAAATGCAACCTGTTCTTCATCTCCTGCCAAAAACCAAGAGAGGACTTCAGCACAGAGCCCTAGGGTAAGTTGGACCAACTTTTTACATGATCTGATAGTGACAGGACAAGGGAGAATGGCTTTAAACTAAAAGAGGGGAGATCTAGGTTAGGTGTTACGAAGGATTTTTTTATTCAGAGGGTGGTGGGGCACTGATATAGGCTGCCCAGAGAGGTAGTCATTCAAGGCCAGGTTGGATGGGACCCTGGGCAGTCTGATGTAGTGACTAGCAACCCTGCCCATGGCAAGGGAAGTTTGAACTTGATGGGCTTTAAGATCCCCTCCCACCGTTCTGTTTGGTTATGGTGCTGTCACAGCGCAGTGCTGGGCACCGTTTCACTTGGTACACATTTGTATCTGTAGGATTGATTTCTGTATGAGCATTGAATGAATAAATTCTGTATGTCAAAAATATTATTGTAGAGACTATAATGTTCTGTAGTAATCGCTGGTGATGCTTTTCCTTAGTTTGTTGTACTGAAGTTGTAAGTAGATGGTTTGTTACATGGTTTATGTAATGGCTTTTTTTCATCTCCTTACATCTTCTACTTGTTTGGGGTAGTTACATTTCTTGTGCTCTCATGCTGAAGCACACTGCTTTATAATCAATGCTGGGCATGACTGTCATGGACTCCGATGGGATTGGTATCAGGCACTTGTACCAGACGTATGGACACAGCTTTTTGCTGATCAGTGGAGGGTAACACTGAAAGATGATTCTCCTATAAAAGGAACTTGTCAGCTTTTGATATGCAGTTACCATCTGTAAAATAACTTCGTTATTTTACGGACTTGAGGAGTGGATAGACTTGTTAATTTGTCGTCTGAAATAATGATTCCCATCTAGTATTTCTGCAACCCATTCTGTCCAGTTTTGATGCTTCGATTTTAGTGTTTGTGAAAATAGGATATTCTGTTAATAGCATTAAAAGAGGCAACACGTATACTGGCATTTGTTTATTTCAATCTGATGTTAGAGTACTGAATAATCTCAATTTTTTCTTGCAAAACTTCAGCCTGATATAATTGTAGGTGAATTAATTGTTTTAAATTAATTTGCTTTAATGAAAAGAATGTAGCTTGCCTGTGGAATAGCAGTCTGTCTATTCAAAGCTGCAGATTGACGTTTGTGTACACAGTACTTTTACCTGTTTGAAATGTAGTTAGTTTTAGGAAGTCTTAGTAGAGAACTGTTCTGTTGAAATAGTGTTTTATGTTTGCAAGAATTAAAGTAAGGAAATTATACTGCTTTCTGTAGAAATTTATATTCCTGTTGATGTATCATGGCTTTGTGAAACATTTTTCTTTGTCTCATTCTTCATTGAATATGTCAGCCGAACACTGGGATAACAAACGTGGTGGAAAGTAGATCCTGTCATTCTGCTGCTTCCTTACCTGCAACACCAGCAAATACAGTCAGGAGCAAAGGTTGGTAGTTCTATTTTTAATGTTTTCTAGGTAACTCTTCCTTGGAATTTTATAAGCTTTTGAGTAGAATTAAACCTATTTAATATGTGTGGCAGGAGAGCTGTGTGTGTTCAACCCGGAGCCTGAAAAAAACAGACATGTAGCTGATTCTATCAAAACAGATGGTCCTGTGCCTAGAGGAGAAGCACAGGTGTTAACATTAAAGAACGTTGAAGTACTATGTGAAAGTCCTGCCAAGTTATCAGCTCCTGAGGATGATCATGGGGCTGTGGGATCACCTCTCCTTGTGGAGGAAGCAAAAAGTCCTGTACAAACGTAAGTAGAGGTAAATGTTGTTTTTGCCTTTAAGGATTAGTTAGTACAGTGATTTCAGTTGTATTCAGAATACGAACTCATCAACAAGTAATTCCAGATTGGAAAAAAAATTTCAATTTCTGGATTTAGAAGGGGGCATCATTGTTTCTTATTAAATGTTCTGGTGATAAGGGTTAATTCCCAGAAATGCAGTGCCTAAGCCTTCCAGAATGATTTGGAACTCCTTTTTTCCAGGAAAGTTTCTCAGATGGATAGTCTAAGCTTTTTCGGTGAATCCTATTGGAAGTGTTGACCTTAAACATAACAAAAACTTTGTTAAAGTGGTGGTGGCAGTCATCCTTACCCTCGCTCTGAATATGTAAATATTCTGTATAAAGTTGGATAACTTCACTTGCAGTCGTGATCTCCTTTTTAGAAGATTTCAATCTCAGTTGCATTAGTGGCTGACTGTCCCAGCCACTGTTCTGCTTTCTAAGCAGGCAGGGTCTCTGGTCAGAGCTCATGGAAAGGAGGGAATGGCAGCAGTCCCAGTGACACATGATGAATTGAGACTGGGAAGAGAACACACCAATGATCTATGGTTCTGAAGCACAGTCTCCTAAAATGAGGTTTACCTTGTGGATATGCTGATAAAGAGTCATGGGCTGACCCCATATTACCTTATTGGTTTGGACACTTTCTACTACACTGGGAAGCAGTACTGCTTATCCATATTCCACCAAATAAAAGTTTATTACTAAAAAGTGAGACACTGTCAGCAGGAGAAAATGAGTGTCTGTCAATCCACAGAATTACTTAATATGCACTCAACTTATACTGTCATATTTAAGTGCTACTTCTCATATCTTGTTTACATTTTTGATAACCAAAATGTAAAGAGCCATATGGAAGATGAAAATTTGAAAGGATCTCAAATAGTGAGGGAAAACAAGGATCTGCTTTGAAAGGGTGGTTGGACTCGATCTCTTGAGGGTCCCTTCCAACCCCAATGATTCTATGATCTTATGCATAGAATGGAAAGTATTGCTCTGCATCCTACATGGAAAGAGAAGCTGTCTGTCTCTTTAGTCCTCTTAGCATCTGTAATGACAGGAACACTTGGGGAAAGGTTTCTTTTGAGGCTTAACATGGAATGGTCTGCTTGCAAAATAATCCATTCCTGAATTGCACTGGAGCAAGTTCATGTAACTATACATACGGTGTGGGAGGGTGCTTTCAGACCATCTGCCATTTCTGAAATGAAAAATAAATTTTAGGAAACGGATTAACTAGTTAGAACATTTTTTGAAGGTAGGATTTAACAACGCTGTTAGTATTTAACCATGCATTTGCATTTGTCTGCTGGTAGAGTTGTATGCGGCTAAGGAGATGTGCTTCAGATTGGTAGATAGGGACGATTCGGGAAAGCCTTGTATGGTTCTGAAGCGTGGCAGTGATCAAAGCAGACTTCGCAAAAGAGTTAGTGTGAATCAGTGTGATTTGATAGGAAGTTGACTGTTCAACACCTGAAAAATAGTAAGGCACACATTTGTGGCCAAAGCAAGGGAAAAACAGAAGGTGTGATCATTTTGGAAGGTTGAGGGCACTGGATGGTGGACTTCGGAATCGTTTGTCTGGGAACGTCCTGTAGTGTGTTTTTGTGCTTTGTGATAATCAGCTGATTTACAACACTGACACTCGTGTTTTTCTCCCAAGTAATGAAAGCACTTTGTCCCTCCATTCTTTAGGTGTACGGTCCCAGTGGCAGCACCGTCATCACCTCCTCCTGTAAAAGACCAAGGTGTAGAAATAGACAGCGAATGTGAGTTTTTAATTGATGAATCAGGTGGTCTGTCTTTTAAGTCTTGGTTTTCAATACCCCGCAAGAACAGAAAGTCAAAAAAAGATGGCTCTGCAACTCCGGTTTTGAAATCTCAGTCCTCTGAAAAGGAAAAGACAGCAGATAAGAAATGCAAGAACATCAAGGTACAGGCTGAAGTACATAGTGAACAGAGAATGCAGAATGTCAGAGTGCAACATAACCTGAAAGGAACGTCGGGATCCCATCCTGTCTCCTCTAAAAGTGAGGGAAAGGGCGTTAAATCTCAAATGCGAAGCATTACTCGTGTGGGTAAGTCAGTGAACTTGTCTTCAGACTTGCCCTTCCATGTCATATTATTAGATATTTTTCTGGTGCTTTATTGAGAAGTGAGGGTTAAGGAGATGAGAGAGATCTATCTCATCGAGTCCTAATCGATGTTCCAGGCGCATAGTTAGCTTTGGGTGCATACAGGCAGTGAGTCTGTATTGTTTTGCTTGTGGATTCTGTAATGCAGAAGTGCCAGTGCTTCTGTGTAAGGTTTACCAATCCTGAGAAAAGCATGCAGAAGCAAGTTGATATTTATCATCAGTTTGATAGAGAAATACTCATGTTATTGGGGACAGCCTGCTGGTAGTGCCTCTGCCAGGTCCTCACTGCCGGTGATATGTCCACCCTGAGGTTTCCACCAAGAGATACCAGTGGCAGTTGACCAGCAAGATGCCCACACAACCCCTTGGAAGTACTGCGTCCGTATGTATACAGATGGAAAACAATAATGCATGCAGTGTCAGGATTAATGAGGTCATTCACAGAAAGCAAAGATACTTAGTTACAGCTGCAGAGTAGTTTCTCACCGAGTTTAGCTACGTGCAGAAGCCAGAGGCAGTTAACTTGTGTTCCCCAGCTAACACAAGTCCTTTCTTATGCATAGTTACTGGTTCAGTCCATGATCTGTGTTTTTCCACACAAATTCTCCCCTACCCCCAATCCTAGCCTCTCTTGTTAGGAGTCTGAAAATTAACTTAGCAGTGTTGTCTTTTCCTACGAGCTGACAAATAAATTGGTACCTACAAGTTTTTGCTCCTGTCTCCCTAGAAAGGAAATTAAGATACGCTCTTTAAACAGGAGGTCAGTTTTTATGAATTATTTGAGAAGAATTTTCTAGTAGGTAGCACTGAAAACTGGAAGCAGATACCATGTAACGTTTCTGCTCTTTAATTCGTATTATTTCCTACCAGTAAAAGAGAGCTTTGTTTCAAATGTCAGGAAAAAATCAGTTCTTGTTATATTTAATGTTTGTGTGATTTTATATTTATTTTTGTGTTTACATCTAAACTTATTTTTTGGGGGTTTTATGGGGAAAAAGTATTAATGTCCATGTGTTTTGTTGTTTATTTTTTTTTGTATTGATAGGAAAATCTAAAAAGGATGCACTTAATAAGGGCTCTCCTAAGCTTAGAAAGAAGATGTTCTGTGAATCAGACGCTGAACAGCTGATGCTGTCTGGATTGGACTCAGAAGCATCTGATGTAGAAAAAAAGAAAAGGCTGATGCCGAGGGAAGATTTGCCAATGCCCTTAACTGAGCATCAGCAAGAGCAGATGCTGTCTCCAAAAAAGAATCTCAAGCCTTGCAAGTACCAGCAGTCCACTTCAAAATCTCATCAGTGTTCAGCTCAGAAGAAAAAAACTGAGCAGAAACTTGCAAATGATAAAGTGTTGAAGAGTCAAAGGAAGAAGCTGAAAAAATCTGGAAAGAGAAATGGTAATAAAAATCCTGAGCTACAGAGATGGGACAGTTCTGACAGTGAACCTGGTGATGAAGGGCTTGGAAGAGAGCCCGTAGAATCAAACAAAATGTTTACCTCACCTCCGCATCAGGAATTACAGACTTCTGTGCTGCAGAAGTTGGCTAAGTCTGAAAAAACTGAGAAAGTATTGCACGCTTTGGAATCGGTTGCTGGTGTAAATAGCAAAACTCCTTCAAAAGCTGCAGAGTTACTGCAGCATCTCATTGACAGTGTGCAGAATTTGGAAAAGAAAAGATCAGCTACATCTTCAGGGAAAGTGCTCAGAGAGATTAATCACAGAGCCCATAAAAGAACTTGCTCAAAAACAGAGGATGCTGAACCTCAAAATACTACAGATTCTGACAGCTCTTCTACACAGGAGGTGGTGAGAAAAAAATGCAAGCAATCAGCTGTGAAAACAAGTAAAAAAAGAGAATTTAACAGACACCAGAGACTGCAGTAAGCTATTCATTCAATTCCTTAAAAAATGTGGTGTAATTTGGTATATTTGGTTACATTTTGAGCATTAATTACATTGTTGAAATAAGTGGTTGTTTCAGGTGGTTAAATAGCTAATAAAGAAACCAAGTGGTGTAATAAGCATTCTGTTATCGGTGGTGGGTGCCAAGTCTAGTGTCTGTGAGCAGCTGGGGAGATTTGAATTTGGAGTTTGTAAAGTGTGATTTGGAGATTGAGTAGCAGATCCAGTGCTTGGTGGTTTGGTTGTTTATTTTTGCATTGCTTTATTTATTTTTTAATCTCTTAAATGTTTCCCTGCAGTAAGTAAAATCGTTGACTTACGGTAAGCATGGTAATTGTTTCTCTTCTAGAGATTCCTCTGCAGCTGAGAAATCTACGGGTCCTGGAAGGTAATTTCCTGTGTTGTCTATAAAATTTGCATTTAGTCTCGCTCCTCCTGTACTGAGACAGCTCAGCTCTTTGGTGCAGTTACTGTACTCTGTGGTGTTCTAGTATAGAACCTGGTAGAAACGAATCATAACTCACACCTGAGGCATATAGCTATTGTGCTAACATAGAAAGCTAATCTAAAAGGTGCTGTGCTTGGGTTGAGGCAGTCTCAGATATGTGTACAAACTGAGGGCAGCCCTGCGGAGAAGGACCTGGGGGTCCTGGTGGATGAAAGGCATGACAGGAAGTGTGCTCTTGTAGCCTGGGAAGTATCCTGGGCTGCATCAAAACGGGTGGCCAGCAGGACAAGGGAGCTGATTGTTCCCCTCTGTGCTTCCCATGTAAGGCCCTATCTGGAGTACTGTGTCCAGACCTGGGGCCACCAGTAGAGGAGGATGTGGAGCTGTTGGAGTGGGTCCAGAGAAGAGACATAGAGATGATCAGAGGACTGCAGCGCCTCTCCTACAAAGAAAAGTTGAGACAACTGGGCTTGTTTAGCTTGGAGAAGAGAAGACTGTGGGGAGCCCTTGCTATGGCTTTCCAGTACATGAAAGGAGCTTACAAGTAGGAGGGGAACTGATAACTGACTTTTTACATGGTCTGACAGTGAGGGGACAAGAGAGAATGGTTAGATTTTAGGAGGAAATGTTTTATTCTGAGAGTGATGAGATGCTGGAACAGGTTGTGCAGGCAGGTTGTAGATGCCTCATCCCTGGAGGCATTCAGAGCCAAGTTGCTTGGGATCATGGGCAGCCTGATGTAGTGGATGGCAGCCCTGCCCATGGCAGGGGGGGGATTGGAACTGGATGGTCTTTAATGTTCCCTCCATCCTAAGCCATTCTATGATAAAAATTGTTCTTTTTGTCATAATTAAGGAGTTACCAGTCATGTCACACCTGCAGAGTAAGGTATCCAGCAGTATCTTCACTCCAAACCTTTGTGTTTGTAGATCTGCAGATACCTTCTCCTTTATGGAATCGGCTCTTTAAGGAAATAGAAGAGGCAAATTGTGAATGTAACAAATTCTTTTATTGTAATTCTACTGAAAACTGTAGTACTTCAGTTGAAGTGAGCTTAGTGCAGACTTCAGTTGGACAAACTGAAGCTGCGAAAGGTAGGCATGAAGTTCTAGTATTGAAAGGCATATTTTGGGGATTAGGTGGAGCACAGCTGTATTCTCCTGCTGAATTTTAGTGGCAATGGGATGCAGTCATTGTAACAGAAGGAGACAAGGTTGGGTACTAATTTGGGTACTAAAGAAAAGTCTTTCTGGTGGAAGTACATATGGCTGCTATTTATTGTTATATTAGGAGGATAGTTTTATGACAGGATACATTCAGCTGAAATTCTAAACTTTGTTACTGTCCTTTGCTTACAGTGTGTAGAACATTTCTTTAAAGTGCTTGTATAATGCTGCAGGGGAGAGGAGAACATCTGTTTCTTCTGGAAGGCAAGAGAAAGGAAAAAATGTCATGGGAATTTTAGGAAGCCTGGTTAGAGAGATGTGAGCTCAGTTTGCCTGCCTCATAGCTGAGTGGAAGGGCAACTGATGAATAAGACCTGTGATCTCTAACAGCGATCATTTGCTTCAGTGCCTCATCAAGTGCACAATGGTGTTTGGGAGGAAAAAGACCTACATGTTCCGAAAGAAACTTAAATTTTCTATTTCTGCTATTGCTGTAGCATTCCTTTGATATGCAACACATTGAAGCAGGTGTCTCTTTTTTCTTTTGAAGCGGGCTTGTTCTAGAACATTCTGAGAAATGTACTTCACGAAGTAAGCATTATGAAGAGAATAATGAATCTTCAGGTATTATTTGAAGTTGGTATTTTCATGTATTGTATGAGCTGCTTAGACTGTGATTGTGCAGTAATTTCTTTTGTGTCCTCTGCACTTGTTCTTCAGAATAAGAAGTGCAGGTTGAATTGGCTGTAATTGCAATTCTGCCCAAGTACATGATACAGTACACACCAGCTTCATGTTGTGTTAACTGTATAAGGTCTGGCATCAAGCCTGTGGGGATACAGTTGTCCTTGCACAGTACTTGAAATGAATCCTTTTGGTTCTGGTTTGTAGAGGAACTGTTTGTTCAGGGCATGAACTGGTGATTGAACATTTGGTGATGGGGTGTGGCTGGCCTAGGGAGCACAGGCACATTGTTTGCACCTGTGCTCCCCAGACGATCAGAAGAGAGGACTCAGGGTGGAGCTACCCTTGGCTCGTTTAAGGGCCAGCCACTGAAGGAGAGCATCTCTTGGGCCTAGGCTGCTTCCTGAGAAGGGGTGCTGCATGGCCAGAGAGCCCCTTTAACTCTTCTCTCTGTGTGTGACTGCTGACCTGGCTGTGAATGCTTTGCCTGGTATTGCCAGGAACCTGCCAGAAGCGATTTTGCTTCTTTGTGAGCAGAACGAGTTTGTACCAATTTGATGCATTGTCATGCAAAGCTACTGTATTTAATCACTTCAGGCTGCTGTGGAGCTAAGTTTCCTGCCCTATGGCCTGCTCACCTGAAAATGTTTTGGTTTTCTATGATTAGTTGCTCTACACAAGTTAAACGTACTGCTGTAATGTTTGTGAACCCTGGAGGTAGAAAGTCTTTTCCTTCCTTTTAAAGCCAGTTATAATTGTTGTTTAGTTAATGTTATGTTTTTTTCAGACCTAGTTTTGTGGATGTTCTTGTAATAAGTTTGCTCTGAAGTTATGCTGGGGGTGTAAAGCTGACTGATCTCACACTTCAGTCAGTAAAACTGCATGTGTAGTTCTTGAATTTTCAGAGAGGTGTCTAAGGAATATTTACTTGAATGTGTAGTTTTCCTGTACTTTTCAAGCTTAAGCTTTTTAATGCGTGCATAAATTACATGTCGATTTTATCTACATTGGGTTTCGTGAATCTTTAAAGAGAAATGTTAGTGGGAACATTAGCATCAGGAGTTGTGGTTCTTGGAGACAGATTGAATTTAAGTCATGAATAGTAAATAAATGCCTATTGTGATAGCTTTTTCAATGTATTTTCAGATAATTCTGAAGACCTGCAATGTCAAATAAAAAATCTACTGTCAGACAAGATAGGCAGACAAAAAATAGGTAAGATTATTTTAAAATACTTTAATGTAACTGCATAAATACAAACATGTTTCCAACTTGATGTAAATTTTTGCTGAAGGAGATGCAGGGAAACATGTAGAAATTTGTGAACTGCTAATCACAGATGAGTGAATTTGTTAATTGCTAAGCATCTATAATACTTCATGCAAATGTAGAATACTCAAAACCTTAAGTTTCAGATGAATAGGATTTGGAAAGCAATCTGGAAAATACATGGAACGTATTATAGATGAGACTTGTTGATTTCTCTTTGGAGTACTGTATAACCCTGCTCTGTTTTTTTCTTTAACTTTTGAGAACTTTTTTTTGTATATTCAACAGTTTCCATTTTAAATGTCACATTTTCAGTTTTTTGAGTTAACACATTGCTTACAATTCAGTGAGAGGGTTTGAATTAATCTTTCACAGAGTAACTGAGGGTGCAGATAAGCTGTCTTCTGTGCTATCGGAGTTGGTCCTGTGGGAGATGATGGCACAATGGGCATATGGTGGGCTGTAATCCCACACTAATCTGCTTTTATTATTTCCTTTGTTATAGTTCTTGAAGGAACACAACAGTATTTTTGTGCATGAAATAATACAGGCAAAGCTTGTTTTTAGTTTACCATTTTTACTTCTAGCATTTAAATATTCTTGACTAATTTGTTCTCAGCTCTTAAGGGAGCTTTTATTTTTTCTTAGAAAATGTAGAGTTCTTACTGCATTTATACATTACAGCTTAGAAAAAGTAAGAGTTGAGAATCTAATTCAGAAGATAGATATCTGAGAAGTCCTGGAGATGCATGGGATTTTCTGTTGTTGAGAGTAGAATCTGGGAGAAGAGAGGCTGCTAAGGCACTCTCTGTTACTCTTCTCTTGCCATAAGCAAGGTGAAACCTTTTCACTTTTGCTGATGAAATACTTCAGATTTGCGGAAGATTCTTTGTTGAGGGATTTGTCTTCATCGTTAAAGTATGTTTCCTTCTCCTTATTCCCAAGTCCCTAATGTCTATATATCAGTGGTTGACTAAGATGTATAGAAAGAAATCCAATGTCAAGCTAGCTTGGTGACTGCATAAGAGAAAAAATGAGAGCAAAATAATAATGTATGCAAAAGAGGGCTAATGACCACACCTCATTCCCTTTCTTTTTATTGTCTTGAAAGCAAAGTGGTATAAATATCAGCTGGGAAGTGTTGATCCTGCTGAGATGGAGCAACAGCAGATTGTTAAATGCTTTCTATTTCTAAATATTTTTTTCATACGTTGAACTATTTCATCCTTTAAATTAGTACTACCTTCCAACACACCTAATGTTCGTCGGACAAAAAGGATACGACTGAAACCTCTGGAGTATTGGCGAGGAGAGCGAGTAACCTATGTAATGAAGCCTTCAGGTACTGGTTTCCAAAATACCCATCTCCTTGTGCCCTGACAGGGCAGTGAAGGGAAATCTGTGCTTTGATCCTGTGCTATCAAAGCCTTGAGATGCTTACTATTTGGAAACTTTAAATAAGTCACTTATTTATGGTTTTCATCTGTCCAGTCTTTCTCCCAGTGTTCCTGTTTTAAGCTAGAAGGAATTTCAGCAGAACACGTAAAACAAATTTGCATTAACTGTTTAGAGAATTAAAAAAAATGATTTATTTGCACTAGTGTGTTTATTATGTCAGACATTCTGTGATACCAGGAACTGTTTATTGATCCATTCTTGGGCACTGCTTTCTAGAGTAGGTAGTCTAACATTTTATCTAATCTCAGTGTTAAATTACCTTGGTGATGGAATACGTCTTGTAGTCAGCCTAATTTGGTCTTCTCCTTATTAATCAGTCTGCTTGAAAATATTATTTCCTTTTGTCCCCGAAGTTGATACTTTGTCTTAAAACTTAACTCTCATGTTCTGGCTTTCTGAAATGTTCTTTGAATGTATTCCCATCATACTTTTCTTTAAATCTTTAAAGTGTATGGCATTCTCAGGTACTTGATGTTCTAAAGCGTTTTGATTTTGTTCTGGCATTCTAAAGCTATGTAAAAAGTTGAGCATCAAGGAATTATGTACCAAACTGAAATGACTGTAGATTGTGCAAATCTTCATTCCTGTAAAATAATTATTATGCATTAGTGAGTTTTACACAACTTTCTCTTCTTTCAGGAAGGCTTTTAATTAGTGGAATAGCAGGCGCAGAAGCACAGCCTCACAGAAAGAATAAGCAGAAGAGACGTCATAAGCAGAAAGGAGCTGAAACAAGTATAAATGCAGACTTTTTTTTTCTGTTCTTTGTCTCTATGGAAAAACCCTTCTGTAATTGAGTGCTCTTTAGCAGTAAGATTTTCTCCCATGACAGCTTCAGATTCTCTAAGTGAAAATCCTTCTGCAATGGCATGTGTTAGTGATGTGATGCAAAAAACATGTTCCTGTTACTATAACGCTACACTGCTGTATCAACCTGTCTAAAACTTCACTGGGTTGGGAAGAAAGAGATATGTGATCGATCTGGAGATGCTGTGGTGCCCTTAAAGCTGAGATGAAAGTAAATAAGCTGTACTTCTGCCCTTAGAGGCTCACTGTTTAATGATACTCATGTGTTTAGTTTTATAATGCGTGATTGAGGTATAAATTCTTCTGGTTGTTTTGCCACTACCTGTAATATCACATCTGAATGTGAGTTAAGTTCAAAAAACATTGTGTTCTAGGTGAATAGTGATTTACAAACAATCCATGAAATGGATACAAGTAGGCAATAAATCTATGCTTAAATACCCAGGAAATGGGAAGCTTTCTAGGCCCTTTGCAGCCAACAGATGATCATTGCACAGGTAGTGCTCAGAAGGGAGACAGGGTTGGAGACCAGCAACCAAATTAATTTTTTTTCTGCTCTCTCTCTAGAAGAGATTTTGATGCAAAAGAGCCTTTCTGTATGGGGACTTACTAGAAATTGTTTTTTACTGCATTTCTATGTGGAGTTATAGAAGAAATAAATGCTAACAAAGACGGAGAGAACGCTGTGGTCCTGACACAGTTCCAAAACAAAGTGTGGATGAACGTATCACTGGAGAAAGAATAAGGGAGATAACAGAGGACATTGATCCAAATTTATGCTGCATGTAGACGTGTTTTCTTACCGTATAAAGAAAGTTATAGGACTAGAGGAGATTCAGAGAAAGCTTTCTGACAACATGGATGGATTTATGTACCAGAAGCAGCTGCATAAGTGAAGGCTCCTTGGCCCTGAAAAGACTGCAGAGGTGTGAGAAAGACCTATAAAATCACAAGTGGCATGGAGAAGGGAAATATAATTTTCTTTTTTTATCACAAGAGCTACAAAGTGTGAAAGGAAGATAGTGCGAGCTGAGTTTTTCACCAAAAATAAGCCTTTTTCCACTACATGCTGTGTATACTCCATGACACAGAATACTGTGATGAGAAATATTTTTGTACATTCAATGCGAGAATAAGATAAATTCACAGAAGACTTAACTCTTAACAGCTCTTAAATAAAATGAGCTACACACTAGAGGGGGAGAGTGTTCCATGGAAGCTATTACTCCATTACAGTATTCTGTGAGGTGAAAGTTGTGCCTGCTTTTGGCCACTGATGGAGACAGGATTTTAATCTCTCTGAATCTTTGATCTGAGTACAGCTTTTAAATTTGTTTGCAAGTTTATGGGAGCTTGAGCTGGTAGTGACTTCATATTACATAAAATGTTGGCTGCTTTATGTTCCTCTGAACTGTCTCTAGAAAGGATGCATTTTCTTTCTACCAGACATTATTCCTGAGATACTTAAGATTCTAGAATGTTAACAAAAGAGTAACGTGTACAAGACTCATTAGCTGAGTTGAACTTCTAGGACAAATGCCTGAATTGTAATGATACAATAAAAATGCTGTGGTTAGGGCTGCAAAGTTGCACCTATTGCTATTTTTATAGGGGTGGTTATTTTGAACGAAACTATTTCAGTCTCTTAGCCATGATTGTCTCCACATAGTGCTTAAGCAGCCGTGAGTGCCTATAAAGTGCTATAGCTTGCCTTTGACATCCTTTTTCTGACTACATTTAGAGGGATTTCCTGTGCACTGTGGAATTGAACTTGCCTACTTATGAAAGTTCTCCAAGAGACCTTTAGGATATTTGTTTCATCTTGAAAATTCTTCAGGGTCGCTTTTCCCTTTGAAAAGCACAGGATTGTCATAAACTCTTAAGCTATTGTTTTCTCTGGAAAAATACATTATATTATAGAAATTATTCCCTGATTTACAACTTTGGATGAGATTCCTGTAATAGTGTCTCGCAAGATGAGGAAAAGTGAAACATGAACTTGTTCTTTTTGAGCAATTTCTCTCTTAAGTCTCCTGATACCCCTAAGCAGTTGTAAAAGGAAAAGACTTGCTTTTCTGAGTTAGTGTGTACTTTATACCCTTTCTTAATATTCTCTGTTTCTAGAAGAGTTCTTCCCTTAAAATGCAGCAACTTTTGAGTAAATGCTACCATTAATTGCACAAGCAACATCATTGACATTACCCTGAGAATTTCTTTCTGATTTAGTGTCCCTCCCTTTTACCAAGCACAGATGGAAATAATTCTAATGAAAATTAGATCTTCAAAGATCTGTTGTGTATTTCTCCCTTTATCTGGAGAAATCTTCAATCTGTTTAGTCACTTAATAAAACAAATCTATTAACTTGTGTGAAATTCAGAATTGTGATTAAATAAGTGTTCTGATTGTGGAATGATGACTCTCCTGTCCTTTTTTTTTTTTTTCTCCTTAGGAAGTGAGGTAGCTGAATGTTTGGATATCTCCCTAGCTGATGCTTCTAAGCCAACCACCATAGTGGACCCAGTAACAAATCAGGAAGTTCTTCTAGGTAAGATAAGGGGATGTAACCAAGGACATCTCTGTATTATGTAGTAAGTTTTTAGATATGGACTGCTGTAGGAAGAAAATTGCTTGTGCATTTTTGGGCATAAAACGGTGAGCTGTTGAAATACTCATTGCTTTTCTAGATAACGTTTTGAGAGACAGAAAAAGAGGAAGTCAAATGTCTTGATTTTTTTACATATGATTATTGAGTGTAACTGGTGGGGTTATTGCACTGAAACAATATGTGGTACACACAGTTTAATAAGGGGCAGAACAAGGATGATGACTGTGTTAGTATTAACATTCAATCTTACGGACTTTCCTTGCAGAGTGTGTTAACTCCCGAAGTAGTCACTCATGTTTCTTTGAAGATGAATCGATAAAAGTGTATAAAAATTTGAATACGTCTGATTTTGCTGCTGGCAAATTGATCTTGAAACCTCTTAAAGAAAAGGGGCACCAGTTTGTCCACATGGATACGATAGTAAGCATGCTTTTTCCTTACTTTTACTTAATGGTCTATATGTAAACAGAAAATCATAGAATTATAATAGCTTGGAGGGGACCTCAGATCACCTAGTTCCAGCCTCCCCCTGCCATGGGCAGGCTTGTCAGCCACTAAATCAGGAACTAGGTCGGGATGCCCAGGGCCCCATCTAGCCTGGCCTTGAGAATCTCCAGGAATGGGGAATTTACAGCCTCTCTGGACAGCCTGTTCCAAGTCCTCATCACTCTGACATCTGCTCTAAATCCTCTCCTCTTTTAGTTTAAAACACCCTTGTCCTATCACAATCTACCCCTGTAAAACATTGATTTCTACCCTGCTTAAAAGCTCCCTTTTAAGTATTGGAAGGCCACTGTTGTCCCTGAAGCCTTCTTTTCTCCAGGCTGAGCGTGCTTATCTCTATCAGCCTGTCTGTGCAGGACGTGTGCTTCCAGCCCTCTGATTATCTTTGTGGCCAGAGTTTTAGAATGGTTAGAAATAGCATATGGAGTTGATGGATTTTTCCTGTTTTTCTTTTTTTCCCTAAAATGCAAACGTATACAGGAAATCATATCAGTTGTGAAATGAAACAGTTACAACTAAAAGAAATTACTAGAGGTAATTTGCGTGCATGTTACTCCTTTTTTCTTTCACATTAATCAGTGTGCTTATTGAATGGATTGCAGGCAAGATAGAAGTATTAAATAAGAAAAATATCCTTGTGCCACCTTTCAGATTGTGCATCTTAATTTTCAGTGGAGAGGGAAAGGAGTTGCAACTCAGCTTATTATTCTACTTCATTACCAGTTATGAACAAAACATTTTTTTTTCTTGGATAACTTTCTTAAATGTTTGCAAAGGAAACGTTGCTCATCTTAAAACCTTTTTTGCTTTCTGTTAAGGCTTTCTATGTTATCCATGGCCAGATTATTATCACCTTGCATAAGACATCGTACTACCTGACTTCAGGGGACTATTTCTATGTTCCAGCAGGTAAATACATGTCTTTAAAACTCAATTTGTTGGGAACGGGTTAAGCTGAATTGCCATGTTAGGAAGGAATATTGAGATGAATGGTCATGAGAGTGAAGTTTGAGTAGAGAATGGGGAAGTACCCTGTTAAGAAGAAGGGAATATGACCCAGCAACAGATGTGGCTGATGAACTAGTCTAGATGTGGTGATACAAACACTTCCTTTTTTCCTGAGTTGGCTGCGGAGTTCATTCAACAGACAACTTTGAAAGCTGTTGAGATATATAAAATAAAAATGTTGGAGTAGGGAAAGGACTTCAAAACTTACTAGTGACTTATAAAGAAAACTTTTTCTGTTTTTATTTATAGGAAATGGATATAATATACGAAATCTTCTGAATGATGAAAGTGTTCTTCATTTCACACAACTCAAAAATGACAGGTGAAGAAGTTTCTCCCAAGAAGTTGCTTGAAATACTTTTCAAGCTCTGTTGTTGTTGGGTTTTTTTAATTATTTTTGGCTTACAAAGTGTGTTTAAGTGTGTCCAGCTTAACTTTACAAACTAAGGCACATCTGATGAAGTCAACATAGCACTACAAAACCAACTGGGAAGTTTAGTCTTGAACTTCAGTGATGCAGCAAGGGGCCTCGCTTTGTGACGGGCACTTTTCTCATCCAAATACAGAAAGATATACTTGAAAACTAGTGGGAAAAACATATTTTTTTCTGAAGTGTACTTTTATATCTAATTTCCCAAAAATGCTTAGCACTTAAATTAATTTTGACATCGTCGGCTAACTCAGCTAATGTCTGTTAGGCTTCTTGTCTGCCTGGTATAAATCTCAGAATAATCTCTTTTCACATACAACTATACTGTTTGTACTTGGTAAATGTTGTCTAGGAGATGGAGTACTGGAGTGCTTGCGTGGTCCACCATTCTTCAAATATGTATGTGACAGCAGTTTCTTCCTCCTCTAGCAGAGGTAGTGCCTAAAGTTGTATTAGTTCTATATTTTATGCGGAAGCTCTGGATGTTGTAGGTAGCTTTATTTTGTGTGACAGGTCATTGCCAGATATGTTATTTTAATATCTTGTTTTGATTAACAAACAATAATGATGACCTTTGGGAAAACAGTAATTATACTGTATACTCCAGAAGCCAAGTCTAGACAGCAGATGGTATACATAACATTTGTCTCCTAAGCTCTTCAGGCTTTCTTCTGGCTGAGCATAAGGGTAAGTTGCAGCTACTCTGGTAGTAGTGTTTTTTCTAAGTGTGGTCAATGCAATTCTAGAATAGGAAGAGATCAAAAAAGTGGAATTGGAAAATGTTCAGGGGCTGAATGCTTGAGGATTGAGGACTGACCTAGTAAGCAGCCATGACTATGATCTTGATATTAAATCCAGAGTACCAATTAAAATAGGAAAGATGAATTGGCTTTAGTACTTACCATAAAAACACAAACCTTAAAGGTGAGAACCTGTCTGTGAAAAGGGTTGGAGACAGAGCCTACAATGTGAGAGATGTTTCAGATGGGTGAATTTTACGCGTGCACTTTTTTTTCATTCTCTTTCAGGTGTTGTTTCTGATAGAGTATAGAGAGGCTGATTTTGTGCATATTTAGAAGTTAGGTAGCATCTTTGCGTTCAGTGGCTGGGTCCTGCTGAATTCCTGAGTAGATGAAACAGGAATATGCCAATTGCCATTTAGTTCATCCTCTTGCTGAAAACTATTTGCAGTTGGAACTTGCAGAGAAGCAACTTATTTTCCACTCAACCTCAAATTTTGTAAGTGTTTTATGGTTTACAATAAGGTGTTTGCTTTTTTTGTTTTAAGTCATTTGTCTGATAACAACTTGATGTCAGCAGCTCTTTTAACTTTTGGGTGTGGCTGGTCTCATCAAGGTAATGAGATTAAAATGTCCCTTCTGTTTTGGAGTTGTGCCTGGCTACCAAATGGGCACGCATGCTGTCTCTGCTGCTTGAGGACATCCCACCCATAAAATTCTCTGTCTGTAAGGCTTTAAACTCTTTAGTCAGGCTCACAGAGATCTGAAAGTTTGCTACTTGTAAAACAGTAGAGGGCTAGCATTCAACTAAAGAATCTCTGCTCCTATCCTGTGTGCATCTCTCAACAGTCAGAGCACAAATGTGGTGATCTCTGAGACTAACTGCTCACCAGCTCCAACTGAAAGGAGAAAAATTGAAAGTAGAAATTTTTCTGTTGTGTTAAAGGCCAGGGAATTCAGAAAGAAGAGAATGCAGAACATAGTTTCCAGAGCATCTGTCTGCTGAGACTGGGTAGCAGGAGGATGTCTGGTGATGGTGTTGGTAAACGTGTATGCACTGTGGAGCTGATGGCCTTAAAGGAAAATGTGGATATGTGTTGTCACAGAACTCAAGGCAGCCTGCTGCTTTGCAAGAATCTGTTTTAGTTTGGTAGGTTCAGGTGGAGGTGAAGCATTGCCTTGCTACTGTCTTCCCTCACTGCACAATATTGCAACTTGGCAGCAAGGTTTTGATTGGATTTTCTTTGGTTCCTGAGTAAGCGGTGAGCTATCCATCCTGAATGTTTTAAAGCAGAAGTCATTTGTGTAGATGGGTTCTTGCCACAGTCTGGGAAGTGGCCGATGTTTCAAGATCAGAATGCCACAAATGCCTGTTTGTTTTTCCTAACTGTGACTGGGAGTGTCAACAGAGTACTGTGGCTTTGGGAAAGTAAGTAACTTTTCAAGCTAGATGGTTTGGTTGCTTCCTAGCTAGTTAATTTCTTGTGTGAAATGTCCAGTGTAGTATGCCGAGAATGTTTCTGTAGTTAACAGCATCTCAAAATACTTTCTGTTTGAGTATTAAAGTCAGTTATGTCAAGGATGTTGCTTGCAGTTTATACAGTTTTGAAAAAGTGCTTGCCCTAATCAGGTATTCATTTTATCACTCCTTTTCCTTCATGGTCTTAATTTAAATTCCATTCTAAAAAGTAGTGACAGAATGTATATTTTGCTCCAGCAGTTGATTATGAAGTGTCCATAGGCCTGCAGTGAAAACAGAGCTCAAATACTTTAAGTGGTTCTAATGTTCAGTAGTTTTAGGAAAAATACCTTATTTTGGAAAGAGAAAATAGAAATATATTTACAGAGTTCTTAATCTTGCCTTCTCTATCTTTAGAAATAGTTCCACTATTTGCCATTAGATGGTGCTTCAAGTACAGCTGTTTGTCCTTGATTGGACTCTATACCCAGCAGGGTTTGGCTTTTGTGAGTAGGGAAGGAAGAAGAGTTTGTTACAGATGCAGATAGAGTTACTTAAATTCTGAATTCTGTTGTCAGTTCCCGCTAACCTCAGAATTTGACACTGAACCTTGCAAAGTTCATTCTGTTAGCATGCAAGTTGTACTGATTGCAGAGGCACACAGTTGTTTTTACAAATAGTAGTGCAGAGCAGGGGCTGAGTTGAGCTAACCTGTTTACCCTTTGTCTGGACCATGTTTTTTGTTTTTATTTGACACTTGTAGCCTTGTAGTGTAAGGAAATGCAGGAGGATCTACAACTTGAGTTGCAAAGTTTTGCTTCCATTCCAGGGCTCTTGTGGGTGCGGGGTTGTGCAGTGTGGCAAATGAGAACTGATCACTAGAAGGAAAAAGTTGGTGTTTCACCTCTGCTTGGTCTTGCTGTGCCTCCTGCTTATACTGTTGTGTATGTAGGGCTACTGATAACAGTTGACAGTCTATTTTTTTCCTTTGTCAAAAGAGATGCTGTAAAGAAATTAACAGGAAAAAGAAGCTGAAATTTGGCAACTTAGTATTTTTCTTCCTGTCAATAAGTGGTTCTTTTAATTGGTGTATTTTCTACTTTATTTAGTAATCCAGCTTCCACTAACTACTGTGATGGTTTCAAACAGATATGTGGCAAAGTCTGCTCTTGGTAAAATGCTAAGGAAAAACCTGTGCAGAACATGTTGTGGGTTGTAGCTTAAATTTATACTTTCACAATCTCTATGATGTTAATTCCATATTGTATCTTTTAAAACAGTGCTTAGGTTATTTCCTAGACTTCAGTGGTTTATATGTTCAGTTCAGATAGCACAAGTTTTCATTTATTTATGGTAAAACACAGAAAATATCTCTAATAGTACTAGAGATCTTAGCCAGGTTTGCAATTAGTTATGCTCAAGTTGTTAGCTGATGTTACATGCTGTGAACTCAAGTTGGGGTAGTCATCGTGCCTTTGCTGCTACTTCAGTACATACACTGTTCTTTGAGGAAATCTGGTTTAGGACATTAACTCATTGCTTTCTGTCAACAGTAGCTGAGAGTACTGAAAGCAAAAGCAGCGTCAAATATTTTATCAACTTAATGTTAGATGGTAAATGTGTTCTGTGGTGAGTGTTGTGATAGCAACTAGAAACACGTGTTAAGGAACTTAACTGGCAATGACTTTCCATAATGGAAAAGTCAGATTTTTGAAGACTTTGGCTTCCTTTGAGGAACAGGACTTAGTGGTTATTATGTTAAGATTTTTCGAAAGAACCTTTTTGAGGTTTCATTTTGTTATAAAACTGTTTGTCTTATTAAACAAAGTTTTCCTTTGTAATTTAAAGGAGGATGCAGGAGAATGGTGCAAAACTGTCAGGTGTGTGCATATAGTAAACACAAAATAGGGGAATCTGAGCTTAGTAATTACAGAGAAACAGCGCTAACAAAACAAACTTTTGAAGGACATATACGATTCCTTCTGTTGTTCAAGAATGCACATGAATTAGTTATCTGTAGTTAAATTAACACCTGAGGATTACAGTATAAACTGAAGAGCGATTTCCTCATGTTTCTTGCATTTCTCCTGGTACCCTCTGCTACATGATGTGTATTGTAACAGCATTTAAGCAGTGATTGACTCTAGAGAATACATGTATCTGCAGAGAGTAGAACATGCCTCTTTCACAGCATTGATGGCTGCAAGTGAACACCTTAATATCCTACTGCTTTATGTGGGTGCACACAGATCGAGTCAGAAGAGCTCTCGGTAATGCATTTCTCCAGCCATATAGGAAAAACTTAGTTTAGAATTCACAACCGAACTAATTAGTCATTTCTGTGGTCCAGTTTGAAGATGAAAACAAACAGTTGTCACCAGTCAAAACAGTTGGCTGTTGAGCATCAGGAAATGAGTATGTTATAGGAATTGCTCAGTGTTCTTGAGCCCACCCACAAAGTGTTCTTTTCTTTCCTTCATTTAAGCTACTGTGCCCAAGCAAAGACATACAAAAGACTGTAATATTTGCTTTGCATTTCTGTAGTCTTTTGCTTAGAGCACAGGACAAGGAATAAATGAAATGAGCTGAAGGAAACTGAGTGTTTATTTTCTCAGTCTGTTGAGTTGAGATGCAAGTCTAAGTGTTCACTGAAAAAGATAAGTATGATTTTACACTTCTCTTTGCAGCTTGATAGGTAAGGACTTCTAAATTTGGAAACTGAAGAACTGCAGTGCTCTTGATAGCTGTGAGAGAAGTTTATAAAATGAGTAGTTGCAGTGGGTTGACCTTGGCCAGCAGCCAGCCACTCAGCAGGGCAGGAGGAGAAAGAAAGATTAAAAAGCTCCTGGCTTGAGATAAGGACGGGGGGATTACTCACCAGTTACCACCATAGCACAAACAGACTTAACTTGGGAAGGTTAATTTACAGCAAGTTAAAAATATGAGTAGGACAGTGAGAATTAAAACTAAAAACACCTTTTCCCTTCTTCCCAGGAAGTTTTGCTCCCAGGTCTTAAAAAAAAAAAACTTTCAATTGCCAAAACTTCAAATTAATAAACTCATTACAGTAGGATAGCTGATGATGCACATCTTATCTCATAATGTTTTTATATGCTTGTGGTGTTTGAAGTTGCCTTTTCCTGAGCTTCTAGCATCACTAGCTAAAGTCAGAATGGATCAAGATAGCAGATATATGGTGTCATCATGTGCGTGTCTTCTGGAATCAACATGCTGTAAAGACAGAGAGGAATTGTATGAGAGGTGTGAACATAATGAAGAGCTGCACTACTTCTAAAGTAAGTGTTCTAGTGTCCAAACATGTTGCTGACTGGCTTGCCTAGAGTTACATGGAGGGTTTTCCTTGAAGTTCAGTAGCAGAATGTGACTTTTCTGAAGGGGAAGGAAACCTTTGTGGTGTTGGTGCCATCAGAATGCAGTTGTCTGTGCTGGCAACTTACTCTTTTGGTTTGGGATTCTGTCAGTGCTATGATCACTTGCATTTAGCTTGACTAGAATTGCAAGATTCAACTAGTGAACATGAAATAAAATCCTCTGGACAAAAGATGTGAACTTACTAAATCTTAGCCTTTCTTTATGTTATCACCACTCTTGAGTTGTATTACAGAGGAGGTAATTACAAGGAGGGAGAACTAATTATGAAAAAGTTTTTCCACAATCTGAACTTGAAATTTTAATGCTGACAAAGCAGGGGCTCCCATAGGGTACAGTAAGCTATAAGCTGAAGAAACTAAGCACTTCTCCCGTATTTCAGTAAGCGCCAAGTCAGCTTTGAGGCTAATTAATCAAAACAAATTTACAATTAAGTCCAGGAAGGAAGACTAATTAAGTAGCCAGTTAAGAAGAAGTGCTGAAGGAGGGATCAACCTTAAGGGGAAAGTATGAGACTCCCAGTACTGGCCCATGAAGGACAATTAAGTGATAATTGCAGAGGCCTTTCTGCATCCAACAAATGCTCTCTGACTTTATTGTGGCTGATTTTCTTCATATTAGAAGCAGACGTTTGCCTCTTAAGCAACTCAGCATTACTGTGCGCTTGTAAGGTAACTTAAAGGGCAGAAGTTGATGCAAAAATTAGAACGCAGCTTCCTGAGTTGAGCAGGATTCTAGCTAGCAAAAAAGCCTCAAGATGTTTTGAAGAAAAAGCAGAACTAAATGCTTGCTTTTTTTGCCTCTTTGTTCAGTGGTGTAGCGAGTCCCATCTTAGCATCCTATTTAACCTTTCCAAACAAATTACTTGGAGTGGATTATCTCATCAGAATTTAGAACAGCTTCGTTTGGTTGCTAAGAGCTCTTAAGTTCGCAGAAGTCATTACCTTGTCATGAAATGGCTTCTGTTGCTTACATCAAACACCCACGCTGCACACTGCATGACATACTTGTGTATCTTGATGGGGGAAGAAAAAAGAGGAAGAGGGGCTTACTGCTTATAGTAATACTGTTTTTACTGAAAATAATTTAGCTTCTCTTCTGAAGGGTTTTTTAAGCTCGCATTTGTTTTGCTGCAAAACTTGTCTCTAGCAAGGTGCTAAGGGTTGTAAATGAGGTACATATCCCAATTTTCCACCTGTCCTTGTCCTTTTCCATACAACTATGTGTGCAGATGAAGTACAAATTCATCTTTTAATTTACTGGATGTATGCACGGGCTAAGAACTTGGTTAAGTGTCCAGGTTTCTTTCTTGACTTTTCTGGGACTCAAATTATTCCTGAAATTGCAAATATGTATGATATATATATTACTAAATATTGATCACAAATTCCTTTTCTTTGTGAAAATATAACCACACATGCTACAGGTATGATGCACTGTATCCTGCTGTGCAAGCTAGCAGTTGTTACCTTGCCTTTTCTGTCCAAGGTATGCATTTCTGCCTCCTTTTACTCCTTGCTGTGGCTGTGTAAGGAGGCATTCACTTGCTACTGTTTTAGTTCTCAATTCCTGTATCAAGTTAGACCATTCTCTTCTTGCATTTTTTTATTTTGCAGCTTGAAGTAATTTAATGGGGGGGGATTTCAGTGCCCTCTTCAAAGACTTCTTTTTACATGTTAACACTGTTTGCAATGACTGTATTATTTTTCTAATTCGGTTCCAGGTACTTGAATTATTTCAGAGGTGTTCCTCTGCCTCTTCTTCAGGCTTTGTACAAGGCCTGGCAAAGCTCCCAGTTCTTGTACTGAGAGAAGTGATGCAATGCTTCCTTTGTCCTCTATTCTCTTAAAGATGTCATAGTTTTAATTCCAAGAAGGTTGGCTTAGGACATCACAGGCAAGGTGTTTATCATTGTCATCTGGCTTTTTCCAGACTGCAGAAGCAGAACTGACACCTCTCCAGGCACACATGGTTGTCCTTGAGCCCCATCCCTCAAGCACGAGGCTGGCTCTGCGTTGCTAAAAGAATCTTTTTCAATGACATTTCACCTGGCCAAATGAAACACAGAGCATCAGTGTGCTTTCTGCACCTCTTGTAGCACTAATTCAGCATGCTGGTGATATCCTTTGCCTTGGCACAGTTTTGCTGTGGCTCTGCCATCACTTAGGCACTGCGCCATGCCCTGATTTTGTATTGGCAGCCTAGACTGGGCATTCACCTGCTCTTACATCTTCATTCCTGTTGCCAGTGGGAATGCTGTTTGGCACAGAGCTCTAGCATGGGAGCGTGTGCCCATTGCTGTGGGATTTGCATGCGCACAAATATCATAGAATCGTTTGAGTTGGAAGGGACCGTTAAAGATCATCTGTCCAACTCCCCTGCAATGAACAGGGGCCCCTACAGCTACATCAGGTGCTCAGAGCCCTGTCCAGCCTGACCTTGAATGTCTTCAAGGATGGGACATCCACCCCCTCTGGGCAACCTGTCCCAGTGGTTCACTACCCTTATTTAAAAAAAAAAACACAAAAAACAACAAAAAAAATACTTCTTATATCCAGTCTAACCATTCATTCCTTTTAATTTGAAACAGATTTCCCTTGTCCTATCACAGCAGACCCCGTTAAAGAATCTGTCCCCTTCTGTTTTTTTATAGCCCTACCATAGGTATTGAAAGGCTGCTATGAGGTCACCTCGGAGCATTCTCTTCTCCAAGCTGAACAGCCGCAGCTCTCTCAGCTTGTCCTCGTAGGAGGGGCGTTCCATCCCTTGGGTCATTTTTGTGGTTCTCTTCTGGATGTGCCCCAACAGGTCCATGTACTGAGGACTCCACATCTGGACGCAGTACTCCAGGTGAGGTCTCACCAGCACAGAGCAGGGGGCAGGGTCACTTCACTTGACCTGCTGGCCATGCTCCTTTTGATGCAGCCCAGGCTATGGTTGGTTCTCTGGGCTGTGAGGGCACTCTGGTGGCTTGCGTTCAGCTTCCAGTGCACCAATACCACCAGGCTTTTTTCAATGGGGCTGCTCTCTATCCTTACGTCCCTGTTGGTATTGATAGCAGGGGTTGCCACACCCAGGTTGCACTTGGGTTTGTTGAACCTCTTACAGTGCCCCTTGACCCACTTCTCAAACCTGTCTAAGTCTCTGTGGATGGCATTGTGTCCCTTTGGGCATGTCAACCACACCACACAGGTTGGTGTCATCTGCAGACTTTGAGGGTGCACTCAACCTGACTGTCAGTGTCATTCATGAATATACACTAGTACTGACTCCTGAAGAATATCACTTGTCACTGATTTCCATCCAGACATGGAGCCACTGACTTCCACCATCTGGGTACAATGTTGCAACCAGTTCCTTGTCCATTGAACAGTCCACCCATCAAATCNCCTATAGAAGCCTTTCCTACCCTTCTTTCTGTGCCTTCCAAAGTCCAGTTCCAGTTGGGCCTTGACTTTCCTTACCCCATCCCTACACGACCTAGCAACTTCTTTATACTTTTCCCATGGTACCTGTTACTGCTTCTACTGTCTGTGCATTTTCTTCTTGCTATAAAGTTTTACCAGAAAGTCCTGGTTCAGCTAGGCTGTTCTCTTGCCTTTCTTCCCTGACTTCTTCTTTCACCTGGGGATAGAGAGCTCTTGTGCCCAAAAGAAAGCTTTCTTTAAGATCTACCAACTGTGCTCTGTGGAGTGTGAACTCTGCAATTGTGTGGTCACTATGGCCTGGCAGCCTCCTGTCCTCATGCCATTTATCAGTTCATTCACACTGATGAGCAAGAGGTCCATTGCTGTTTTCTCCCTAGGTGGGGCTATTACCTATCTCGTGAAGTTATCCTTGATACATTTCAGGAGCCCCCTGGCACTTTTAGCTCACTGAGCTTTTCCAGCAGATGGTGGTTGAAGTCCTCCAACAAAATGAAAGCTGGCAAATTCAAACCCTCCTGTAGCTGGAGGAAGAGGGCTTTATCAACAGGTTCCACTTGATTGGGTGTTCTGTAGTAGATCTCAACCAAGGCTCCCCTTGTTGCCTTCATCTCTAACTCTCACCCATAGGCTTTTGACTTGTTCACGGCCATTCTTCAGGGACAAGCTCTTCACATTTTATTCCTTCTTTGATGCAAAGGCTGATGCCTCCTCCTCTCCTTCACTGCCTGTCCCTTCTGAACAGCTTGTAATCATCAACAGCCTCATTCCAGCCATGGAAATCATGCTACCAGGTTTCAATGATGGCAACTGCATTGTAGTTTTCCAGTAGCACAGTGACTTCCAGCTCCTCCTGTTTGTTTCCCAAGCCATGTGCATTGGTATAAAGACACTTCAGGTTGGCAAGGTTACCTTCTTGGAGGATGACTCCTTAATTCCTTTGCAGTATTTACCTTTAGTCTCTCTGTTGCCTTTGTCATCATACCACCTTGTTCTTGTAACTTAACTGTGCTATCCTGTGCCTTATCATGGGCAGGCTTGTTATCACCTCCTCCTCCCTTCAAACCTAGTTTAAAGCTCCATCAATAAGCTCGGACAGCTCCTGGGCCAGAATTCTTTCCCCGCTATTACTTAAGTGGATCTCATCAGCGGCCATCAGGCTGGCACAGAGTAAACTGCCTCATTGACAGAAAAGACAGAATTCCTGTGGTGGCACCTGCTTCTTAACCACATGTTTATCACATGGGTTTTCCTGGTCCTCTCAG
>VXAB01010437.1:5969-51153 GCA_013399175.1 Odontophorus gujanensis | reverse complement strand
TTTGATTGCTCTCTGGTCTCTAGTTTGGAAAATGCTGCTCTCTGAACAAAAGTGAGCTACAGATTATTTGCAAACGTGACTGCTGGCAAGCCATCATAGTGAAGAGCACACAAAATGTTTATGCTTGGTTTTGGTTTGCAGCTACTATTACTTCTAGGTTTTTAGTCTGTGTAAACTTACCATATAACATGGTACTGATTTTTAAGGATGAATTAATCTTATCTCTACTGTGTAATATGCATCAGTTAAGCGTTCTGTGGAAGAAATTAAAGCAAAGTCCAAAAGTCAGAAGAGTTTCTGACTTTATGGCTTTCATATAACATAAAGGCAAACTAGTAAATGTTGCATGGGAAATAATGGTTGTTAAAGAATATTTTGCTTGTACTTTTAATTCATGTGCAATCACACACACATTTAATTGCTTTTTCCCTCAAATCCAGCATGTGTTACTGATTCGCCCAAGCCATGGAGGACCACACTGACTTAATTATATTGACTTAAATTTGTAAAGCATGATTTATAAATTAGTGTTCTGTATGTTTTTAGGTGACTACACTTCATGTTGCATTGGAGCAAGAAAGGTCCAAAGAAAAGCAACTGCAGGCAGAATTAACAAAATATCAGGTATTGTTATTTTACATAGTGTTAAGTATGTTAGTAATTTTGTTTTGTTAATGTAACTGAGACTGTGTTGAAGTAATTTACTCTGAACTAACCTGTTAGGTCTGATTTTTGTGATTTAAATTATAATTAGTAGTTCAAGCTGCAACTGGGGGCTGTGCCAGGCAGAAGGACATAGTAGCAGAACAAAGCAAGTTTTGGCAAGCAGAATTCTGTTTTGTACTTTAGAACTACGAACTATGCTGGTAAATAGCAAAAGCAAGATGTTCTCTTCATATTCCATGTTTGCATGTCCTATGGACTTCATAAATGTGGCTATTCTTTTTATTTTTTTTTTTTTGCTGTATTCTTTCCTCATTTCTGTATTACAGATCTGCCTCTAGCCAAATGTTTGTAGGAAATTCATAACAAGTTATGTTGAAACTGAGTGTTAGGATTAGTGTCTTGCTGACTATGCATGTTCAACTTGGCAACTTATGCAAATGATGTTCAGTGAATTTCTGTGAACTGCTATGTAAGTAGTGTGATGCTTAACATTCTGGCACTTTTGAAAACAGCAAATATTTGATCCCATGAGACTGAGGGGTGTATTTGGGCGTGGCTTGGTACAACTTAGTATTTTTCTTTGGCTGTGACCTTTTGCATAGGTTACAAGGAGAGCCTGCATTTATTATATGATAGAATCTCCCACGATGGTCCTGTAGACTAAAGCAGCTTGACTACTCCAGTTACATAAATTGTTTGGGGTTACATTGGTTTGTAAGTAATCCTGCTTCTTTCTGTTGACTTTTCCCTCTCCTGTCACTTTATCATAACTAAGCAAGTTCCTTCTTACAACTGACTTGCACTGGTGCCAAATATAGGTAGTTCAGCTTTATGGTGAATCTTGAGTGTGCATACTGCTGATTGAAAATAAAGTAAATTTGTTACAGTCAAATTTATTCACATTGCTGTTCTTAAAACTATTGTATTTTATCTGCCTTGAGTACTTGTTTGTAATCAGACAATTTTCAGTTAAGAATTTTTTTTTGATTACTTATGATAAGCTGGATTAACAGAGTAACAACAGAGACTTTACTAAAATATGTGGTCTTCATTATGTACTTTGTTATTATTCCAAAATCATCACCCACTCTTTATTTCTGCTCACTCCCATTATAATATTATTTAACCTTCACACATGTTGCTGTATTTATCCGTATGCCCCCCCCCTCCCCGCATCTTTCCCCCCCTCTTTTTCTTCTTAATTTGCTTCTTTAAAGAAAGCAGTCTTATCTGCCACGCAGGGATTGTTTCTACTTTTCTTATTCTCCACTGTAATCTGTGCAAGGAGACCAGGATGACACTTCTTATTTTTGTGATATTGTCTTTTGATAACACTATGCTCACTTTCTTACTTGAAATCTATTCTGAATCAGGAGGACACATTTCAAAAAATAATAAACCAAAAACGTGTGGGTTAAAAATCAGAAAAAATAATAATAATGAAAACATAAACAAATGGGATTTTTTTTTTTTAATCACCAGATGTTAAAGAGCTGTGTGCCTAGTGGCAGAGTTTGGAAAAAAGATGAGCTACCAAAGGATAGAAAGCATAAGTTATGGTTCACTTGCACAAACTTGACATACATACACAACTCTGCAGAACCAGACAGTATGCCTGCAAAAGAGCTGAAGAATCCAGCTGATGTTAGTGCTACTCCAGTCTGTCATTTTTTTTAACATTTGGAGAACAACTTTTATATGTGCAGATAATACAACAAGGGGGACACTTTAAGAGAGGGGAGATTGAGGTTAGATTTAGGTGGAAATACTTTTCTCAGAGGGTAGTAAGGCTGTGTCACAGGCTGCCCAGAGAACTTCTGGATGCCCCCTTGCCTGGAGCCATTCAAGGGCAGGCTGGGTGGGGCCTTAGCCCCACAGCAGGTGGGCTTGAACCCTTCCACCTAACCTGTTCTGTGATGTCAATTATTTATCATTTCAATATCTCAACTATTTTCATTGATTTATCAGCATCTGGTGTTCAGATGGGTTCATGTCTCATAATATTTGTATGGTTTAACAAAACTACCTTTTCTCCCTTACCGATGTTACTTTAATATTAAAAATAACTGCTGATAGAAAGTGTTATGTCTACTGTATTAACTACGTTTGTTTTTACTCTCTTACAGAGTAAGAAAAGAGGGGAAAAGCACTCCTAATCTGACCAGTACAGGTGATCTTCTTTGCCACCAGATTCAATGCAAAAAAAGAAAAGTAAATCTTTCTTCGGGGTTTTGCAGAAGCATTTGTGTTTGTTGTACAACTGCTCAACTTTGAGGTTTTTGAAGAGAAATTAACAAATATTACTTTAATATTCTGAAAACTTGATTTGTTCTTTCTGATAAAGTGAGAAAACTAGCATCCTGGCAAAGTTCAAACTTGTAATGACATTAGTTTTTCACCATTCAATAAATATTACTCTTGCATGTCTGTGTTTGAATTCTTGCTTCTGTAGAATTTTTGAGTTAGATAGCTCCGCTTAATCAGAATTTAAGGAAAGGTGAGGTGATAAAGAGAAAAAGGCTCATATTCTTCGAACATGCTTACATTGCATAGGTTCTATACTACTTTTAAGGCAGGTGTACTTACTGGCGGTCACAGTTCAGAAGCTTGGAGGTCTATTTCTATCAATGCTCCTTTTAAAAAGGTCTCTGATGCCTTCCATAGAGTAAAGAGAAATCCCACAGTGAGACACAAGCATTTTATTTGTTGGAACTGCTGATGAGCTGACAAGATGTTGCTCTCTGATTCAGCTGTAACAATTTATTACGTTTGTGTTTTCCTCTATTAAAGGCAATATATCCACAGTGGTCAGTAGAAGATCATTATTGTCTACTCAGGAACAGTGTATAACGCAGCTTTTTTGTTTGTTTGTTTGTTTCTCAATTTAATCTCTCTAATTGAATCTGAACAAACAGTTCTAACCTTTGTTCTGCCAAATCTGAATGGAAAACTTAATACATTGATGGTTTTTTTTTTTTTTTTTTTTTTTTTTTAAGATCCTACAAAAGCAGAGTTCTGTACTTTTTCACCTCTCCTGTACGTTAAAATCTGGTTATCAAAAATGTGTTGTTTGGGTTTTAATAGTCAGGAATACAAGGAATATAATGTCTATTTTATAGCAAAACATTGGAGATCTTGCATGTAAGTTGTACAGTAGCTAAACCACCTGAGTGAGACCTTGCCTAAATTCAAGACTGCGCTGCTGACTTCAGATAGAACATTAAACTGAGTTTACCTAAGACTGTCTACTGATACTCTTGATTTGTTTCAGCTTCACTTGAATTGGTATTTTATTTTGATTCAAAATAGTGTCTTGTCACTGTGAACTCTTTTTCTGTTAAAGCCACTTCAGATGAATCCTGCAATTGGAGCAGAAATTAATGAAGGAAAAACTGCACAAGTGTTTGGAAATAAGTGGAGGGGAAAAAAGCACAGATAGAAGAAAGTGGTAAAGAAAAAAGCAAGAGGAAAAAAATGAAAGGATATTGTTTAAGAAAATAGCACTGAAGCTGAGAAAACCCAACACAGAGTAACTTGAAATGCCAGTGAGTTATGTCAAGCAGATATTTCCTCTATTTACAGTGCTGGGTGCATGAACATCACTCACCAAACATACACCAAAGAGAGAACTGACTGCGTATTAAAAAGGCATAGCACATACATACTCATTACATTCCAAGGGCATGGACAGAAATTCCAAGAAATGACTGACATCTCTGGTGGTTGTGAGATTAAAGGTAAGAGCCATTTTTGCTGTAAATTTCCAACCTTTAAGGTGGGAGTAGCCTGAACTGGTTCCCACTGATGTTACGTTGAGCTGAGGTGTCTGTCCTGCCATTTTATCTTCAAAAACAGGACATCTATTCTACTTTCTTTTCTTTACTTGACAACAAGTTTTGGGGCCTCTCCATTTTGTTCTTGAGCTTGCATTTATGCAAGCCTCCTGTCCTTCAGCTTATACCTGCTCAAGTTGTTCTTATAGTATACTCATGATCCAGTATCCTAATGTGGAATAAGAACTCCCATAAAATTGTTTGCTGTATTATTTTTACTTTTTCCCATGTGTTATTATAAGTTGCATTCTGAATCGTCTTACGGTGAGCACATATTCATACAGGTAACTGAATCCTCTTGTCTCTGTTATCTGTACTGAAATTAAGATGCAGAAAATAGTTTTCTGCTCAAAGTACCTCTTAATTACCTGCTTAATTAATAACTTTTGATAAATTCAAGTTCTTATTTTGCATGAATATGTAGTACTCCTTGTTAGGTTCTCTCACTGAATACCACAGATGCCCAATAATCCAAACTGTAAATCTCTGCTAGCCTAACATGGATAGCAGTTGTGCTATTTTGGTACAAACTGTACTCAAGCAGACATACAGTCAGCATGCACAATTGTACTTGTAAACTAAGAGCAGTCTTGGGTAAGGAACATCACCTTGCACTTTGATCTGGTTGATTTCTGCTTGAAATCACTGCTTGATTGAGCAAAGTATTACTTCACTCATTGTGGCCACCACTCTGTCGAAGCGCTCTGCCACACCACAATTCAAGGCTGTGTAGGCTCACAACTAACATGGGAAAGGGATCAGTGTGACAAAGGAAAGACTCAGTGGTTAAATATGCCTAAAAGCATTTTTTTTTCCTTAACAAACCAATTCTCTAGCTTGGTCGAAACTTGGAACAGCCTACTGCCAGCTGTTGGTGTATCTGTTTTAAAACCTGACAGATTTTGAATGAATTTCATGTAAGTTTTAGAGAGTTGGAGGCAGCTTGGTTGTGTTACTAACCAACGTGCTGTATGTGGAGCTCCTACAGAGATGATCCAGACAGCGGAGCAAGGAGGCAGCTCTGCTGCTGAGCAGCATCCTTCAGGGAACCGAGCTGTTACTGAAGGATAAGCAGCAGTAGGTACTCGGCTTGGAACAGAAAGCCAGGTTCACGTTTTGTGCTAAAGGAGGAAAAGGAATCTTGAATTTAGGAATATCGCTAACTAGAGCCTGTCTTGGTGACAGCAGATTTAATTAGTGATTAAGTTGATTCGGCTCAAGCTTGAGGATAAAGTGCCTCCCAGCTACGGAGTGGTACCACAGGAATTCTACTTGTAGAGCACTAAACGTTCGATATTTATCACCCACTAAAGCAGCGCTGAGCGAGAAACAAAAACCCAAACACGGGCCACCACACCCAGTCTGGGGGGTGGGGGTGGGGGGAAGCGCTTGCTACCAAGAGCGCCTGCGCGCAGGTCGCGCATGCGCACAAGGAGCGCTCCCCGTCCAGCCCCCGCCCGGGCAGGCAGCGCCCCTTTCTAGTAACTTCCCCGAAGCGCTGCGTCATCAGAGCGCGCCGCGGCCAGGCCGGGGGATGTCCGCCCGGCGCTGCGGGAGCGGGCACAGACCGGCGGGCTGAGGCGGGAGCTGCGCGACGCGGCTGTGCTTGTCCGGAGCTGCCGCGCGTTGGGAGCCGGCCCGGCTCTGCTCGCTATGTCAGACGGCGCAGACAGCCCCGCGGGGCGCCGCAGCCCCCCGGAGTCCCCCGCCCAGGGCTCAGCTGCCGACGAACCGCGGATCATCAAAGTCACGGTGAAGACTCCAAAAGAGAAAGAGGAGTTCTCCGTCGCCGAGACCAGCAGCATCCGGCAGGTGAGGGCCGGCTGNCTATCTGTGCAGGTATTGATGGGGACTTTTGCTTGAATTATAGGGCTACCAATCATACAAGAACTACAGTCAAAGCCTAAGGTAGATCCTGTAAAGTCAGCCTCCTGCTTGTGAAGGAGGTGGATACTGCTTTGCTAAAATACTCCAGAAGGTGCAGTTGCCTGGGGGGGATTTACAGCTTATTTCCCTTTCTCTAAGGCTTGTCTGAAATGTTCACTAAGATACCATTGGATGACTCAGTTTGACTTTTTTTTCCTTCCCCTCTTGTGTGTGACTGGTAACTGCAAACCAAAACATGGGTGCATACATGAACACCACTGTCACAGAAATCCAGGTTTGAAACTTGACAACCTGAGTGACAGGTTAGAAAGCTGCCATTACTTTATTGCAGCACTGGGTTACACAGTGGATTGATCCTCCTAGCATGCACACCCAGGATGTAAAGCACACAGATCTCATGCATTTCAACATGTAAGTACACATACAGTTTCCACAAAGTGCCTGTCTATTCCTAGAATTGGTTTATTTATTCAAATGTAATGCCATGTGTGTGCTCAGTTAATATGGGTTTCTTGTGAGGGGTAGTTGTTAGGCAGTTGTTTCTTGTGAGTGAGATAGTTGTGAGGTTCCACTGGGAAGTGTTGCCCAGGCAAAAGGTCATGTGGGCCAGGCCCCATATTTAGTCAGGAACTTACGTACAGAAACCATGGCTGTTTACTTAAGCTTCACATTAGCACATCAAATTAATTATGGCATCTATATTGNGCCCCCCGGAGTCCCCCGCCCAGGGCTCAGCTGCCGACGAACCGCGGATCATCAAAGTCACGGTGAAGACTCCAAAAGAGAAAGAGGAGTTCTCCGTCGCCGAGACCAGCAGCATCCGGCAGGTGAGGGCCGGCTGCGCGGGGCCGGGCCGGGCTGGGCTCTGCTCGGCCGTGTGCCGGCTCCACACAAGGCCCAGGTCGGCTCCTGCCGCGTTGCCCGGCCGGGCTGACTCAGGCTGGCAGCGGGAGGAGGCTTGCTTTCTTGCTGCCGGGTCGCTCGTAATCTTGATAAAATGTCCCTTAAAAACATTAAAAAAAAAACAAAAAAAAAGCCAAAGAAACCGAGAACGCCGCGGCAGACGTCTGAATTTTAGGGAAGTTGTCTTTTTTTTTTTTGATTGATAGACTGTAAAATTGGCGCTGCAAGCTTCGCTTTAGTGTGCTCCTTATTGATACAGGGTGCTGCACGGTGGTACTACTTGATAACTGATTTGCTGGGGTCTTTTTTTCACTCTCTTACGNATCCTCCTAGCATGCACACCCAGGATGTAAAGCACACAGATCTCATGCATTTCAACATGTAAGTACACATACAGTTTCCACAAAGTGCCTGTCTATTCCTAGAATTGGTTTATTTATTCAAATGTAATGCCATGTGTGTGCTCAGTTAATATGGGTTTCTTGTGAGGGGTAGTTGTTAGGCAGTTGTTTCTTGTGAGTGAGATAGTTGTGAGGTTCCACTGGGAAGTGTTGCCCAGGCAAAAGGTCATGTGGGCCAGGCCCCATATTTAGTCAGGAACTTACGTACAGAAACCATGGCTGTTTACTTAAGCTTCACATTAGCACATCAAATTAATTATGGCATCTATATTGCCAACCCTAGCAAGGTACAGCGTACCTCCTCAAAGCTTGTGGGATGAGGCTCTGCTTTCAGGCTTCAGATGTCCTACTTACCTAGGAATAACAACCTTCTCTGAAAGGAATGTCAGTTTCCTGAGCAGTTTGAATTAATTGCTGAAGGCTCTGAATTTATTGCCAGGTATCTCCATTGTTGTCAAAATGCAAAGCTTGATATCATTCCTTATGGATGAACCAGGAGACACTGTGGTTATCAAAGGGGAATACTAGAGGTGAAGTAAAAGCCCTGATTGTAAGGTGTTGTACCAGCTACTTAGCTAGAAATTACACTTTTGTTCTATCTGGTTGCTGTGAGGAGACAAAATGTTGGTATTTCTTTAAAGTTTTTTTCCCTTACTTTGCTTACAAGCATCCCAGAAATAAGTTTACTTGAGGTTCTCCGTCCAGCCACTGGGGAGGTGATACTCTCCTGTCTTCAGTGGTCTTTTCACAGCATCTATCTTATACTCTGTCTGCAAGCTTAATAATCTAGGCATTTCTCCCGAAGGTAAAATGGCAGTGTTTGTTTCTAATGTTGTTCAGAGTGTTTCCAGAAATCTGTCTGAAGAGGCTACTTTTTTTCTCTTTTAAACAGGATCAACGCTGTTATGAAGTTACTGTAAAAATCTTTGCTTTTTTGTTTTCTGTTTTTTTTTTTTAAAGACTCATAGACCAGATCTAACAGAAAGATTATGTCTGTCACCAAAACCAATGTAATTGCAATGTATTTGAATACTTCAGGAAATGTAAACAAATTTACTGAAGGTCAGATATCCTAAAAATTTAGTAAGATTTGTTTTAAACGTTAAGGCCAGTTGGGATGTCAGGTTTTTCTTTTGGCCATTTGTCTGTTGATTTTTTTTGTTTGTTTTTTTCTTACAAAAAGCAGACATACAATTTTAAGTAGTTAATAGAACATGCTGCTTGAAATACAATTGTTGTCCACTTACCTTTAATGCTAAACACTTGACAGTATCTCGATCAAAGGTACATGTTGTATTTGCAGTTATATCTTTGTTCCCATGAAGTAAGATTGCCCCTGGGGGCACACCATTTGCTGTGGGTCCTAAACATTGTCACAGCAAACACTAAATGTTAGCTGTAATGTCTGGTAGCAGCTAGCATTACTCTGTTTTTCTTAAACTGTAATAATGAACTGTTAATAGTAAGCATCAGCAGTAAGTATGATATTTCTAGAGTTGGCCCTGAAAAACAAATAAAAAACAAATTGCACATCTATTCAAATACACCTGGGATCAGTAAGTGGTTTGTCGTCTTGTGATAGGTGGGCCAGATGTTTCTGCTGTATTTGCAGGTGGGGAAAAAAAAAGTCTAAACTCATAGAGCAAAATAAAAGCTATTCAGTTTCGTATTTCTGTAGCTTATGTTATGACTCAGTGATTTTTTTTATTTTTTCAGTCGTTTCAGAATATTTCCAGAGTAAACTCTAGGTTTTTAGGTAAATATTTTGAGCTATTAAGGCCAAGTCTATGGCTATACAGTGTGTATTATTTGTTGCTCTCTTAATGTAGAAACATAGAGCATTGCAAGTTGTAAGGGACCCATGAGGATCATTGGCTCAGCTCCTGGCTCCACACAGAACCACCCAAAATCCAAACTGTGTGTCTTAGTGCGTAGTCCAAAAGCTCCTTGAACTCTATGAGCTTGTGTCTTTGTGTGCTACCCTGAGCAGCCTGTTCCATGCCCACTGCCTTCTGGTGAAGAACCTTTTCCTGATAGCCAGTATGAACTCTTCCTGGTGCAGCTTTAAGCTATTCATTTTTATCTTGTCACTGGCTGGCAGAGAGATGTCAGCCTCTCCATCTCAGCTTCCCCTCGTGAAGTTGTGGACAGCAGTGAGGTCACCCCTCAACCTTCTCTAAGCTGAACAAATCAAGTATCCTGTGATGCTCTTTGTAAGTCATGCCCTCTGGACTTTTCACCATCTTCGCTGATCTCCTTTGAACACCTCTAATAGTTTTATATCCTTCTTATACCATGGAGCCCAAAACTGCATGCAGTGCTTGAGGTGAGGCAGCACCCGTGGTGAGTATAGGCAGACAGTCACTTACTTGACAGGTTAGCTGCACTATGTTTAGTATACCTCAGGATATGGTTGGGCACATTGTTCTTTCTCTCACTGAGTCAAACCATTAACCAGAACTGTAGATCCTTTTCTGAAGAGCTGCACTCCCACTGTTCCCCATCCTATACATACATACATTCAAGATTGAAGAATCCAGCATTTGCTCTTGTTACGTTTCGTATGGTTTGTGATGTTCAGCACTCTGATTTGTCAGTCTTTCTTTAAAGCCTCTACCCTCAGGGAAGTCAACGTGCTCCTAATTTAGTACTGTCCAAAAACTTGATGTGCTTGATATGCACCCAACTCTAGGTAAAGCAGCTTTCCAACTATTCTAAGAAAGTCTTCTGGCTTTTTTCCTATATTGAAAACTTCAGTTATGGAGTCATTGCTGAGCCTGTGCATCTGGGACATCATGGAGTATGCAGGTTACAATGGAAAATAACCTTCAAGTACAAAGCCACTTTGGAAGGTTGCTTGATTGCAAGTGCTGCCCATCTGTCTCTTTTTTAATTTTGTTTTGTTTTTTTTCCTTGGGAAATTTATGTGTGCTCAGTGTGTCTTTAATCATTATCAGTACAAGGAAATTCCATGGGGTCCCTCCTGCAGGTTGCTGACTTGCGTAGGCTTCCCGTAGACTGCAGCTTTCCAAGCTCTGCTCTGTACCACACGATCAGGCACTGTTCCCCATGGGTGGCACCTCCCCCAGCCCTCCTGCCCCACAGCAGACTGCTCTCCAGGGCTGCAGCTCTGCCCTAGGGGCTCCTGTGGGGGTATCCATGGGCTGTGCCTCCTTCAAGCCTCATCCGCAGCTGCCCTGTGGGTCATTGCTGGGCTGCAGGGAGGAAGCTTCTTCCCCATGTCTAGAGCTCCTGCCCTCCTTCTGCACTGACTTTGTTGGGTGTGGGATTGTTTCCCTTGCATGTTCTTGCTCCTCTCTTCAACCTGCTGTTTTTCCCTTTCTTCAATCTCCCAGAGGCATCGTCGGCTCTGGCCAGCGGTTGGTTCTTTTTGGAGCAGCCAGAACTGGCTCCAATCTGATGTAGGACTCTGCTCGCAGAGGCTACTGCAACTCTCCAGCCTGACTAAACCTTGTCATGTAAACCCAATAGAGCAGCTGTGTTGGTAAATTAAAAATGAACAAACAAACAAAATCCCTATGAGGAAAGTATGTTGACCTTCCTAACAGTTGGCTTAGTTCAGTGCTACTTCTGAGTTCTATTTATCTACCATGCTATCTGGCAAGTGTTTTCGAATAAGTGTCTGGCAAATATGGTAAGATATGAACACATTTAAAAGATTACATGAAGTATTTTGTGTTCAGATACTTTTATGAGAGTAGCAGCTTCATTTCGATACTGATTTTTTTTCTTTAAAGTTTTCCGTGTCAAAAAGTGCTGGTCTTCCTCCTATGATTATAGGAAGAAACTTATTTTGCTAGCATCAGTCATCCTTCATCTTGAAGAAATGAGGAAGGGGAGCACAGAACTGTAAAAGACGGTTTTATGTACTGCTTTAAATTGTCAACAGCAGAGAAATACCTGTGTGGATTAATACCTGTTGTAGAAATAACATGAAGTATTCTATGTGTTTCAGAGTTCAGGCAGCATCTGGATCTAGTGACTATAAACTTTGGCTATACAGGAAGGTAAATGAATGTGTGAGTAAGTCTTGAACAAAACTTTACAAATTGTGGATTACATGGTGGATTATATGTCTAAAGAAAATGGCATTTATGTCCTTGTTGCTGATGAGGCTAGTAGTTCCTTTCATCTGACAGACTGAAGAGAATATTAACTGCTGTTTCTAGTTCATGTTTTATATTCTGTATCACTTCAGAGCTTACTGAAGTCAAACAATTCGGAGATGTTTAACTGGGTAGATGTATGAGTAATAATTCTACTGGCAGTAACTCACATAGCAGTTTTTCCTCAGGAAGAATAGAGAAAAATACTATATGTCTTACGGTGTTTCGTGTGAAAAGGGAAGCATAGGACAGATTCTCAAAATGCAACTCTTCTGTACTCTTAACTGTGAGCATATAATATTCTTATGTCCATTTTCTGCCTTGATGGCTTGCTAGGGAAGAGACCTGTTCTGTTGCAAGCACAGTACTTTCCATCAGGAGTTCTGGATCCCTTTTTTGGAGAAGGGAGGAACTGCTAATCCTTTCTCTGAGGTCAAAGTGTGAGGGAGTGGAGTGGCTTGCTGAAGTTTGCTTGTAAGGGGTAGAACTGGCTAGAATGTGAGCCTTGAGATATTCCCAGTAGATCACACTGCCTCTGGTTTTCCTTTCTGAGCTGTTAGGATTGTAAACCCATCAAGAATGTGAGTTTGTTTCTCAGAATGACATTTTTATCAATTTACGTTGATGGCAGTATTTGGGGGAATAACGTGATTGTGAAACTTCCATATGTATTTGACAAGGGTATGGGATGCCAGTAACTCTCTGTCAAGTTGTAACAGACAAAAAAAAACAAAACATGTATGAAGCCTAATTTTGGGTGGACTTTCCAGCAGTGCTTTGTCTGCGGCAAAAATTGGTCGTGCCAAAAGTGCTTTGCTGCCTGTAACCACGAATTCTTGTCCCCCCTTCTTGTATAGCATCCAAGAGTTGTGCAATGAAAACTCCATTTTCACTGATTCCCTTTAATTCAGAGTCATGAGATTACCCGATATGATTCATCTGGAAGGGAGGCCACAGCCATCAACGCTTGTATTGCTGTGAGTGTATTTGGTTCTTTGGTTCCGTACTTCCTGGGTTTGGAAGACTTTTGATTCCACTGTATAAAATGTATCTGGAGCTCATCAGTGTTAGCCTCTGTTGAAACTACTGTTTGTGGGTGTAAGAGGCTGGAGTATTGTCAATATACTGAGCTGTGTGTTTTAACAGAGATTGCAGTTGAAATTTTTTATGGTCCTGGATGTGTTGTGAAACAGCAGTTATGAACAAGGTAATGTCATTTGACAGTAGTTTTTGTAACAGGACTGTTATTTGAGGAACTCCTGGGAGTGTAAATTGCAGTTCCGCCACGTAGTAGATAAAAATGTTGGCTTCATTATCATGTTCAAAACAGTTTGGTTTGGGAAGACTGCAACTTTTTTTTTTTAAATTGTCATCTAGATAAAGTTGTAGCTTAGTATTTTCAAAGCAGTTGCAGTTTTTTGGAGCCTGTTACACGCTGCCTTTCAGTGGTAACTGAGTGCTAATTCCCCAAGGCCTCTTGCATATTGTTACAGAAATTTCATTTTTAAATATGTCTCATTAAGTCAACTTGAGAAAATTTGGGAAACGTTTTTTTCATTTACTTGTTTTCCTCCTTTTATTCTTTGTTCACAGCATCCATGTGGATGGAGAATAATGTTCTTGCTGTTTTCAGTGGCAGGGAGTGAGTCAGCAAAAAGCTTTTGAATCATAAGGTGGTAATATCTCAAAGTACTGTTTGCATTTGAAGATTTTTTACTTTAGCTGAACCTTTTTACTTCGATGAACCTTCCAAAGCTGACTTATTAGGTGATCAAATGTTAGAAGACAAAGTTTTAAATTGTGGATATCCCTTGCAAAGTGGCTGTGCAAAAGGTCTGTTGTGGTTGACTGTTGATGTGCATTCAGATGTGTAGGTGCTTTGTGCAGTGACAGTTTTTTACTGTGACTAGCTCACATAGGAGTTTTGCAAGTTGGATTCTCTTTATGTTAGTTTGGGCTTGGGCGGCAGCAACGGAGTGTTCGTCCGTATCCTGCAAAAACCTTCAGAGGCAGTCAGTTTCAGCAGATGTAGCAGAAGCCTTAACAATTTGTTCATGTCATAACATGGAACCAAAGAGTAGAATTCTGTTTGTAGAGTGTTGAACTGAGTTATATTTTAAAGTACTGTGAATTTAAGCATATTTTGTTTAGAAACCAAGAGTGTGAAGGATGAGAGTAAACAATACTGGAGTTCCTTTGGAAAACAGCAAAAAAGTAAATGCTCACAACATGAAAAACGTTACAATTCTTGTCTTAAAAAAAAAAAACAAAAAAAACAAAAACAGAAACGAGGTGAAATGTGAATGCAGGCCTGGTGCTTCAGTACAAACAGCTCTAGATCTGCTCTAATTTATGTCACATCTTATCAGTTTCTGTGCTTTGAGGAGACTGTGACCTTAAGTCATTCTAATTAAGAATGATTTCTGTTTTGTCTTCCTGGGAAGCCGGGCCTCTGTCTTGAAGTGAGTCTCGTGCTTCAGTCTGATGCCTATGTCTGATGTGCTTATTTCCCCTGATTCCTCTACTAATGTTGTTTAAAAGTGATTTTACTTCCTACCTTATTTCGAGTATATTCACTAGACCAATAAAATGGAAGAGTTTCTGTGAAAATGTTAGGCGTTAAGTTGATCAAATCACTATTCTTAGTAATGTTATGTTGATGTAAATCATCATTTTTGAACTGAATTTTTCAGTGGTATTACAAACTTAATAAAACTGTTGTTTGTAGTGTTAGATGCTAATAAAAGAGTTCATGCAGTGGGAGGGTTGCGTAAAGTCTTTGCTTCAAGCCAGCTACTGAGACTTACTGCTTCCACTCTTGGTTTTTACAGGTAACAGAGGATTTTAAAACATTAACTGTAGCTCACTGATGGTGTTACGTAGTTGAATTGTGCAAAGGAAACATGTAAACAGTACCAGAGTTCATTTTATTGAAAACACCTAAAAACATCCCATCATTATCTTCATTACTTCCTTTATTTTGTAGGTTGTGTGGTGTAGATTGTAGATTTAGTAGTCTAGATGTAGTCTAGATTTGTAGTTAGTGAAGTGATATTAGTTTGACATTTGAAGTTCTGTTTAAGAAAAGAGAATTGATATAGTTGTCTCCATTGGTTTCATCTAGGATCTTCCAGAGTTCGTCGTGCTTTTTCTTATCAAAGTGCTGTAGCACTGTATCTCCTGAACTATTTGTTCCATGTTAGGGTGGTGAGATACCTTATAAAAACTACACATATGAAAGATCTGTGGGAGTAAGAATGCAATTGCAGTTCATTTATTTTTATTCTTACTCTGTCTGAATTTAAAGGAAACTGTGAGTTTCCCCTTTTACTATAGGAGAATGGGCTTGCATTTGGTTTAGTTACCAGTAGCAGTCCAAGATGGAGACTAAATGGGGAGATACTTGCCCATAAAGTATGGGAAAAATTTCTCTATTCACCCCTCCCTAAATCTTCTTCATAAAGCAAACAGTAGTGATCTATGTCATCATAGAAAGGTTTGGATTGGAAGAGATCTTAAAGATTATCTCGTTCCAAACCCCTTGCTGTGTTGAGGGCTGCCACCCACCAGATCAGACTGCCAGGAACCCCTCCAGCCTGAGCTTGAACACCTCCAGAACTGGGAGATCCACAGCTTTTCTGGTCAACCTTTTCTGCTTTGTAACTACCTTCAAATTAAAGCATTTCTTCCTAATATCTAGTAGAAATCTGTTTCAGTTTAAAGCCATTCCTCCTTGTCCTATCACTACATACCCCTGTAAAGAGTGTCCCTCATCATCTTTCTTGCAAGCCTTCTTTAAATACTGGAAGTACAGTGAGGTCTCCCCAGAGCTTTCTCTTCTCTGGAGTGAACAAGTTCAGATCCTGAGTTTGTCTTCATGGGCAGCCTATGTTCACATGTGAGGTGCTCCAGCCCTCTGGTCATCTTCATGGCCCTTCTGTGGACCTGCTCAAACAGCTCCATGTCCTTATTGTGCTGGGTGCCCAGGCCTGACTGCAGTATTCCAGGTAGAACCTCCCAAGAGCACACTCCAACCTAGGTCTAATCACCTTATAGTATTTGCAGAGATTATGTGATTCTGAAAACTGGCACATGTTGGATGATGACCATTTAAAAAAAAAAAAAAAGGCTAAAAAAAACCTGAAGAAAAAAACTTCTACTGAGAAAGTTTTGTAGGGTTCTTTGCTGCAAATGTATAAAATGATTCCTTCCCTCTGTCTCTAAAAAAACCTGTGCTAATCTCACAGGCCTGTTTTGCTATGTGTTATTTTTGATTATTAAAAGTAGTCATCAGACTCATTTACAGAATGAATTTCATGACATCACATCTAGATGATTTTCTTTTGTGGATAAAACGTGAAGCACGGCTCAGTAATTGCAGAAATCTCAAGACTGCTGAATTCAGGTGTAGCTGATGGAAAAGACCTGGCTGACTTCTTTCTCTTTTTTTTTTTTTCCTCCTAGCTGTTAGTTTGTGTGTATAAATATGTCTCAGGTAACTGAAATTGTCTCCGTACTCATGATAGATTTGCCTTCCTGGCTGGTGAAAAAGATCCTTTGTGAATTTGGATTGTGCACATACATCGCTGTAGAGTTTTCTTTTTGATTCTGGTACATTTGAACTTGCATTCATGTTTTAGGTTAGTGTTTTTTTTGCAGGTCATCTAAAACAGTGTCTTATAGTAGTAGTGAAAAGGATGCGTATAGCCTTTATGCCTGTGTAATAGTAATACTAGATAGCATGTAGCTGTATTGTATAAAAAGTGTTTTGTTTCCTTAATCTCATGGACAAACAGCTGCTTCTGGAAACGTGTGGCAAGGCTTGTTTCAGAACACTGTTTTTACTACAGCATCAACTTTATGATGACAATTAAGTTGAGGGTCTCCCTCCCATACCATATTGTGAAAATCTGACTGTATAAGACATCAAGATAACAAATGATGTTACTCGTCGGTCTAGTACAACATTTTTATGCATCAGTTTTCTACCAAACTGAACATTTCTTCTGTTTTTTCTACTCTGGAATGTGCATTCTTGGGAATAATTAACTGAAAGAATGAAAAATAGGAAGCAACTGTCTATGAAGTTGTTCTGCAGAAAGTGGTCTGTAGAGTTAATAGTTGTTAAACTCAGCGCTATTATTTTCCATATGGGCTGCCGCTTCTTATAAATGGGAATGTATCTTGCAAGATGCTATTTATCCTGTTATGCTACTAAGTGTAAGAATTTAAGTAGAAGGAGGAGAGTGAAGCTCTGTAGTAGGTTTCTTGGGAATAAAGATGGAGTCTATCGCTGGGGACCTTTGTAAACAGGCTAGATAAATGCATCAATATTAGTTCAGGTAAGTAACTCACTTTGGCAAGGAATGGTATCAGTGACTTGCTGGAATACTGACAAGCCTAGATATTGTCAGTAAAAAGGCTGTTTTAGAAGTTGTTTCTATAAGAACCGGAGCTAAATATGTGTGATTGTTCTAAACTAACCTGGGGCTACTTCCTTCTCAGAGACTTTTTATCTCAATTGTCTGACACTTCCTTTTTTTTGCATGTTTTTTTCTCTTCCTGTGCAATAATCCACTCCAATTAGAGTCTCATGTTCAAAGTGTAATACTTGGGGATTTTCTTTTTTTTAAGTCCTGACAATTATAAAATGTAGTTATTAATGATTTACTGTAAGATTAATATTTGAGTTTTCCATAGGAGTGAGAATTTTGTAGAATGTGTGGAATTTTTCTTCTGAAGTAGTTGAAATTTAAAATGCCAAATAGGGTGAACTTTTGGAGTTTTTCCCAACTGACTAGGATACCTTCAAAAATAATTAACCTACTACTGAGTAGTCTTGTTTAAAAATGTACCTGGCTTTGATATAATCAAGTCATTCCTTTTCATTTTTTCCTACTTTTTTTTCCTTTTTACTTTTTGTGATTTTTTTTTTTTGATGTGAAAATTTCTATAGATTGATAAAATGTCAGTCAAGTGTAATGTGGTTACTATTTGCTATGAAGGCAGGAAAGTATATGGTGGGTTTCCATGTTCTCTTGTGCTAGAGAGTGCAATTTTGTGGTCAGCTCAAGTATGTGGCTTTTCAACATGACGTGGGCTGGAACTGTGTTTCCTTTGGTTATGTTATGAGTTGGCTGAGAAAGCAGGGCCAACTGACAAGTATTTTTTGCCTGTGTGAAAAGAAGTGCTGGTTTTAGTGCATGGAAGACAGCCAAACTGTCTGAGAAGTGAGGATACTTCTTTGGTTCAAGGAAAAGTGTAGACATTCACTGTAATTGGGGTATTCTACCCACAGTCTAATCGGCAAAGGATAAATTCTATGGCTTGTTTTATGTGTATGTATATTAACAAATGTATCAGTATATATATACTAATATGTAATCATGTGTATAAAACTATGTACTTAGTAGAACATGTAAATAGTGTATATATATATACTAGTATGTAGTTATTGTCATGGATGTGTGCCTGAAATACTAAATATGAAACACTTCTCATATTTATTGCATGGAAAGGGAATGACTTGATTGTCTGTCTATCTTTGTACAAAAAAACCCCAACAAAACGTTGAGTGACCTTAATGAAGTATTTCTAGATTGTGTAAAGTGGAAAATGCAGAGCAAGTGCTTTAGTATATTAAACTGGAACCAAGTCCACAAGTTACTAAAAACGTAGTTGTTCAGTATATAATTGGATAAATGTATAAAATTAACTTTTTTTGTAGTTTAAGGAAGAAATTTCTAAGCGTTTCAAGTCCCATACCGATCAACTTGTGCTCATATTTGCTGGAAAAATACTGAAAGATCAAGATACTTTGACTCAGCATGGGATTCACGATGGACTCACTGTTCACCTGGTTATCAAAACACAAAACAGGTAACATTACTGATAAGCGATTTTCTCTTTTCCGCTAAGAAGTCAAAATACCCTTAATTTCTGATGTGACAGCTTCCTATTGGGCAAACATAGATCTGACTACACAACTGTAGTCACCTTGTTAGTCATGGTGCAAAATAAGTTTGAAGTTAAAATGCTCTTTTCATAGACCTCTTTTACATTTTAATCATACTCATGTTTCTGAATTCAAGTAATAGAATCTCAGAATTGCTTGAGTTTGAAGAGACCCTTTAAGATCATCTAGTCCCAACTCCCTTGGAATGAACAGGATCACCTACAGCTAGGTCAGGTTGCGCTCTTGCTTTTGCCATTTAACTTCAGTAGTATTGCTGACTATTGACTGCATTTTTGCAGTTGTCTTAGATACTAACTTTTAGTGACCATGTGTATCTGTTAAGCAGCTTTCCTTTTGAAACACAGAAAAAAAAAGAGTGGGGAATCCTTTCTGTTTTGGTAAGTTAAGGAGAGAAAGAGAGAACTACTTTAGTGTAAACAATTTATCTGCCTGAGCAGAAAGTCTTTATTTTCTTTTTCTAAGATATTTTGTTTTAGAGAGGCTACTTCTAAATGACAATGAAAAAGGCACATGAATTTGAGCTATGCCATCTGCATATTACTTGTGAAATACCCTGAAGAAAAAGAGTTGACTAAAAATCATTTTTGTCAAACAGGGTAAGGTATTTCTCATTTGGGCCTAGTTTATATAGTCAGTAACCTACTTGTTTGTTCTAGTCTGAAAGTGTTATTGCTACTTTTCTACTACTTATGTCCTTCCTGTTTGTAGTGAGGGGAAAAGGTCAGATATTGGAGGGAAAGAGCATGAAACTAGTAAATAGAAAAAAGAAATACTGTTTCCCTTCATAGGCCTCACCATGACTTTCAGACACCTGTTGAGATGTAGGTATGATGAGGATACCAGTTTTGTATGCAGTATATTCGAAGAGTGTAACTTTATTCACCATGTGACTAAACAGTACTCTGCTGTTGTCATGGCTTATGCTTCTTTTAATTTGGACTCTTGAGTGTGGTAGGGGGGTTTCATAAGCTGTGGAAGTGGTGATAGTAGGATATCTTTGACTTGCAGGCCTCCCTATGAGTTCATAAGTTGGACATAACAGTAGTTGTAAGTACTAAATCCGAGTACTGAATTAGCAGTGCCTGTCTCTTGTACCTTCTCACACTTTGCCACTGGTCAGTTCTAGGTGCAGTGTCACATTTTTGTTTTTATGGAACGTTTTCTTACCTTCAGGGAGCCTCGGTGTTCTAGCATGAGTCCTCACAGTATTTCTGTCCTCATCGTATTCTGTATCCTATCCCTTCATCCTGGTTTCCCACAGTGTATGCCAGTTTACACTGGCTGGTTTGATGTGGCCGTAAGGGCTTCTAAGTAGAAGTTGTTAGCAGTAGGTAGTGAAGACATACTGAATTTCTGAAAATGAAGGTTCAAGGAAACACTATTTTAGATGCTCACAAGCAGACAAGAGGGAACGTAACAGTGAAATAGACTTAAAAAATATGCACTTAAAAGAATTTTGACTGAAAGGCTTGAAGCTGAAAGACTTGAGACCTAACCAGTATGTTTATACGCCCCACTTTCCAAACAGAAGCATACTGAAATACTTTTTAGTTATGTCCTGTTTTCTGTCTTTGAGAACTTCCAATTGAGATGGACAGTTGCTTCTCAGAGTAGCTGAAGAACCAAATAAAGATTTATACTTACATCATACCTTTTTCTCACAGAAAAGATTTGTGTGCTTTCACAGACTATGGAAACAAAATATATTAATTAGGAAGTTTGCATTAATTATAACCACCTTTGCAGTCTGTGATCTTCATCACTGAAGCTGGAACTAGTGGCTAGTTGCACTGATTACATGGTCTGACAGTGATAGGACAGATAGGATTGAGTTTGAAGTAAAAGAGGGGTGGTTTTGATTAGATAGTTGGAGGAAATTCTTTATTCAGAGGATGGTGAGGCTCTTGAACAAGTTGCCCAAAGAAGCTGGGGTTGCCCCACTCCCAGAGATGTTCAGGGCCAGATTGAATGGGGCCCTGGGCAGCTTTATCTTGTGGGTGGCGGCCCAGTCCATGAAGTGGGGGTTGGAAACTAGATAGTGTATAACGTTCCTTCCAACCCAAACCTTTCTGTGCATCTGTGACTCTGCTGGTCTTCTGTTCAAAGCTGACAGTTGCTTTTAAGGGTTCTTCCTAGGAACCCAGAATTTTACCCGTTGCCTTCTGTCAGGGGAGCCTTATTACAAGGCTAGGTACCTCTATCCTGGGTTGTTAGTCTATGTCTGAGAGTTTCCATCTAGAATAAGTTTTCACTTCAGCAGTTTCTGTGAGTGTTCTGGTAGATCTGTAATTCTTTTTCTAGAGTACAAATTAAAATAAGAAAAGTGAATTATATGAATCATTATGGACTGAAGTTTTAGGAGAACTGTTAGGTTTTGTGGACAGAAATTAGCGTCTCCTTCACTACAGTGGGACATCAGTAGGAATTTGAATGAAGTTGGTAAGTCCTATGGCACCCTTGGTGTTCATGACTGGGCATGCTCCATTTTAGTTATCTGTTTACAGGAGTGTTGGTGGAATCCTTTGTAATGGAAGTACTGATGAGCTGGTAGAAGAACTGGCAAAACTTGCAAAGCATGTCATTGTTTGTTTTTTTATTTTAGTGACAGAGAAATCTTAGAAACTTCAGGGAAACCTCTGTATTAAAGGCATCTATCAGACTTGTATTTTTGTTTGTTTTTGTTTTGACTTTGCATTATTGAAGAAAGCACAGAATTTTCTTGTACAAGAAAGATACTGAGATGAACCGATCTGTAAAATTTAGCGTATTGTCTAAGCTTCGAGACTGTGTGGGAGGTCTGCATGCATGGATTCTACAAGTCATTTTACACTTTCTAATTTTTCAAATGTAGATGTTTATGAAACTGTTGTACCAAATTGAGCAACTGATCTGGGTTTAAAACTAGACTCATTGAGTAGAGGCCAGGTTAGCTTTGAATCAGCTGAGTTTTTTTTCTCTTACACCATATGGCTGCTCCAATACGTTTGCCTCTGCAAATGACAGTTGTAGTGAGTGTATGAATTAGGCAGCTGTTTTTACTCCATTCTTAGTTATGAAGATTATTGAGATTTTAATATTTACCTTGTAATAAGATGTTAATGGAATTTCACATTCAGTAAGCCTTCCTTACTGTATCCTTTATGGAATATGTTAGATTTCATTAGACTTTCTTTAAGCCCTAAGCATGTAATCATTACTGTCTGATGGCCTGTGAATATAGAAGGGTAAGGCAAAGAATCCCTGAAGCCAGGTAAAGACTCAGAAAGCAATACTCTGTCAGTATCTCAGAGGTTGCATGGGAAGGTGATAATGGCTGCAGTGGTGCCCATTCATTTTCTTAATGTTTGAAACTTCTCTTCTGAAGAACATGATGTTACAGATGTCTGAGAGGCTTATTACAGGAAACCGTCTAGAGAGATGTGATACTGAGAAATTATCAAAATGAAAAACTTGAGATTCCCAAGTGTGACACCCTTGCTGTGTTTAATGACATTATTTAAATCACGTTGATACATTTGTAATTTTAAAACTGTCTTTTTGCTTTTTAGATCACAAGACCACCAAGCTCAGCAGACACACACCAGTGGGAGTACCGCTACCACATCAACATCAAGCAGTAGTACCTCAACACCAGCTTCAACAAATAGTAACCCTTTCGGCTTGGGTAAGAACATTTGTTAAACCTCATGGTCAGAGGGGTGGAGCACCTCTCCAACAAAGAAAGGCTGAGGAACCTGAATTGCTTCATCCTGGAGAAGAGAAGGCTCCAGGAAGACCTCATTGCATCCTTCCAGTACTTAAAGGGAACTTTATAAACAGGAGGGAAACAAGAGTAGAATGGTTTTAAGTTTAAATTTGCTTCTTTAAAAAAAAAAAAACAAACCAGAATTGAAAAAGCTGTGTTATGTAATTGAGTTTTTAGATGTAACTAATTCTATAGCTACCTCTTAAAAATATGAACATTTTCTATTTGGATTCAGCAAAGGAAGGGAAGAAAAAGCATTATTTATTAGTTCTTGGTGCAGCAGTGAAAAGGAAAAACTCTTCTTTTAATTAGAATAGGCAATATACATCATATGTGAAGTCTGTTTTGGTTACAGTCTAAACAAGAGTAGACAGATGAATAGTTATCAGAAATAGTCTGGAACATGTTAGGAGGAGAAAAAAAAAATTAAGGCCTCAGAATTCAAGCATCGCTTCTTCCTAAACTGTGGAAAATGAGAAGTTGTTAACATTATAATATGTTCTATTTCAAAGCAATTTATTGTATTTTTTATAGATTTTGCATTTTTATGTAAAGAAGCAGACTTTAATGAATTGACTGCTTAATAACCTCACGAAGATGGACTTTCCACTGGATGTCATGATTTTTAAATGTGGGATATATCCAAGTATTTTGCATTTACAAAAGATGTGGTTCTATTTAGATTTATTATATAACTGAATTTACATTTATTGCTTTTTTTTTCTTCTTCTTAAGGTGGCCTTGGAGGTTTGGCAGGCCTGAGTAGCCTGGGTTTAAATACATCGAGCTTTTCAGAGTTGCAAAGTCAGATGCAACGACAACTCATGTCCAACCCAGAAATGATGGTTCAGATAATGGAAAATCCATTTATTCAGAATGTGCTTTCAAATCCTGACCTGATGAGGCAGTTAATCATGGCTAACCCTCAAATGCAGCAACTGATACAGAGGAATCCAGAAATTGGACATATGCTGAATAATCCGGATGTAATGAGGCAGGTATGTAGAAAGATCTGAGTTTGTGACTTTTATTATACTGTAACTGAACAACATAGCAAGAATTGGATATACTTAGTTGAGTACTGAGAAACATCTTTAAAGAATTTGAGCTTTTTAGACAGTCAGTAAAATGTCACTGGAGGCAACTTATGTTTATAGTTGTTGTCTGACATAGATTTAGAAAATCTGCAGCGTGGTTTTGGTAGATGTGACTGACTATATGATAATAACTTCCAAGTTTAGAGCTGGATACAGTTGTGTGCACTTGAAAGCTCCTGCTGTCTAGCCAACAAGTTTACCAGAAGTAATAATTCTCCGAAACTGTACTAATTTCCAGTTTACCTAACTGTGGGTACTTCCCTGGGTGGTTCTGAAGTTGCATGGTATGTAAGATGTGTTGTCTGGCAAAAGATCTCAAAAAGCAAATGAAGGCATTTGGAAATGTGGGTGTTGAAAGTCTGGTATAAGCTGTGCACTGTAATGATGTTAGAAGAACATTTAGTAAACGCTTCTGGTGGCAGAAGTATGTTGTGTTAAAAAAGGCAAAGAGAGAAGAAAGAATAATATATTCAGGGTTTTTCTTCTGTTTAGCAGTGCTTCCTGACTCAACCAGTATAATCACAGCTGTGACAGTACACATGCTAAGTGTCAAATTCCTCAGGCTCCTACTAAGCTGACATCTTGATTTCGGCTTTAATCGTAATATCAGAGTTAGACACTAGTAAAAGAGATGCTGTCAGATGCTGACGTTTTCACTTTAGAATGAATTTCTTATTAATACAGATTAAACGTTCCACTTCCTTAGACAATAGAACTTGCTAGAAACCCTGCAATGATGCAGGAAATGATGCGAAACCAAGACCGAGCCTTGAGCAACCTTGAAAGTATACCAGGTGGATACAATGCTTTGCGACGTATGTATACAGATATTCAGGAGCCAATGTTGAATGCAGCACAGGAACAGGTGAGAAAAGATCAAAGGTGCCACTGAGAATAAATATTTTTCAAAAATGGGAGAATATAAACTATTTAACTTTTCAAATGTGTACTTGGCAAAGTTTTCTTGAAGGTTAAATTCACAGTATGGCCTTTTCTTTCTCTTGAGAGAGAGAAAGGGAAGATTTTTTTTTTCCTTTTACGTATTCTGTGCTCCTTTAAGTTTGAAGAAGTACAGGTTGTTTTGTGGGTCTGAGAAGCTAATTTGAAGTTGATAACTTTTTGTATTAAAAAAGTTCTACATAAATCTAAATTCCTTTACTTCTTGAACTTGTAAGTTATGAGGTCCAGAACAGTTAATAAGGATGTGTTTAGTAATCTTTAACCTAAAATGGGAAAACATTTAACAGTTGTAAACTGCTATGGGATTTACAGTCTTATCATGATCTAAGTACTAGTGTAGTAGAAATTCTGCTTTCAGAAAGAACTGAGATATTACTTGGAGAGACTAGATTTTCTTTCTCCATGTTTACTCTGTGTTACTTAAGAATGGTGAGTATAACTGATCAAAAGCCATCAACATTTATCTTCCTGATAATTTTGGAAAGGTAACTTGCCATATATATCAAACTTAAAAACAGTTTGCTTTAGTGGATGGTACATGTTTGTTTTTCCTTCCTCTGTAGTTTGGAGGTAACCCATTTGCTTCTTTAGTAAGCAATGCATCATCAGGAGGGGACAGTCAGCCATCTCGTACAGAAAATAGAGATCCTTTACCAAATCCGTGGGCTCCTCAGTCCAGTTCTCAGAGCTCCACAACAAGTACCAACGCCAGTGGTGAGAACGCTGACAGTAATAATGTTGGAAGTAACACCTCCAGCAGTACAGGACAGAGCTCAACCTTACCAAATTTGGGACCTGGACTTGGAGGTGTGTTTGTTACTGCAGTTGTATATATTTGTATGTACTGGGAAATTTGCTGAAATGATCCTTTAGTTAGAAAGAGAAATTTTGATTCATGGCTTTTATTCCTTTAGTACAGCACTTGATGAATATGAAAGTTCTCTGTATCAAAATGTGAAAAGTAAACTTAGAATACAGTGTGCGTATTGCCCTAAAATAACAGTGATAGGGAATCCCTAGATGGATGATGATATTCTTTCTCTTTGCTGACAAACATGAAAGCAGTTAATGACTTAGGTGCCTAGTGGGCCTACTTGTTGGATACAACATTTTCCTTATTTTTAGGAGGCAGATGTATCTGTGTTTGCAAAACCACATTAAAGTGCATTTCAGGCACTAGCAGTTGCAGTAAAAAATTGGTTGTAGGTTATTGGTTCTAGGCAGTTTACTTCATTTGATTGTATGTTTAATAAAGTGACATTTTATTATTTTTTTAAGCTGGTATGTTCAACACACCAGGAATGCAGAGCTTGTTGCAGCAGATAACTGAAAACCCACAACTTATGCAGAATATGTTGTCAGCACCTTATATGAGAAGCATGATGCAATCATTAAGCCAGAATCCCGATCTTGCAGTACAGGTAAATGCATCTGATATAGCACTGTATTGATGTGCATTGTTTTTTTTGTTTTTTAAATTATTTTTATTTTTAATTTTGTATGTATGATGGTTTAATTTTCACTACAGAGTGATGGTAATTGAGCAACAATCCAACACTTGTCTGCAGTGAATGGCCCAGTTTTTCAAATATGTTAATGCCTAACTCACGTAAATTATTACCAGGTTACCTGTAACAGTCTATTGCAGTGAATTTCTTCTATTTATAGTTGGGCATCTGCCAGGCATTCTTCTGAAATAACTTTTAAGTTTGTGTATGTTCTGTACAGCCCTGAACTTGTGACCTAGTACAAGAGCCAGATAGAGAAAACAAATGCTTGTACATTCAGGTAGATCTGCTTGCTTGTAAATAAATAACCACAGTAGTCTGAGATGAGAGAAGTGAAAGGGTAGAGTTGGTGCTGTTTCTGGGTGTTATTCTGGTTTAAATTGCTTAAGTGACTCTTACTTGCTGTAGAATTACAGATACTGCTGTTCTGTGAGTAATATCTTAAAACTGTTTTCACGTTTCAGTTAGAGAAATAATAGCCAAAGTCAAATGATAAACCAAGGTAATGTGTTTTATTTTCTGTATTGAACACTGGCCTGATCTGATTGTCTGCAGATGATGTTTACAGAGCAACTATTGTTCAGATGTGTAGCAGAAGCTGGGAAAAAGTGGATCATCTTATGATATAAATGAGATTGTCTGGCAAGGATCTGGCAATTTTTCCACTTAAGAAAAAATAGCAACAGACAAAATCCCTACAATGTCTTTATGAACCACCAGCATAACAAGTTTTGGACGAAGGAGATAGTTGTTTGAGAGTTTGAGGTTTTTTTTCTAGATGATTATTGTATTCTTTATCTTATTCTCTGCGATTCATGTTTTTTAAGTAATCACTTCAAAACCTACAATGATTTTTACTACTTGATCTTTGAATGTAAATATTTTTGTCCCATAGATGATGTTGAATAATCCTCTATTTGCTGGAAATCCTCAACTTCAGGAGCAGATGAGACAACAGCTTCCTACTTTCCTTCAGCAAGTAAGACAAGATACTAGATATTAATAAATGTCTGTACCTCACTGAATGTTTTTTTTTTCCCCCATCAAACTGGTATCTTTCCTTGGTTTGGTTAAAAGCTAGACTCTGTTACATACATTCTCGTTAGCTTTAGACACCAAATTATTTTGTTTCATGATAAATAAATTCTTGCTTAGTGTCTCCACCCTTTCAAAAAGTTAAATCTTTTGATGGATATTTTTATTTGACTGGCAGAACTGTTTACATTTGCTCTTACTTCTTTGCATAGGAAGATTGATGCATACTGCACTATAGCCAGAGAACACTTGTTTGCTGTGTGTTTTGTTTTGCAAATTAACAAAAGTAGTAGTACTTTTTTCCACAGAGTAATCTTTCACTGTGTTTCTCCTACTAGTTCCACCCCACCTTAAGTACTTGAGTGAAGGCGTTTTGTAGTGTGCCTAGAAAGATTCAAATCAGCTAATTCAGAGTAGAGTGAGTTCTGAAGAAACAGAACTCTATGAGAATTGCCTTATCCTCCCTCTGAACACCACTGTGCTTGTAGCTTGGGTGTCTGCATGATCTCAGTCATCGTAGTGAATGGTGATACTGTGTTCTTTGAATAGGAGTAAACAAAATTTTGGGTAATTAAATGTGTAATCGAGTTGCATAACTTTGTCATTAGACGGTCCTTAGAAATTTGAGTAAATTTGCATTGCTCTCACTGCAAGCAAGCGATGTTATAAGTAAAATAACATACCCAGAATTACATTAACAAGTTAATTGTTCAGAAGAAATGACTGAAATTGTTTTAGTTGTGCGAATGTCTGCAGTGTTTTGTAATGACTCTGATGAACTAATACCACAGTTATATTTTGAAATCTGTGAATAAATGCTAATTAGTGAAGACACAACAGGAATCACTTCTATGATCCTTTTCCTTTGATTATTTCCTCACATTGGTATCACCTTGGGATTTATGGTGCCGACACAACCGCTTCTGTCTTTGCTCTATTGGGTCAGATGATATCAGGGCATGAAGTGAAGTGGAAAAGCACCTCAGAATGTTGATAATATTGCAGTTCATATTTCCTCAGCTATCTTTTAGCTTTGTGGTTTGTCATCCAGTCCAGTCATGTAAAGTTTTTCTCTGTATAGTGGAAGGTACCTTTTGCAATAAGAGACAGTTATCCAGCAGAAGTGGGAAAACTCTTCAGTGAGCTACTCCATCTGCAGGTCTTTTGAGTCTTAACAAGAATTGCTGGTACTCAACAGCTGGAATAAGTGATGTTAGTAAATATAAGGTCCAGGTCAGATCAGTATTCCAGAAATTGTTGGGTGACCAACATACTGGACAGGAAGCCACAGTTTAAAGATTGTTGTCTTAAAAAGAATAATTGCAGTAGCTCGCTTTGAGGAGCCCAGAATGCTTTCCTTTGNGGGGGATGATCACTTCTTTGCTCCTGCCAGCAACACTATTTCTGATCCAAGCCAGGATGCCACTGGCCTTCTTGGCCACCTGGGTGCACTGCTGGCTCATGCTCGGCTGATGGTTGGCCAGTACCCCCAGGTCTGTTCCCTCTGTGCAGTCTTCCAACCATTCTGCCTCAAACCTGTGGCATTTTCTGGGGTTGCTGTGACCAAAGTGCAGGACCTGGCACACTGGTCTTGAACTTCAGCCCATTGGCCTCAGCCCAGCAATCCAGCCTGTCCAGATCTGCCAGCTTCATCAGGAGAATACTGTGGGAGGCAGGGTCAAAGACTTTGCTGAAGTCAAGGAAGACCACATCAGCAGCCTTTCCCTCATCCACCAGACAGATCACTCAATCATAGACGGAGATCAGGTTGGTCAGGCAGGACCTGCCCTCCACAAACCCATGCTGGCTAGGCCTGGTTGCCTGGTTGTCCCATACATGCCATGTGATCTCCATCAAGATAACTCCATATTTTTTCCTGGTACTGAGGTCATGCTGACAGGCCTGTAGTTACTCAGATCCTCCTTATGACCCTTCCTGTAGGTGGGAGTCACATGGCAAGTCTGTTGTCTTCTGGGACCTCTCCAGTTGACCAGGAGCACTCATAAATGATGGAAATCAGCTTGGCTATCACCTCTGCCAGCTCCCTAAGCACTCCTGAATGGATCCCGTCTGGCCCCATGGACTTGTGGCAGTCCAGTTGGAGTAGTGTGTCTCTGGCTGTTTCCTCCTTAATCATAAGAGTTTTATTCTGCTCCCCAGCCAAGACTTCCGGGTCAGAGAGTGGAGTACCCTGTGGATAACTTGTCTGACTTTTAAAGACAGATGTAAAGAAGGCATTGAGATCCACAGCCTTTTCCTTATTGTCAGTGGTCTGCTACGTCCAGTAAAGGATGGAGATAACTCCTTGGTCCTCCTCTTATTGTTGATATATTTGTAAAATAATTTCTTGTTCTGTTTTACCCCAGCAGCCAAGTTGAGTTCAGGCTGGGCTTTTGACTTTATCATTTTCTTCCTGTACATCCTAACAACTTTGTATTCTTTCTGAGTTGCCCGTCCCTTCTTCCACAGTGAAGATTCTGTTTTTCTCCTAGAACCTTAAGAGAAGCTCCCTTTTCATCTACATTGGTCTTCTTCCCCACCAGCTCATGTTGTGGCTTATGTGGATAGCCTGCTCCTGCACATTTAAGATTTCCTTCTTGAGTGGCAAACAGCCTTTCTGGACCCCTTTCCACTCTAACCCCAAATCCCAANAGTTGCCCGTCCCTTCTTCCACAGTGAAGATTCTGTTTTTCTCCTAGAACCTTAAGAGAAGCTCCCTTTTCATCTACNGGAAGACCACATCAGCAGCCTTTCCCTCATCCACCAGACAGATCACTCAATCATAGACGGAGATCAGGTTGGTCAGGCAGGACCTGCCCTCCACAAACCCATGCTGGCTAGGCCTGGTTGCCTGGTTGTCCCATACATGCCATGTGATCTCCATCAAGATAACTCCATATTTTTTCCTGGTACTGAGGTCATGCTGACAGGCCTGTAGTTACTCAGATCCTCCTTATGACCCTTCCTGTAGGTGGGAGTCACATGGCAAGTCTGTTGTCTTCTGGGACCTCTCCAGTTGACCAGGAGCACTCATAAATGATGGAAATCAGCTTGGCTATCACCTCTGCCAGCTCCCTAAGCACTCCTGAATGGATCCCGTCTGGCCCCATGGACTTGTGGCAGTCCAGTTGGAGTAGTGTGTCTCTGGCTGTTTCCTCCTTAATCATAAGAGTTTTATTCTGCTCCCCAGCCAAGACTTCCGGGTCAGAGAGTGGAGTACCCTGTGGATAACTTGTCTGACTTTTAAAGACAGATGTAAAGAAGGCATTGAGATCCACAGCCTTTTCCTTATTGTCAGTGGTCTGCTACGTCCAGTAAAGGATGGAGATAACTCCTTGGTCCTCCTCTTATTGTTGATATATTTGTAAAATAATTTCTTGTTCTGTTTTACCCCAGCAGCCAAGTTGAGTTCAGGCTGGGCTTTTGACTTTATCATTTTCTTCCTGTACATCCTAACAACTTTGTATTCTTTCTGAGTTGACCGTCCCTTCTTCCACAGTGAAGATTCTGTTTTTCTCCTAGAACCTTAAGAGAAGCTCCCTTTTCATCTACATTGGTCTTCTTCCCCACCAGCTCATGTTGTGGCTTATGTGGATAGCCTGCTCCTGCACATTTAAGATTTCCTTCTTGAGTGGCAAACAGCCTTTCTGGACCCCTTTCCACTCTAACCCCAAATCCCAAGGGACCCCCCTACTAGTCTCCTGAACAATTCAAAGTCCACCCATTGGAAGTGCAGGGTAGCAGTTCTGCTGTCCCCCTCTCCTGGCTCCACCAGGAATCAAGAGCTGTACCATTCCGTGGTCACTCTGTCCAAGACAGCACCTTTCCCTGATCCTTACCCATAGGAGTTCAACCTTATAGCCACAAGCTCAGTAACATCAAAACATTCTCTTAACATAGAGAGCAGTACCACCACTCCTCCTTCCTTGCCCTTCTCTTTTAAAGAGCTTGTAGCTATCCATTGCACCATTCCAGTAGTGGGCCTGATCCAGTCATGTTGCTGCAATGGCAATGAGGTCATAGTTTGCCTGCTGCACAATAGCTTCCTGCTCCTCCTGTTTAATGCCCATGCTGTGTGCATTGATACAGATGCAGTTCAGCTGAGCCCCCTTGCCTCACCTCCACAGTCCTTCTAACGCTCCCCTGGGCATCTCTAGCAGGCCTGGTTTTGTTCCCTTCCCCCTTCATATCTAGTTTAAAGCCCTCTCTACAAGTCATGCCAGCTCCTGAGGATCTGTTTCCCCCTTAGAGACAGATCTCAGGCCAGGTGCTGAGTAGACCACCCTGTGATTAGGAAATAAATATTTTTTAACTTTTTATTAGATACAATGAAACTTGACTAACATATTCAGTGTTGTTGCTTAGGAGTAGTGTGACATAGAAAACTAATTGTGGAATGAGGACAGACTGGTACACTCCTACAGCTTTGAGATGTGATAGCCTCTTGAAGAGGTATTGAAAAATATTTTTTGGTGCAATCCTTGATTGAAATGCTTTGTCCACATTAGAGAAAGTTCGCTGTTCACTTCCTGTGAAAGTTTCCTCGGGAAACCCCCCAAACTCTGAATAATTTCGTGTAAATATTCAAATTTGAAGTTAAAAATCAAGTTCTGAAAACATATCAGATTCTGTAAAACACGAAGGGGTTAAAAATTAAAACTGAATACTTGTATATGATTCAGTTACAAGTCTCTCTCATTTTCTTAGATGCAGAATCCTGACACGTTATCAGCTATGTCAAACCCCAGAGCAATGCAGGCTTTGCTGCAGATTCAGCAGGGTTTGCAGACACTGGCAACAGAAGCACCGGGACTTATTCCAGGGTAAGACTTGGCGTCACAGTTTCAGAAACAGAGCTTTTCCCTTGTGCTGTGTTCTCTTATGCTTCTTTTTAGAGGTACAGATTTTATCATGTCTTCATTCTACCTTTTTCTTTTTTTTTTTTTTTTAGTTTCACTGAGCTTATTTTGGAATGTTTTGTGACACAGTGCATTTTTGAACACTGATGAGTATTGTCTTTGTCTTAGTACGTTACTTAGTATATCACCTACTCTGTATTTGACAGAATTTTTACATGGTAATTAAATACAGGATGATTAGAGACATTACAATTATGCAAGGGTTTATTATTCAAGTGACTTATTGACTTATTTCTATTTCTGTCACTTGTGCAGATTTAATCCTGGTTTAGGTGGATTGGGAAGCACTGGAGCTCCTGCAGGGTCCAATGTACCTAGTTCTGTTCCCAGTGACAGTACAAGCCCAGCATCAGGTGCTGCTGAACCCAGTCACCAGCAGTTTGTCCAGCAGATGTTGCAGGCACTTGCTGGTGCAAATGCTCAGGTAAAGTTTATACTTTACTTTATACTGCCATCTAGATTTTTTTTATTATTATTATTAAAGTTTTCTCTTAAAATGAATTAAATTTGAGATTTGAGGGGAGAGTTCATAGCACTTCTGGTAAAAAGTACAAAAAAAAAAAGACAACAAAAAGCAGAAGAAGCTTAAAAATGATGTTGCAGCTGTGCAGGTAAATGCTAAAAATCATTAAATTTGAGTAAAAGTGTCCTCTGAACAGTTCATACCCTTCAATTTCTGAAATGCCTGGAAAGAAGCAAATTGTGGTGATGAGGTTTGCTGACAGGTGAAATGTGTGCTCAGGCAAGAGCTTAAAAATGCATACGAAAGGCAGAGATTTGTCAGCTGTGCTGTCTGTAGCTGTGACGGCCTCTGTGCAGTACTTCGGAATAGCAACTCGTTATTTGTGTTATGAATTTGTTTTATGCTTCATGGACACTCTGCTGGTTGAAACTGCAGTGCGTTTCGTTATGCTGTGAGCTCTTAGGCTATGGATTCACTATTCTGCATAGTTATGCTTAGGGGGGGAGAAAGTGGTGCTGAGAGAGACTTGTTCAATTTTTGGTTGTCTTTATTTTCTGTTGGCTCAGATCCACGTGTTTGAAGCTTTTACTGGTAACAGTTTCTTGATGGATGAAACTGTTGAATTAGAACAAAAGAGCAATTAGCCGTAGCTGCACAAGTTTTGTGTTAAGATATAAAATTTCACTGATTTAAAGTGACTTACTAGTATTACTCCAGCACATTATTTTCCTATAGATGTTCTCATTTAAAAATGCTTTTGAATTGGAGAATTTTGCCATGAGTTTATAAATGAGCACAAGTGTGAGTTTGCTTTAGGGTGAAGCTTTCCAACAGTTAGAATTCTGGTAACTGAAACAACAAATACTTGGAAGATTAAAAGCAAGTTGACATTAGCATCAAGAAAAGAAAGCCCGAGACATTCACCACTGCCAGCAGTGACATCATAAGAGTTCTGCTGTCTGACATTACTAGGTTCAGTTATTTCATTTTATAAATTATCTATTTTATGCATTTATAATCATATGTATGTATCTATGTTGAAGTATTTAGTATGTAACATAGAAGGAGAATGGGATCAAATGTAGATATGCATATAGTCTGTATCTGTAGCTATACTGAAAAGTTATTCTTACAGCATAAATGTACCAAATTCTGTTTGGTTTTTCCTTTTCCTGTAGTTTAGGAATGCTGTGTAAGTGTAGATGCTCTTAAAACACGATGCTGTTCAAACAGTAATTTGTTTGCAAATTGAATTTGTCACGGTCTAGGTTTAGAAGCCAGAATTTTGTAAAGACGAGGGGTGGTACAGAAGCTACTGTGTTCAAGTCTAGTACTTTGCCAGATGTGTACTTTGGTTTTACAACTTGAAATTTTGTTCTTAGCAGTTCCAGACTCCAGAAGTTAGATTTCAGCAACAACTGGAGCAGCTGAGTGCGATGGGCTTCTTGAACCGTGAAGCAAACCTGCAAGCGCTAATAGCAACAGGTGGGGACATCAATGCAGCCATTGAAAGGCTCCTTGGCTCTCATCCTTCATAGCAGTGTTTCTTTAACTTGAAAAAAATGTAATTTATTTTTGATAACAGCTCTTAAATCTTTAAAATACTTGCTTTTGTTTCATTCTGACTCTTGGAATTGTCTTGTTATAACTAAAATCAATCTACATTTTAAGGTGGAGTGCAGTAATTTTCTGCAAACAATGGGGATCAGTGAATTTTCTCTCAGTTGTTGCATGCATCACACATCTTCGGTTTTGCATTATTTGTGATTCACAAAAGCTTTCACAGTTGCGTGAACATGTTTTGTATCACTTGCAACTGTCCAGTTTATTTCCTGCCTAAACATTAGCCTTCAGTAGTAATTTAATGTAGAGTACAAATCAAAAAGAAAAAAAAATGATTGCAGCTATAATTTGTGGTTACCAATACTGCTTATTGTGATTTCAGCATGTATTTTTTTTGCTAGCAGAACACTGTAAGATTTATACCACTTGAATAATCTACCATTTTTGCTTTAATTTGTATAAAATATAAACACAGTATATACAATAGAGACAGCTCATTTCTAGAAATTTACACGTTGCAATAGAATAATATTATAAGTAACCAAAAAATACAGGAAAAAAAAAAAAAGTCATATACCATGTTTTCAGTGTAGAATCTTTCTGCCTCTTTGGTAACCATCTCAGCAAAAGAGCTTAGGCAAGTTCATTTAAAATAATGCAGTTACTGTTCTGGTTATTTCTTTAAATCTAACTACAGAAACTTGCATTGTAAAATTGTCTCAATATTCACAAAGATTAACTGTAAATTATTACAATTGCTGTGCAACTTAAAGGAGTACTGCCTTGTGCTCAGAAACTGCTTGTACGGCTTTTGGGTTTGTTTCTTGAGATTCTAACATGCATTGATTTTGTAATTGGAAGCATCAGCCTCACACACTGTCATCATGTGATACTCTACTTACTTTCAAGCTCCATGTAAAAAAATACTGTGTATCTTCTGAAGTTTTACTGGTAGTAATCTCTACTGTGCACAGATAATAAATAAATTCAAAAATCTTTCAGCATCTCGGCTTGGTGTGTTTGCAGCTGATGAGTTGGAATTTAAGATGGTTGATGAGTTAACAGCTGGCCTCTGAGTGTAAGCTGTGGGAATATTTACCAATCTGGGGCTAAGACTTGTAAAGAACTCTCTGAATATGCACTGAAGGGGAGAGTCTAAGGCATCTGACCTTGAAGAGCACCACTTTGTCTAAAAGTGGGGGTGATGCAATAAAATATACTGCTGTGTGTTACTGAATAGCATTTACTACATTGCTGTTGTGAGCACTGGCACTGAATTCCTATGAATGTTGGTTTGAATAATCTTTTGATGGAAAGTATAACTTCAGTTTGTTTAAAAAACATCGCTTGCAAATGGCTTAAAATTATTAGCATGAATTCAAAGTTGCTAATCAGTTTAATGAAACAAAACTATAATGGGAAGTAAAGTCGTGTGAACGTTTTCCTGCAACAAGATCCATCAGCACTAAAAGTACTTGAGGTGCACCCTGCAAACCAGGACCCTGCATTTGAAGTAAAACTATATTGGAATTGAAGAAAAGGTGAGGTTTGACCTAAATTGTATAGTGATCCCTTGAATGAAGTTTACTTCCTGAGCTACAGCCAATATTTATCTATTTCCAAGTGGTAACAACAGTAGCTTCCTTGTAAGCAGTGGTAGAACTCTGACCATTTGCCCAGGGAGAAGTCTACTTTTGCCGCAAAGTGAAATAGCAGTAGGTGAAACAAGGTTTACAAGTATAGAATTGTTTGTGTGGATAAATGAAGTTTATGTACAGAGACTGTTCTGGGATCTTCCCCTGCACGTGCATGCAACCTCGTTAAAGCCTTGGGAGCTGTGGTGTGTGATTAGTGTTTTAGGTGATTATTTGTCTTCTCCCCCTACCACGATGCACAGAATGTAAGCAAACAGAAGGCTTTCTTGCCTTTCAAAGTGGGGATAATGCACTACTTAACAGGTTGAGAACCATCTCTTAAGTGGTGTCCTCAAATAGTGGAGCTGGGATCCACAGACAGCCCTGAGAAATGTGTGTCCAGAGATCCAGTGTTCTTTTCAAGCGACTTCTGCATTCCTGTGACCTCACACATGAGCAGGCCCTACGGAAGCCCAGCAGGATTTCCCTGAAATTGGGGAAAAAGCCAAACACTACTGCAAACCACTGTGCATTTAGCACTGTGAAATTCAGACAGGCAGCACTGTGACAATGGTTTAAGAAACAGGATATCACAACAGCTCAGTCCAGCAAAGTACAGAAACCTTGTATTTGTTGAAAAAAACAAATTAACCATCAGCTGCAGCTAATGAAAAGTTTCCTAGCACTCTTACAAACTTCTAAAAAAAAAAATGCACAAAGAGAACCTACTGAAAGTAATGGCTTCCTGGCTTCTACTCAATTTTGCTGTTGAGTGGTGCAGATCCCGTGGGCTTTTTGTTTTTTGTTTTGGTCTGTATTTGTTTCTCTCTGGAACAGAATGAAGTGGGGCAAAAGTTCCTCCTGTTCTGAGATTCTGAGTAATGCAGGCACTTGGCCCTATCTTCAGATCAGGGTTCTGCAAAAAAGGAGGTGGTGCACTTTGAACAGCCTTCTGCTTTTAGTCCCAGACTGCCTGCTGCCCTTTCTTGGAAATGTGAGGTTCTTGTGAATGAACTATAACTGGCTTTGGATGCTGACAATGTCTAGTTAATGTGGAGGCAAAAATACTGAAGTGTCTTCTTCTAATGGAGAGATATAGGTGAGAATCACTAAGGACATAGCAGGCTCAAGTATTGAGCAGCAGTAGTGAAAACTGCAACTGTCATTCATAACATCTGGCATGTTAAATAGTTCTCTTAACATCCTTTCCTTTCAGTCTCATTGGAACTGTGGAAATATTTTTATTTTCCTCTAAATTAAAGGCAAATACATTAACGGTTAAGAAATGGAAACCTGTCATTGAAGATAGAAATAACCAAACTTGAAGCAGCATGAACTGCAAGAAAGAATGTGCTTTGTTTAGGAAAGGCAGACTTTCAAACCAAGGTGCTTAGAGCTGAGGGACCTGCTAAGTGTCGAGCACAGTTTGCTGTTAGTACCAGCTAATTTGTGAGCATGGGGTGAAAACTGGAGTCTTGCTTTTAAAGCACTCATGCTTTAAAGCAGTGCCCAGTTTCTTTCTTGAGGGTCTAAATCATGATTGTGGCAGGATGCAGCTGCTTTCCCGTGCATCACAGTATCCTGAACATTGCCTGTCACAATAGGAAAATAAAAAATAAGTGGGCATAAACGTGTAATAGGTGGCAGGCAGGAAACGTGAAGGCTTTGTTAAAAGCCAAGGCACCACAAGAGGGTGCCATTTCTTTGATTTTTCATTGTGCCTAAACATTTGTATTCTGGGTCACTTGGTCTGAGGCTGAGAAACATCCAGATGTCTCTTGCTTGTAACTCTGCCTCTGAGAGCTTGCAGTGCTCATCATTCCTGCTAAGGGCAGGAATTTGTACTGGTATACCAGAAAGCACTGAATGTTAACACAAAATGAGAAGGCAAAAGCTTTTCAACTAGTTACTCAGGTAAAAATAACTCCAGAGGTACTTGGAAGCATGAGTTTTTAATTCATCAATCCTCCAAAAGATTTGCCTGACACACAGACTAATTAGTGTGCAACAGTACGTTAATATGATGCTGTTAGGTCCGACTTGTAGAATCTTTCCTACAAAAATTGCTTGTGGAGTTTTCATTAAGTTAAGATAAAAAGGTACCTTCTGTGTAATAAGATGTAAAGTTATTTTAAAAATAGAAACAGAAGAAAACAGCATCTACATCTTGTAGTCCTAAATTCCATTCAGCTAGGTAACCATGTTTGGAAACTCCTCTTGAAAAGAAAATAATTAAGTATTAGAAGTTGTTTGCCCCTAAGACTTAAAGCAGTTGTATGAAAACCTATGTGTTAAAATGTATTGGAGTAAGCATAGCCTGTGATGGGTGACTGGAGCGTGCCAGAAAAGAGAGAGGGAAGTGAACAAATATTTAGAAGAAAAAGTCATTCAATCTTGTATGCAGTACTACTTCACTGTTTGTCTTGCTATATACTCTGATAGATACATTTTGTATATGAATGATGCTACTTAAGAGCCAGGCTGATGCCCCTAATATTTATTTCCATAACTCTTTATACAGTTGTATTTTGTATGTTACTTCACCACTTCCCCTATCACCTTTTTCCCTTTGTATCTTCTGCCTCCTTGCTCAGTGAACATATTAAAGATCAGTTCTCTGGGGAGGTTGGCAAGAACACAAACACAGAAACTAAAACGTTAAAAATCTGTCAGTGAGACAGTGTCAGGTGTGGAACTTCATTGTGTGTATTCCTCTCCTTCCTACTGGTAGCAAAATAAACGTACTGCTTTAACAAAGCTATAAATTAAGTCATCACTTGTTAGATGTGCCTGTCTCCATGTTTGACAGTAAAAATTGAAATAAATCCAATAATTGTGTGTGATCCTTGGTGCCATTTTCAAAAGCGGGCTGTGTATAGGCACAAATACAAATTTTATGTTCACATAGTGAGGAATTTAAAAATCGGCAGCTTTTTAGAACTTTGTTCTGTATGACTCTTATAGAGCCATGACAAAAGTACTAGGAGTAGCAAACCAGTTCTTAACACTGTAATTCACTTAAATATTGGGAAAATGAATCATTGCTTTGATTAATTTAGAAATTATTAAAATTACTCTTCATAAACCTGATATTGCTAAGGGAATTTCTGCCTGTATAATTTAGAAACTTACTTTGGAAAAGCCTCACCCTGAAAAAATAGCTCGCTCAATCTCCAGCACTATCTCAGGAAGAGATTTCTCTAGACTGACAGTAATAAAGTTTTCTGGTGCTGTAGGAGGCTCCAGAGCATCAAATTGAGACTGGAGTAGTTTCAGTGGCATGAAGTGTCCTCTCCTCTTCTCCAGGCGCCGAGCAATGAGGTCTGGAGGACCATCCAGATGAACAAAGAGGATCTTCAGTGCTGCATTTTCTCCTGGTTTCTCTGATGGGTTGTTTTCAAATGCAGATGCTCCACTAACTAATATATGTCTATAGATTTTCTTCAGTGCCGAGCAGGCCAGAACTGCGTCTTGTCTAGATGACTCTTCTCTATCAAACAGGAAAACAAACGACATATTGTCATGAGAGACAAACCCTGTATCCTTGTAAAGGACAGCCTTGGGACTGTCATTGGTAAACTAATGCCACGTGCTTCCACGTGTCTGCAATTATGCTTCAATTATTCAGCAGTGCAGTTATGCACTGTTGATTTTGGAAGTTTCTTCCTAAGTGCAGGACTACAGTTCTCCTTGTTGAACTGTCAGCCAACTCTTCTGCCTGTGTAGGTTCCTCTGAATGCCAGCACTGCACTCTGGCACATCATGCACTCATCCCAGTTGGGTCAACTGCAAGCTTGCTCTGGGTATACTCTTGATCCAGATCACATATGGAGATATCGAACAGGATCAAATTCAATCTCTATGCATGTAGCACACTTCTAGTTACTGGCATCTAAGTAGACTTTGTGCCACTGATCACCAACTTCTAAGCCTGGCCTTTCAGACAATTTTCAGTCCAACTCACCAGCCCATACTTCATCAACTTCTCTATGAAGATCCTATGTGAAATAGTGTCAAAAAGCTCACTTACTCCCAGGTAGACAATATCCACGGCTTTCCCCTCTATCTATCTACTAAACCAGACATTTCATCACAGAAGATGATCAGGTTTGTCAAGCATGACAACACCTCTGTAAATCCACACTGACTACTCTTGATTCCTTCTCTTTCACATGCCTGGAATGGTTTCCAGAATTAATTGCTTAATCATCTTCCCAGAGATCAAGGTGAGGCTATCCAGCCTGTAGTTCTCTGGGTCTTTCCCTTGGCTCTCCTATTGAATATAAGGTAGTAACATTTACTTTCTTCCTGTCATCAAGCACTTCTCCCAGTTGCCATGATTGTTCAAAGATCACTGAGAGTTAGCATCAAAATGACATTTGCCAGCTTCCTCAGTGATCAGGGGTGCATTCTGTCAGGGCCTGTAGACTTGTTAAGTTCACTCTGCTCAAGTATTCTCTAACCTGGAGACCTATTCTCTTCTACCAGGAGATGATCTTCCCCATTCCAGACCTAACCACAGGTGTTCATGGAAAAGCCTGGAATTCTTTTGAGAAAAAAAAAAAAGAATCACTCTTCTTAGTGAAGCCGAGAAAGACTAAACTGGGGGAGGCTGAGGTATGGCCTCTGTCACTACAATCTCTGCCCCAATCTGACATGAGACACATTTTCCCGGGTCTTTCTTTTACTACATATATACTAACAGAAGTGCTTCTGGTTACCTTTGTTGTTCCTCATCAAATTCAGCTCCAAACAGGCTCTGTCTTTCCTAACAGCATCTGCATCCTTAGACAGTGCTTCTACATTCTTTGCAGGTTATTTGTCTCTGCTTTCTCCCTCTGTATGCTTCCTTTTTGGCCAGGAGCTACTTGTTCATCCTCAGACCCCCCAAGAATTTCTGGCTGACTTTGTGTTTGCAGGGATGGACTGCACTTGGACTTGGCATAGGTAACTCATGAACATCAGCAAGTTTTCCTGGGCTCCTCTTCCCTCAATGTCTCAATCCCATGGGACACTTCCAATCAGATCCTTGAAGTAAGCCCTCCTCAAGTACAGGGTTGTGCTCTTGCTTTTTACCTGCTTCACGCTCTCAGGAATCTGAATGCCATGGTCATTGCATTTAAGGCTGTCTCATAAAGCTTCACGTCTCCAATAAGCCCTTCCTTGTTACTATGTATGAGATCCATCAAAGCATCTCTCCTCAATGGCTTGTCTGTCATTTGAGTTGGAAAGTGTCACTACTGCACTCCAAGAACACTCTAGATTGCTTAAGTCTCACTTTGCTGTTCCTGTAGCAGTCACACTCTGCATTGCCAAAATGTTGGTTTTCTCTTTAATCCTCACCTACAAGCTCTCAGCTGGCTCCACATCCAACCCCAGGCTGTATATACTTCAGCTATTCCCTCACATAAAGGGCAGCTCCTCCTCGTTGACTTCCAGGCCTTGCCTTCCTACAGAGCCTGTAAGCCCACAGCGCAGTACTCCAGCCATCTGAGCCTCACCACCAAACACACCACGAGTCCAACAAGACCATAGCCCTGCAACTGCACACAGTTCTGTAATCTCCTGTGCTTATGCCCCATATTGCACACATTAGTGTGCAGACACCTGAGAGACACTCCTGCATTTCCCAGAAAGGGTCTACTGCTGTTTTTCCCCATTTTTTTCTCCTGAAGAATCATTCTTTGTTGACAGTTCCTTGCTCACACACAAACGCTTGAGGCGATGCCAACTAAGCCCTATCTTGCTTACTTTTTGTTCTCTGTTGTTCACATCTCTCCAGGCCCACTGTTTGCCAACCTTATCCATCACAAGGCAGCTGGTAACTCTCTCTCTCCCCTGTCATTCCTACTTTTAAAGTCCTCCTTTCCAGTTAGACATCCTTCTGGCAAAGACAGCTTTGCCTCACTGAATGAGCTGGAGTCACCCCTCCCAAACAGATGCTGTCTCTCCAACAGGATCCCTCCATCAGTGAAACCAAAACACCATGGACAACTTCACAGCCAATTGCAGGAATGCAGTATCAGTGTCTTCTTTCTTATACCATTTGTCTTTATTGGTAAGATTGAGAATGCCAACTGGGCCACCATGACCCTGATTCTTCTTTACAGTGCAGGATCCTTAGGGGTTCAGCACAGCATATTAAATTATAGAAGAGTGAGCTTCTTTAAAAGCTACATTTTAAAGCACATTTTACTATTCTCACCTTCCAGTATAAAAAACCTTTGAATCACCTTTTCCTCTGAACAGCTGAGGTAGGACTGAGGTTAGAAAGTTACTATATTCTAAATTCTAAATTACTATAATCCAGAGCTAAATAAAAAGTTGATCACATGACAAATCTCTGAATACAGATATCTCTAAAAGGTGAGTCAATATTGTAACTACCAAATACTCATGTTTTTTGGACTGCATCTTACTAAAACCAACAGTGTTTTAGATTTTTTTTATCCTACTATTATTGTCATCGTACTCTGTGTTACGCCATTTTTAAGTAGATAACATCAGGTTTATTATCAAACCAGATCCTTGAAATGATCCACAGACAGGAGAAAGAAAAAACTGTTGCTGGCAACAGTTTTCCCAAAATTATTGTTCAGGAATTGTCACACCCTTAGGAATCATTATGGCACCTTAGATTACTGAAAATGGAATGCCTTTACTAGCTGCAAAAGTTTTTACATTACCACATACGTTTCAATTTTTGAACCTTTTTTTTTTTTTTTAAACATAGTTTTGTCTTTAACCCCAGTTCCTTAAATCTAGAGGTTCTCTTACCTCTTTAGTATATCATGCAATGCACAAAGCCATGGAATCCTGTCCTAGAAACAAAACAAATTAGTTCAAAATTGTATGTGAAATTGATCTGAAATAATCACTTTCAACATCTGAAGCATTTGGTCAGCATTAATATGTATAGCCAGTTCATTTTTTGTTGTCATTCTTCCTAATACAGATTTGCCACCTGCTTGCATGCTAAGAAGTGCAATGCATATTATCAATATGGCATTTTATGGGGGATACTACTTGTTATATTACATACACCCAGACGTATCTTATGGAGGTAAAATTTTTTGAAGGTCAGATAAATTCTCCCTAGCCTCTACAATACGATTCAATGTAGTCTGCTCTCAGATAGCAGCTTACATAGCTTGAATGGTTATTTCTTGTCCCTTCACTACAACGCTGAGGCTGTCAGGAACTACTCAAGGTGTCAAGACAGATCTAAATTTAGTTACCTGAAATAACTTAACTATATAATTTTTATGCCAGCAGCAACCACAACTAAATGCACTCATAAGCACAGTTTTGTAACTCCTTTGCTCAATACTCTGGCAAAGGCAGTGTGATTGATTGGCTTCTTAATATAATCTGATATTAAACCTTAAGCTCTCAGCGACTTTTGTCATACCAGCTGAGCAGTAAACTATTGATCCCATTTCACCTTTCTCTGCAGCTCCTGCTAGATGAGGGCAACAGATGAAAATACAGATAGACAATTGCAATGACTTTTTGTTCTTCTCATTACGGACTCACTTTCCACTGCCATTCAAGAAGGTTCTTATAATTCCACACCACTGATGTTAGAGTGAGATATTTCACCACTGCTTGGCACTACACACCCATAATGCTGAACGTTCAATTATGCAGTTCTGCTTTAGAGACATAATAGCTTTTGTGAACTTCCAGCCAGATGGAAGTTTTCAATAAATATTTAGAACATTTTTTTTTCAGTGTACTGAAGAAATTCCAAGCTCAACCTTATGTTGCTAGAGATTTTCTGGGAAAAGTTCTTAAAACCCATTTCAAGTAAGAGCACTAAACAAAAATAACAAGAACAACAGAAACAGGGAGTAACTACTACAGTAATTGAAAGTGGTGTGCTTCGACAGAGAAACACAAAGACCTTTGTGTGCCTTCATGTACTTAATTCAAGGCAGAAACTTGTAATCTAAAGCTGCAGTTCCATACACTGATGTAGAGGAATAGCTCTCTGGGATCCATCAAGAAGAGTGTGGTCAGCAAGTCAAGGGAGATGATCCTCTCTCCCCTTTTCTGCCCTAGTGAGGCCACATCTGGAGTACTGGGTCCAGTTCTGAGCTACAAAGACAATGAGGGGTCTGGAGTATCTCCCTCATTACCTTATGAGGAAAAACTGAGAGCTAGGACTATTAAGCCTGGAGAAGAGAAGACGAGAGAGGATCTTATCAATGCTTATAAATACCTAATGAACAATCAAGTGGATGAGGCCAGGCTCTTTTTCATGGTGCCCAGTGACAGGACAAAGGGCAAAAGGCCCAGGAAGTTCCATCAGAATATGAAAAAGAACTTTTCTGTACTGTGAGAGTGACTGAGCACCAGACCAGGGTGCCCACAGGGGTTGTGGAGTCTGCTTCACCCTGGACACTTTCCTGTGCAACCTACTGTGGGGTACTTCCTTTAGCAAGGGTTTGGACTGGATGATCTCCAGAGGTCCCTTTTGACCCCTGTGGAGATTCTTCTGAACTACAGACCTAGACAACCAACCTATGTTTATACATGAAATACAATGTTTTGTAATGTGATTTGTCAGAGGCCACAAAGATGAAGTAGTCTTGATGACTACTCTGTCAGAATTCATACAAATTACCTCATCATTTAGTGGTATTCCTGCTGCCATCTTCTTCTTATTCTCTGGAGAATGGTAGTCATCTGCATCATAGAATTTCCATCCCAGCTAAGAAAAAAAAAAGGTCATTCAGCCAAATCAGATTTGGAAAGATCCTATTAAGGATCACAGAATTTATCGAGACATCTAAAGACTAGAGGCCTCTTACACCTCAGCACGAATCACCATTAACGCAATGCCATCTACCACAGCTACCAGGTCAGTATAACAGCAGCAGTGGTTGACACATAATAGCTGCTCTTTCAAGAGGATGTTGCGTTGGCAATAGCTGCCCAAACCGGCTTCAGTGAGCCGACAAACTATGCTGTGGCAGGGTCACGACTAAGTGCCAGTTGCCCAAGAGCTGCGGGTTGCCAGTCGGGAAGTTAAGTATGGACCAACAGCGACCCAAGAACACAGTTCAGCCGTACCTTCGCTGCCAAACGCGACCCAACCGTGGTTCTGCAAAGAAGCACAAAGGCACTCGTTATTCCATCACCTCCGAGCGACATGACTGCCAGAACTCGCCCCTACACCTCGCAAGGGGGACAAATCTTTATTTACAGCCGCAAAACAAAGGCGGCCGTGACTACAAGCCCACGCTTACAAGAACCAAACCAGAGCCCTTTCCCGCGGTGCGGGGCTGGGCGGGCTGCGGGTGAGCGCCGTGCGTCGCCGCCAGCCCCGGGGCACCGGAAGCCCCCTCCCCACCGCCCGGTACCTACTTCCCGGAGCCGCTCACGCCCATGACCACCACCAGCACCATGGCGAGCCCCGCCTCAGCCCCGCCCGCTCCGCGCGTCCCTCCTCTCCGCCGTCA
>VXAB01010436.1:0-13096 GCA_013399175.1 Odontophorus gujanensis | reverse complement strand
ATTGCAGGGGAAGCACACGTGCGAACTCTCCACGGCAGCTGGGAGAGAACGCGCCCAGGCAGAGCACGGCCTGGCATCCGGTGCAGAGCTCCGCCCCTCTGCTGCTCCCGACAGCATTAACTCCTTAGCTCCCTGCATGATGTTCTGACGTGGAATACCGGCATCGAAACCACAAAACCACAACACAGGCTCTGGCACTCCCTGCAGCCAGAGACCTGAACAGTCACATTTCTGGGCAGGCCCTCCATCTGGGCTGCCTCTGCCTTCTTGAGGCAAGCCCACCGTCTGGTAGAGACCATGTTTGAACTTGTGGTCTAAGGTCTGTCAGTAGGAGAGCTGGACTCCTGAGCAAAGACAAACACTGATGCGTCCTGCAGCAAGACCCACCTCGCACACTTACTGCTGCAGCTTGTATGGGCAGTGTGGAATGTGCTCACACTCAGACTTCCCTGCTGTTATCAGTAGACAGTCACACCCTTTTCTCACCTGTTCTCACCCAACGCTGCTTTTAGCCTTGCAGAACAGGGTCAAGGTCAAGCTCAAAGGATAAGAGGGGGCAGTGCCAGCTCCACCCCTGCTGGCTCAGCAGCCCACCCACAAACTGCCAGCTCCCCGGCACAGGCACAGTGATTTTTCTAGCTTCAAAAAAACCCTAAGAAGTGCTTTTTGGTCAGCTTTTTTTGCTTTAGGTCCCTTACCCAGTGCAGCCTTACCTGCCTGAAGCTGGTCTCCACAGCAATAAAGCTGGTCTCCACCGCAAATGTGCTCTTGCAGCCTAGAAAGCCAACTGTATCCTCAAGTGCATCAAATGAAATGTGACCAGGAGACTGAGGGAGGTGATTCACTGATCTTCTAAGTTCCTGTGAGACATCACTTTGAGTATCATTTTCTGTTCTGAGGCACCAGCATAAAAAAGAAATAAAAAATTGACCTGACAGATCTGGTCCTGAGAAGGGCCCTGAAGATGACCAGAAGAGTGGAGCATAGTCTAAGAGGATTTGGGTTGTTCAGTCCAGAAAACAAAAAGCTTCAGGGAGGCTTTCCAGTATTTAAAGAGGACCTACAGGAAATACAGTGAGGGACTATTTATCAGGGTGTATAGACAGGAAAAGGAGAATGGCTTTAAACTAAAAGAGGGCTGAATAGATCTTAAAAATAAGTTCTTTACAATAAAGGCAGTGAGGTACTGAGCCACACTGCCCAAAGAAGTTGCAGATGCCTCATTCCAGGAAGTATTCAAGGGCAGGTTGGCTGGAGCCTTAAGCAGCCTGACATGCTGGTAGATGTCCCTGCCAATGGCAAGGGAATTAGAAAGAAATGATTTTTATGGTCCCTTCCAATTCAAACCAGACTATGATTCTATGGTTCTGTGATTCTACAATTCCATGATGCTGTGGATCTCTTGATTGTTTAATTTTTAACACATTTTTAATATATCAAAATCTAATACTGATAACATCAAATGAGTGAAAGTCTACATATGGAGTAGACTTTAAAAAGTGTCTGCAGCCCAGCCTGCTGCCTCCTCTCTGTGTAATCATGTGAATGGGTGGCTTTTGGCTTCTCCATGTTTCAACTGCCTGCATGAAGCACACACATCAACTACTCCTCCCCATGCCCTCCTTGAGGCTTTTCTTGAGGGTGCGTATGTGCCAACCCCACATCATTTTTTTATTATGTATTTATTTATTGAGAGCTGGAGGCCGCTACCAGCTTGCTCATTTGGTCTCGACTCATTCAAGAATCTGAATGTATCAAAATATTTTGCTGATTCTAACAATCTTTCCTAGGGTTTTTGTTTTGTTTTGTTTTCGTGCGTGTGATCAAGACAAAAAAATGTGGTTTGTATACCTCAACCTTCTCCCTTTCTGTTGTTACCAGTTTGCCTGTATCAGTCACTATGGGTACCTGTAGAAGCCTTTCTTGTTCTTGATATTCCTTGCCAAGTTAATTCAAGTTGGACCTTGGCTTTCCTGACTCCATTCCTTCACTGTCTAGCATTTTATTTATTCCTCCCAGAATACCTGTTGCCTCATTCACTGCCCGTGCATTTTCTTCTTGCTATTCAGTTTGACCAGCAGGTCCTAGTTCAGCCATACCAGTCCTTTTCAGACTTGCTATAGCTGGGGATGGAGAGTTCTTTTGCCTCAGGGAAACATTCCTTAAAGATCTGCGAGCTCTGCTTTGCACCTTTGCCCATGAGGACAGTTTCCCAGAGTGTTTTGTTGACCAATTCAGTGAAGAGCAGGAAATTAGTTTTACTGAAATTTAGAATCCTAATTTTATTCTTTGCCTCTATCATATCCCTGAGGAGCATGAATTCAGCAATAGCACAGTCACTACAGCCCAAGATTCACTGTCAAAGAATAAACACAAAACACAGTCCTGAGCACTTCAATCAAAACAACCTCCAAGGCACGCATTGTTATTCCTTTACTCAATCTTTAATAGCCCTTTTTCTTTCTCTGTGTGCCTTGTTGAGAACAGAGAAAGGAAAAGACACTGTAGAACTGGTGTGGTTTATAGCCTTGGACTCTTGGGTGACTGTTTCAGAACTCCAGTTTCTCACAGACTTCTCTTCCCTCCCTTTGGTGAACATTCTTAGGATTCAGACAAAGCCCTATCTTTCTGTAAATGTAATTTAATAACACTGGCTGCTCTTGGACTTAGGACACAATTCACTACATGTAATTCCTAATGATCTTGATACTTAACATCCATGTATTTAAGTCATCCTATCATTCATTTAACAGCAGAACAAATCAGTTATAAATTCTAAATTTGGTGCACATTATTCTGAGACATGATTATGCTAATACACTTACTGGTAAAGGATTACACTGTCAGAGTACAAATCTTATTTTGTATTACGTAATGTTTGTGGAGAGAGAGCTAAGCCTGCAGCAGTATTGCTTACTTGAGGAAAATTTGAGATTTATTAGCAGATTTCATTGAATATAGCCAGGAGCCCCAGCATTCAACACTTCAAAATGCCTGAGGAAATAAATAAAAAGTTAGAGAATACCACTTCACATGGACAAAAATAGCAAAGAAAACCCCAAATATTATTGACAGTAACATTTTACAAATCACAAGGTTATCTTATGCTAAATCCTAGTACAAGGTTCTCTGAAGTACAGAAATAACAAATGCTTTAGATTCTGTGCTACATTAGTAAAATTCAGTGTCTCAACTTAAGAAACATCACAAACGACAGATTGGAGGAACAGCATTCTAAAACCAAAGGTGGTTTGCTCTCCCCAGCTTCACAGTATGTAAGCTCTTATGTAGCTCGCCAACACAACTAGAGAGCACAACAAATCTGTTTCAGGTATTTCATTCTTACACTTATCACAATACTTTAGATTGCTGTCTAGCTGGAATGCAACGTTTCCACAAAAGGGGTGCACAATTATCTGGAGGACTGGCTTACAGAAGGAGTTCATGTATGCTTATCTTTGGAGCACTGCAAACAAAACAACACGTTCGGATCACTGGATTTGAGAAGTGGTGCACCGTTGACAGGACAACGATGAGGGAGTAAGTTTGTGGTGGAACCAGATGGCCCCGGTATGTGTGGGAAAAGAGGAACTAATTGGACACTGCTTATCTCGCAAGGATAGAGCAAGAACCAGTGTTTAACAATTATTCTAAAAATAGCATGTGCTTTGGGGTATAAAAGTATGTAAACTGCGCAATAAAGTTGGCTCAGCTGCATAATCATATTGATGTCTCTCTGAGTCCTTGCATCGGCATCTGTCATGGTTTTATGATTTTTGGTACGGGTATTCCACATCATAACATNCGTGGGGCATGGGTCTCTGGGTCCCCCACACCAATCGTCATGGAACCGGGCCGAACCAGCCCGGTAAACCATTGACAGCATCTTAAGAAGATCGTTCTGAGGCGGCCATGGCTCATCCTCCTGCAGTCACCAGAACACAATTAATCCTGGTTATGACATCTCCTATACTAAATTCCTCTACAAGATGATAATGTTTACCCTAAATTCATCTGGTGAAATTTAAGCCTATTGCCTTTTGTTCCACGCTTCAGAGTCATGAGGAAACAGATGATTCTTCTCTTTTTTGAGGTACACCTGATGAGTAGAAGACTATAATCACACTTTCCCTTAATCTTCTCATGTCTGAAAATGAAACAGTGGTAATTTTTTCAGTTTTTTTTTTCTTTTTCTTTTTTTTCCATAAATCTTGTCAGCTCAACATGCTGTCATTTTCTTTGTTCTCATACAATCATAGAGCAGCTTGGGCTGGAAGGACCCTTGAAGCCCATCTAAGTACACCTGCACACATTTTTTCACAGATATAACATTATACATACATTCCAAATACCTCAATGAGAACAACTTTTTAACAGTCTAGAAATACCAGCTCACTGAAAATAATGGGCAAAGTAACAAGAAGTATACACTGTTCTAATCACAATGGATTTTATTCAGATCAGCTACTTCCACATCTTATACTAACTCTCTGGCAAATGTGTTTATTGTACAAAGCTCTTTTTCTTGAGAAACAAACAAACTAACTAACTAACAAACAAACAAAAAAAAAACAATAGGAAAGTGAAAGAACAGCAAAGATTCCTAGATCTGCCTTCATCTTGGTCCTTAAGTTTCCTATTTCACCTCTCAGGAAAAGAAGAGGGGCAGAAGGATGGTGCTTGTTCCTGAGTGTTTGACAACTTGACAAATGAAAAATAAAGGAATCCACTTACCAGCTCTGAGAGAGGACAACAATATATTGCTCAGTCATTTGACAGATGACCTGACTGTTGCCATGGGAACCAGTGGGAAGCAAAATATCACATGACAGAAAATTGCTGCAGAGTAGTAAAGGCTAATAATCTGAAACAAACTACCAAAAGGGATGAAAAGGTTAGAGAAAGTCTGGTACTTCTCATATGTAGTCTGATTATGAAAATATTTCATCTTTCAACAAGCTATGGTAAAAAGAGCATAGAAATTAAAAAATGAGAATAGTATTTAGAAATCTCCACCCTTAAAACTTCCTAGATTTATCCTTCACGAATTCGCTTAGCATTTGACTGTATAATGGAGACTTAAGAATTAACATGAAATGCTTTAAAAATGCAATGGAAAAAGTAGACTAAAATCAATAGTGGTGTGAGGGATGTCTTGAAAAGCTTGTGTTTTCACTGTGGTAATCAAAAAGTAATTTTATATCCAATAATTTGTATTGATTGTGAAACTGTAATGTGTTATATCACATCTAGTTGTCTGCTTACAAATTCGTGAACCATTTTCTTGATCTTTTTCTTCTCTTATTGAGTTTCATTTTCCTCAAGACAATTTTTAATCTCTATCATTAACACAGTGGAAAAAAAGAGTGAATATTATTTGAGGTAACAGTTTGCAACTTGCTCTCTGCTCTCATTTCTCATTTCTGGAAGAGAACGAAGAGGTGCATGGCACAATACAGCCCTCAAAGTAGCACCTTTTGCAGGTTATTTGCCTCGTAGCTGTCAGGTGTTTTGCTTTTCTCAGATGTCCATCAAATGTTCAAATATTTATCTGGGATTGCATTTGGTTTGGAATGAAACATACAAACAAACAAACAAACAACAACAACAAAAACAATTTCTAGAAGAAAAATGCAGGATACAAATAAACTCTGTTAAATACATAGAAGACATTGTAAAGACACCTCACTTCATCTTAAGTCAGTTTATGTGTCTCAAGAAACCAAGAAATGTGGCGTGCACTAAGAAAGTAAGTGAGTAGGTGTTGGTTGTTTATGAAAATAATACAAAAAAGTGAATGCTTCAGGTGGAATACCCATTTTACTTCTTTAAGTAATACTGGAGATAAGTTCCAATATTATTACACTATTGTATTTACTGTTTTTATTTTAAAATTGTTGTTTTTTTGGGTTTTTTTTTTGGTTGAAATTTCCTGGAATTTCAATGGATTTTAATAGTATTTTTTGTCATTTCTGTAATTTCTCTAATTTAATTTGCTTCCCCTTGCATCCAACACACCCCTTCAGTGTGCATGTTTTATGGAGCAATCCCCATGCACCCAGCGTGAGAAGACCTGCTTGACATAACTCACTGGCACGTCAAGTTACTTTGTTGGATTTCTCGGCCTCATATCAAAGGACTCAGCTGGGCTGTTGAGGCCTGTAATTTGTTTACCCTTGCCTTTATTTCTTTCACTCCTACAGGATAGATTTTTTCTTGAGGCAAACTGTGGATGACAGTGTTGCTATTATCCTTACACCTTAACTGTTCCTTCAGAATCTCTAGTAAGTGGGCTGAATTATGTTTTTCATTTTTTATTGCCTTTTGAGTTCCTCTGTCTTTTTCTGCAAAATTTTAACCAATTTCTGCAGAGACTCTATACTTTTGTTCTTTGCCTTAAGCTGCTGATCTTGGAACTCTGTGGCTGCAACCAGAGCAGGATCCAAAACTGCACAAATAAATGACTGTCCTTTTACAGCTCTGGTATGAGCAGGACACTAATATGGTCCAAAACACTCTGCAAGTTATGCTATTCTATCATGCCCAGCACACCTCTGAAAATGAGGGCCGAGCACCATGCTCTCCTAAAAGATCAAATAATGCATCTTCACTTTTCATAGTAACAATACTGCCACTCATCTTCTGGTATGCAGAAAGATCTGCACAGATGGAGTGGGGGACATGTACTTAAAATCTCAAATAATTCCTCACCTTCTCAAGAGGTGCACCCACCTATCAAACAAATGAAAACACACAAATCACTCCTTTCACTGAGAGGATGTTATAGAGTTATGTCTAGATCTGAGTACATGACAGGGACACACACACACACACACACACACACACACAGAAAACAGGAAAAAAAAAAAAGAAGAGAGAAGAGAGAGGGAAAAATAGCAATCCTGCCCCACATTCTGCAGCGCAGCCGATCCCTAGAAGAGCAGTGTGCTCTCTGGGAGATGGGGAGAGGGGGACTGGTACGGAGACAGCGCATGGGTTCTAAAAACAATCAATCAAAAAAACAAACAACGGCAACAATCTGAGGAGAAACGGTAATTTACTAAATCCAACAAAATCACAAAATTATAGAGACACTGGCATCCAAAAAATACAAGATCTTATGCTGCAGGGGAAGCACACGTGCTTTTCTCCACAGCACAACCGAAAGCGCGCGAGAAAGCACTGCTTTGTACTGCCAGGAGCTCCGTCTCTCTTCCTCTGCACACCAAGTCGAATGTCACTCCTTCCCCTCCCATCCCAGGACATTAACTGTTTAACTCCCATTATTTTACATGATGTTCTGATGTGGAATACCAGCAACAAAAATCACAAAACCACAACTAAGAAGCATACAAAAGACAAAGAGACTCAAATAAGACCTTTAGGTTTCGATATGTGGAGCAATCTTCTTGGAGAGGCACACACATATAATGTTAATTATTAAAATAATTCCTTTCTTCCCCAAGACATACACACTGTAAAAGGTTTAAATCTCACACTTAAGTTTCAATCGCAGAGTGATTTTTCTCGAGAGGTGCTCACTTCTAAGTTATCAAAAATATCACTCATTGCAGCTCCGGAAAGTGCACACATCAACTATATCTGGAAGGGTAATATTCTTACTCTAGGGTGTCCTGTCTGTGACACCATTTAAAAAATATCTCATTCTAATTATAGGAGGGAGAAAAGATGTTTTTATATATGTATACCCAATGGTGAGATTAAGATACAACGGGTCAAATATTAGCCCAACCAGTTTACTACAAATCCTAGTCGCTTAGGGAGATGGAGAAGGGAAAATGGGCAACAGAAAAGAGATAAGAAATAAAAGCAAGGAGTCTTTGTAGAAAGCAAGAGAGATAGTTACCATGGATTCAGTGCTGCTCATGTTGAATCCACTAATCCCAAGAACTCGTCTGGTCACTGCAGAGGATGGGAGAAAGATGAAGCTTCGCACAATAGCCACAAGTAGGCCCTGTGGGGTTCTTTCCTAAGAGTCTCTTTTTTCATTTAGGGAATTCCTCTGTCAAAGGATTCTTTTCTTTGGGAGTTCTTCTCTTCCAAAGTCATTGGATTAGTGGGGACCTTTTATCCCCCACTGTTCAGTTTCTTTTTTTCTTCTTCTTTTCTCTCTGTTAGTGTGACACGTATGGCCCAACAGATAGGCCAGCAGGAAGTGGTGCCTTTGTTGCCATGCACAAGTAGTATTGCCTTTTGCAGGGATCAGCTCCTTCAGGCTGCCCCCTCAAAAAAAACAAAGATTGCTTGTCTTGGTTCTGCTTATCTTTACAGTCATAAGCACATGTGTTGTGGCACAGTGACACCCAACACTCACCCCCCTAAGATAATCTGCAGTAGTCAGTCTTACTGCCAAAAAAGCCTCAGAAAGTGAGCTTTGAGCAAAAAAGCAACAACACAGTTGTTGTCTTTCAGAGCACCTGTGCCCAAGTTTTGCTTCTGCTCAAGAGATAAGGCTGCTGGAAGTGTACCTAAATTTCCATTTGATCCATACCATGTCTTAAGGCCAGATAACGTTTTCTTCAGTAAAATGTTATATGACTGCAAGTTTGCCTACTGCTGTCGAACAGAATAATTGTTTAGTTTGTTGCTGTTAAATTATCCTGATTATTTTATTGGAATAAAAATGTCTGGAGAGTTTAAGGACTTGGAGCTATGTGTAGAAGAGATCTTTGCAAACAAAGAGCACCTGGCATTCACATTGATGTCCATAATTACTTTTAACTGAAATAGTTATGTTTGGCCCCAGTAATTTCTCTTTACAAACATATTCTTCCTTGACACAGTAGATTCTCCCATAAGCAGCGCTTTTGCAAAGAGACACCTTCACAGGATGATACAGAATGCCTGAGTTTTTTTCCTGTTATTCCTGTAAAAGTCCAGACTTTTGACCAGAGAACAAGTCTCACCTCACAAAAATGCAATTGCCTGAGCTGCTCACTGACTAAATCTACTTAAAATTAGGACTGTTGTTTTTCTGGAAGATGGAGACAGCCCGTCGCTGGTTCCCTCATGCTGAAACATGGCAACAGACATAAAGAGGAACTGAAAATGGAACCAAGCACAAATTCTTGGTTCTTTTTTTTCCTCTATGGCTTGTTTGCCTTTGGTTGTTTGTTGAGATATTCTGAACTTGTGCGACCCAGAATTCATTACCAGAATGAGATAACATTTTTTATAATGTGCAGATGTCTCACAGAGAGATTTGATAATTATATATATATTTCTATATGTATATTTGATTATGTGATGAAAACAATTAGGGATGCTTTCATGGAGTGGGGGAGGCTTGGCAGCTTGACATATTGACTCAGTCAGCACCACTTTGAGTGGTTCATATTTTGTGAATTGAGCTTTTATAAAGTCTGGGACAGAAATGTGCATCCCTGTGTTAGACTTTACCCTTTTTCAAGCCTGATTCAGATTGCAAAATACTATTCCAAAAGATACAATACTAAATATTATTCCTGACAGAAAATCAGGCATTCTCAAATATAATATTTCAGGAAGACAAATGGTTTCACTTATCAAGTAAAATGTATGTAGAGACTGTCCTTGCCTGACATAGATATATTCAGCCTTCAGATTACCTTCATGGCATTCTGATTCTTCTGTTTCAATAAAAAATTATACAGTTATCTTAAGTATCATCCTTAAAGTAAAAGCCTAATCTGTATTTCCAGCATTGTTGTATAAAATTAAACATGAATACTGCTAAAGACTGAGATGCTGGAAAACAATGCAAAAGTCTTTTTTTTTTTTTTTTGTTACCTATGAGTATTCGTTAAAACTTACACAGTGTGTCCATCCAGATGAACTATGTGTGAGGTTTGACTCCTTATTTGAAATGGTCTTGTCTGTGAGTTTGGTCTTATTTCAAAGGTGGTCTTTGCCAATAAGGTTCCATAAAACCTTGGGGGCTGGTTAAGTAAGTAAAAGGAAAATGTAATGGAAGTATACATCTAAGCCATGACTATTAGACATCTTCAGATTGGAAGTTGTTCCTTGGTATTTCATTTACCTCTAGAAACAATTTCTACCAGAAACTTACAATGAGTTCTAAGTAGTCAGTTTTAATTTACCTTTTTAATCACCTCATGATTGTACACACAGTCTTCCCAGAAAGGAAATAAATATATTGATTCCTTCTCTCTTAAGACTGCAGAGTAAATTTAAAGTGTTTTGTGCATACATTACATTGATAATTGTTATTTATCCCTGAATTATAGATAATAGAAGATGTGAAGCCTGACAAACAAGAAAGAATATAATACCATCGGCCTTAAAGATCAATGTTTCCATCACCCTTCCATCACTCTTCACGCTTTTTTGTGTCAACAGGACAGTATTTTGAATAGTTCCTGTTCTGAAGAGCATAAAGGTTTAAAAATCCTAAATCTTGCTTTTTGATCCATTGATTTGGCTTCTGTGGTCAGAACAGAAATGACAACATATGAGTTTCATAGATTGGATGAGAAAAATAAGTAGAAGGCCAGCATTAGAATGCATGGTCAAAGGCAGACAAAAAGAATGAAAAACTAGTTTAGGTACTCATATCATAGAATCGTAGAATCATAGAATCATAGTATTACAGAATGGCCTGGGCTGAAAAGGACTTTGAAGATCATCTAATTTCAACACCCCTGCCGTGGGCAGGGTCGCCAACCACTAGAACAGGCTACCCAGAACCACATCCAGCCTTGCCTTGAATGCCTCTAGGGATGGGGCATCCACAGTCTCTCTGGGCAGCCTCTTTCAGAATGTCACTGCTCTCTGAGTAAATAAACTTCCTCCTAATATCTAACCTAAATCTCTCCCATACTGGTTTAAAATCCTTTTGCCTTATCCTATCACTGTCACCCCATGGAAGCAGTCATTCCCCCTCATATTTATTTACTCCTTTCAAATACTGGAAGGCCACAGTGAGGTCTCCCCTCAGCTGTGGCCTTTTCTTCTCCAAGCTGAACAAACCCAGTTCCCTCAACATTTCTTCATAGCAGAGGTGCTCCAGCTCTATGATCATCTTAGTGGCCCTCCTTTGCACCTGTTGCAAGAGCTCTGCATCAGTCTTGAGCTGGGAACTCCAGGCCTGGACACAGTACTCCAAATGGGGGCTCACAAAAGCTGAGAAGAGGGGGACAATCACCTTCCTCTCAGGAAGGATATGTTATGATATGTGATGTTATGGGTTACGGCATGGAATACCAATAACAAAAATCATACAACCACAACAAAATGAAATCACAAGATTAGACCATGTGGTGATGTAAAATAGCAATGGATGCTCACGTGTAGTGTGCAGTGAGGAGTAAAAGTACTTGGTCACCATGATACAGCATTACCAGGACCACTAGGGCCCTGACTCAAAAAGATATTTGGGAACCATTAAAAAGATATTTGGGAACCTGATGGTACTGATTTGCACCACCCAACTCCATTATGAAATCAATGGAAATTGCCTGATGCTCAAGGCTTGTGTAAAATCAAACCATCATTTCAGGGACAGGAATATGTATTTAAAAATCAAACTTAAGGCTCTGTTTTTTAAAATACATGATCCTGGGAGGCCAACACAATGGTATTAAAGGTCATGTGCAAATTAAATAACATTGATAAGAATACTGTTTGGGTCAAGTTGTAGGAAATTACAAGCCTTAAAGCAGATTCTCCCTGAAATCAATTTATTTGTGGTTTGTATTATGAGTACAAACACATGACACAACACTGAATAAAACTTTGAAAATAATGAAATTGCTTGTTTGCTGTTTGGGAGTGAGTGTTGATTTTTTTATTTTTTTTTTTCTGTTGTCAGTTAACAGTGAGTGCTCTTGACATTTTTTCAGGGAGACTAGCACTCCCAAAAGTCGGGGGCATTTGTTTCTTTGAAACCGTACTGAACCACTGATGTAGAAAATGAAACATTAATTCTTCCACAAAATGTTTTTTAAAAAATCCTCAGACTGATTCTTTATGTCAAGTCAAAACTTGCAGACTGATGTCTAAACCAAGCAAGAGCTTACTTAGGCCCTACAGTTGGTGACATACTACACAGAAGTTGTAATATACAAACTGGAAGTGCAACGACATCATAGGACTAATCCTGTAAAAGAGATGGATACTAAACTAAAGACAAACTTGTTGCCTGAGTAGGATTTTTTCACAAATGTGAGTTACACACACATTTGTTCCAGGGAAGTTACTGAAAGTGTAGGAGATTTTTTTAGCAAGGAGCTAGTTTTGCTTACAAAGAAAAGGATCTTTTGGTCAAAAAGAAAGAAATCAGGATTTATTTGAATGTAGAATAAATCTGGGAAAATGAAACATGAAGTCTCTGCACAGTTTTGTCTGTATTTCAGAGTGTCCTCCCATTGAAAGGTGGTAGATGCCTGTCCTTGGAGACACTTGAGTTCAGGCTGAACCCAGATCGGAGCAAACTGATGTCCCTGTAAATGTCCCTGTTCATTGCAGGAGAGTTGGGCTACATGACCTTTAGAGGTCCCTTCCAACTAAAATTGTTTTATCATTCTCTGAATATTTGACATAGCAATCTGTTTCAAATAGCTACATGTGTGGTTGTAAGTTTTCCTGACAAAATTTTTGTTAGCATTTCTCATTCTTGCTTTCCATTCTGATCCTCTACCCTTCCTGCTTCCCTCTCTCTATCCCTGTCACCCTGCTCCCTTCCTTCTCTTCCTTCTTTTCCACCCACCCTGCCTAGGTTTTTTGTGTAACTACTGCTCTCCATCCCCGGGCTGACATGGGATTTGTGGGTGGCCCTGAAGAAGCTCTGGCTGAATCTGACCTTCGTAGTCACCCTTGGAGGTTGCCACCATCTGCATCCTCTTCCTCCACACACCTCTCTACCACATTCAGGCCTCCATTGGCTACTGCAGAGGTGTGCTGCAGCCATGCAGGGGCAGTCTGCAAAGTAAACGAGGGGCCCTGGGGGTTTCTACCATCAGCTTCAGTCAATGAGCTCAGGAGGAGAAAGCTATTAAATCAAACACACCAAACAAAGCCTCCATCCCCTTTGTACAGATGAGGCTACAATGTGTGTTCCTGTCATGGTTTTATGATT
>VXAB01010435.1:0-97331 GCA_013399175.1 Odontophorus gujanensis | reverse complement strand
GTGGCCAAAATGCAGGACCCAGTACTTGGTCAGAAGCATAGGGAAACAGGAAAGTAACTCCCCACGATATGAGAAAAGAATATATAATGTTTCACTGATTAAGTGTGCATCTTCCTCTCTGCCACAAGGGGGTGCTTGCCCGCTACTGCAATAACAAATAAAAGCTTAGCTCCTTCACTGAGGTCTTTGCATGATTGGATATTATTAAAGCTGAGCTGACATCTTTTCATTTTCTGTCTCTATGTACAGAGTTATCAGTAGTGTGAGTACAGTAATTGATTCTGGCTCTGTAGGATGGGCACTGGCATACTGAGGCAGACTATTCATAAAATCAGAATCTAGACCTTCTGCAATTTCAGCTTTTTCACCATCAGACACACAATTTAATGGCACACTCTGTATGTTTAGCTAGTTTGAAGTTTTTCTTTACTAAAACATAATCTGCTGTAAAAGGCTTTTTTCTACCTTTCTTATAAGTAGTATGTAGCATCCAGAAACTCCTATCAATTGAGCCCATGTCTGTAAGACTTTGCAAGAAACTTCACTGCCCACGAGCGAATTAGAGAGACTGTCATTCAAAGCACTACTAACAGTATTTAACACAGTAGTTTTTTGGGAAGGAGTGATATGAACCAAGTCCTTGATTTGGAGAAGATAATTTTTGTTTGCAACTGAAGTAGTCATTGCCCTTTCATGCTTATGATACTGCTCTGAAAACTTTTCTAGATCTTTTGTTTCTAAATACAATTTATTGTCAAAGTATTCTGCAAAATCTGCTTTTTACCTAAACTTCTTCTGCTAGGTTGCTTCCGGATTAAACTCTTCTGGTCACAGCCACATGAGGGAGAATTCACTGATGCATTCATAGAGACATGACTACAAGTCTGAGTACTGCAGATATTTTCTAGCACTTTTTTCCGTCTCTTTGATGTATCAGTTCCAAAAAAATCATCATAACTTGAGTTTAAGCAGTCTTCCTTTTTTTCTCCTGTAAAATATGAAAAATAGCAATATAAACAGTTAAGAAAACGAAAGGAGAACAAATTTTCTAAGTAAAATACCTGCAAAATTTTTGAAAAGAAGAAGCAAGGATATAGCCACTTATCTGAATGTTATGTGGCCAAGTCATTAAAAGCTAAACAGAAACAAAGTATACTGATCAGAAGCTACAATAGGTTTAGCTATTTTATACTCCTACGTGGTAATAAGTACTCACAAATCCTTTCTTAAAACAATCCAGAGAAAAAAACTAATATGTGAGAAAAGCAGCATGATTTTATACTGACAGTTAGCTGGCAACTAAACAATCATTTTTCCTACCACAGCGTCACTCATCATCTTGCAGTTTTCCCAGAGTTAGGAAGAAACTAAATACACAGTGGTATCATAATGCATGTATCAACATACTGTAATAAAACCAAACAGAACGTGGAAAAATTGTCATGGTTTTATGATTTTTGGTACTGGTATTCCACATCATAACATCATGTAGTGCGTTTAGAGTTAAAGATTGATGCTCCAGCTCCATGGATCATCGATAGCTCCAGGTATACCTGTCTCAGAAGAGAAGAAGAACTACATTCCCCAGAGGACTTTGCAGTATTTTTACATATTTACGCTCAGAGGGGAAGATAAAAACTGTCTGTGGTCACGGGACACTCTCTTTCCTTTGGGATCGACTCAGCAGTGGGTGCTCGCTGCCGTCTCGCCTTCAGCGTTAGCGTAAGGCCTTCGGTTTATCGGACACTCTCTCTTGCTCATTTTATTTGATTTATTAGCTTTAATCCCAATTGTATTGTATTATATTGTGTTATTTTGCTTTCTGATATCTTTTTTAGTAAATTAGTTTTCCTCCTCAGATCGTTGCCGCTGTTTTGTTTCTAGGCCCATCTCCCTTTTCCCTTTTCCCTTTCCCCCTTCCCCTTTCCTGGGACGTGGGTCCGTGGGACCCCCACACCAATCGTCACTGAACCGGGCTGAACCTGCCCGTAAACCGTTGACAAAAATATAACATTTCCTTCAGTTATTCTAAAGAAATAATTTTGGGAGGTGATATAAAGGAGCCACTTATCACTCTTCACAGTAAATTCCTCTGCAATAGGTTCACAACTTAGATTTAAAATACAATTTTAAGTATCCAGTTGTTCCATACAATGTTCTATACTCTATTTACTGCAACAAATGTATGCTGAGAGCAAAGTTTCAGCATTACTTCCTTTGTGCGTGGTACTGTAGATTTTAGAAGAAATCACAATCTTATTTGCTCACTAAATATAAATAACAAGTTAAACACACAGTATAGTTAGGTACATTCCGAAAAAATGCAATATATGGAAATGAAAGGGTAGATATCACATGACATGGTTGGATACCCGAAGTAAAAATTGAAAAAGTCTTGATTTCAGTTCTCAAATTAAGCTGGAATTGAAATGTCAACCAATGCACCCTCAAGAGCCTTGCAAACAAACAAAAAGGTCACCATGACAGCATATCAGAGATGGAAACTACACTGTTATCAGGGATATAGATCACAACAAAAGTAAAACCTCCTATTTATTTCCATGCAAACTACAACAGATACAAAGAGCACAAAGACACTATTTTACAAGCAAATTCTCAGCTACAAAACCCTATTTATCAGCATAGTCACCACCATCAGCTATGCATTTTTGCCAGCGACAAACAAGAGCCTGCATACTGCACTCATAATAATCTGCACTAGTGGAGGTGACACAGTATTTCACAGCTGCTGTGATGGTACCTTTGCTGAAACACAACAGCTCACTGTGCTCACATCCACTGTTTGGTCTCCATAACTGTTCAGTGTCAATGAATGTCACTAGGTGTCCTTTATTCTGCCTGGAGGAATTCAGTGACACACATTTGCTGCATATACACTTCTGTGTCAGACACCATTTTGTCAGACTGCCCCTCTGCTGCCATCTGTCACATGGCAACAAAATGTAATAAAGCATTGATGAGAAGGTTCGACCTCTCGTGTCATGGCCCAACATAATAAAATAGAAGGCATGATTTTCAAAGCAACCCTTGTAATATAAAAATCTGAAGTGGAGCTGTAATACTGAAGGGGCATATTCCAGGTAAAGTGCTCAAATCAGTGTTCAACCTTATCAGCACACCACCAAATTTACTAAGATAAAAGAGTTTGGTGGTATAGTTAGGCTTCTTCCAGGATCAAGCTACTGCTTCTTCCTAAAGTTGCACGAAAGCAGACCTGGCTGTGTCAGGATACTGCTATGTATAATTTTGCCCCTGTTCTCATGTAAGTCAGCATAACAGATTTTCTGTATGATGTCAGTACAACACTTCAAAATAAATAAATAAACAAACAAATAAATAAATATATAGTTTACTTTTGGAGGAGAATGGAATAGGCTGACTTCTTAACTTCTTACTTTTCTACTGAAATCCAACTTCTCTTTTTGTTCTGACTGACAGGAGACATGCAGTATGTAGTACATTACTCACTGTGGACATTATTTTTTAATGCTGTTAAGAAACCCACAGATGTTGCTTAAGAACTCTCACAATCACTCTCTGCCTTATGTGCTGCTACTACATCAAAACACGGGCACTTCAGCCTAAAGTGTTGAGTAGAAGAACATTAACATATGTCACTTCCTGAATACTTAAACTGGAGGATGCATTAGGTTTCCAGCTTGTTCCATTGAAAATCTGGAAGACGTTCCAGTTTTACAAGCTCTATTTTTCACTCAGTTCTCTTCGATTCCACCTCACACCACTAAGCTGTGTTCTACACAAGATTCCTGTATCGGTACACTGAGGTCATTAACGAAGGAACAGAATTACTTGTCACACAAATAAGTGACACAGGCAACACAGCAGTAAGGCACCATATTCACCCAGTATGACGTCTCACACTCCAATTCCTAAAGTTCTTACTCCTATATACTCTGCCAATTAGGAGAAAACTAAAATAATTCAACTTGAAAAATAAACAATAGAACAAACATATGAAATCCTATTTGAGTGTACAAATCTATCACGATTCAAAACAAGATATACAGATCATGTATTAAGTTTAAATTCCCTACATGTAAATAATGTTGAGAGTTACCTTGCAGTAATGCACCTTCTGAATTAGTTAAACAGGTAGACAGTGGGCAGTCTCCTTGTGAGCAGCATGGAGGTGTTCGAAACATTTGGGAAGCTAGGAATTTGCAAAGGATAAATTAGTCAGCTCTATGTGCAGACATACAGGTTTCTACAGCATCTATTCATATCTCAAAACAGTTCAATTTCAAGAGATGTGGTTGTTTTCACAACTAATTATAGACTGCTTAACAGTATCCCAAATTTATATACTCACAAAAAATTATTAATTTTACAAATGAATCAAATTTCACCTAGAAAACTCAGTACCATTTTTTCCTGAAATAAAAGCATGAAAGAAAACTATTGATGATATATTATGGACACTTCTAAGCCAGTTGAGATCTTTTAACTAAAGATTCTGATATCTTCTGCAGCTAGTATAAATGCCGCCATACAAGAGAAATGCTTTTCAAAACAAATACAAGCCATGCTAAAAGAAATTAGATTTAACTTTTCATGGATGTATAACTGCTCCTATAATTTTCTTCCAGTTTTCACAGAATCACAGAATTGTAGGGGTTGGAAGGGACCTCTAGAGATCATCAAGTCCAACCCCCCCACCAAAGGAGCTTCCTAGACCAGGTTGCACAGGTGGGCATCTAGGCCTATGCTTCAGTTTGTGGCCATCTCCCCCTGCCCTATCACCACACACTGCTGAGAAGAGTCCAGTCTCGTCCCTTGGCCGCCCGCTCNCCTTCTGGTGTGTCAGCCTTTCCTCCCAGCTTTGTATCATCAGCAAACTTGCTGAGGGTGGACTCTATCCCCTCATCAAGGTCATTGATGAAGATGTTCAACAGGACCAGACCAGCACTGACTCCTGAAAAGCACCGCTAAGAACAGGTCTCCAACTGGACTCTGCGCCACTGAACACAACCCTCTGAGCTCTGCCAGTCAGCCAGTTCTCAAGCCACCCCACCATCCACTCATCTATTCCACACCTCCTCAACTTTGTTATAAGGATGCTGTGGGAAACAGTGTCAGATGCCTTTCTGAAATCAAGGTAGACTACATCCACTGCTCTCTCCCCATCCACTCAGCCAGTAATGACATCATGGAAGGCTACCATGTTGGTTGAGCACGACCTCTCCTGCCTTCTTTTGGAGGCATAAAGTGACAGTTTATTTGACAGACTTCTTAACTTCAATTTTTCCCTACAGTGAGATGATAACAAGTACTGATACATTATTTGAAAACTCAAGTCCAGATTTAATTCACCAGGATCTGCATTTTTAAGTTAACTGTTTTTTTATTCATTTAGGGTTTTTTTCTTGTTATTTAAATCCCACTCTTTAGCACTTGTCTTAGCATTTCGGAACTCCATTTTAAGCTACTGGCCTGGAAGTAATAACATTGCAGTCTTGGTCAACTATAGCATTCACATTAGAATTTAATAGGAAATAACATTTAGAATCTTGCTGTAAAGTTCAATCAAGTTGTAATATCAAATTTCAAACTTAAAAATCTGTTTTAATCATCTGTATTCCTAAAATATATTATGATAAAGAAATTCAATTTTGTTAAAATTGTATTCCTTGTCTTTTTATGTCCCTTTCAATACAGAAACAAAAAGCTAAAAGGCACTCATACCTACTCAAAACTTGGGAGGAAGGGAATATGTACAGTGACCCTTCAGCTATGGTGGTCAGAAGCACAGAAAATACACAAGAGATGAGTTTTAAAAACTTACAGGTTCTAGGCTCAGCTCAAATCCAAATGACTTAGAAGAAAAAAAAATATACTCAACTTTTAGGTTCAGTTGTCATATTTAAGTGGCTTTCAGGTCAAATTGTAAAACAAAGGACAAGGTACAAAATAGACGTAGCCACAGTTCTAATTCCAGACTGTAAAAGAAACAAGCACCACTCTTTCTGCAAGCATCATTTAGAGGAGTATCCGTTTGCACTTCAGTGGGATTCAAAGCTCTCAACAGCCAGTGATCATTCCAAATGAGTTACAGCTAATGGACTGATATCTTGCAAAATGCTACCCACATAATTATTAGTACAATTTAAATCAGTCAACATTATCTTACACATTTCTAACCAGATATATTCATTCGACTCTAGGTAATAAAATATTTCAAGAAAAGTATGGTAGGAGTAATTCTGAGAGACAGTAAAAAAGCATGACAAAAAAACGCAGAAATAAAAACAGTGACCATTTGTGCATGCTCATGCATAAATAAAGTTTAAATTCTTACCAGTAGGAGAAAGATTTTCTCTTTTCTCCTTCATCTCATTTATTCTTCTTTCCATTTCACTGCACTGATCTCTTATTTTAGAAACAGGGCTATACACAAGTGAACCATCATCTTCAAACAGTAAAACTGGTATATCCGTTTCTACACACAAAAAACATATATTTGTACATTAGTAATTTATAATAATACTCTGTACTGTAACAGCTTCAGATTGAGTTCCGAATTTGCAAACACAAATTTGCATACAGCTCTGTAAAATGTAAATCAATTTTATCTGTTACACTAATATGCATAAAAGCATAAAAAGAAACAAAAAAATCCTCAGAAAACCACCTAATTTAAGTGATATAAATAAATAACTAGAATATCTGAGTACTAGCCCAAAGGAATTCTTACCTGCATTAATTCCTATCCTTTGTTTAGCTAATTCTTTAGCCATCTGGTCCAGTCTTCTCTGCAGCTTTCTGTCATTTTCTGGAGTTCTTTCAACAAAGTCCTTTGGCTGCATACATTTGTGCTAGAAGACATGTAAAACTGTTAAGTATATGGTTAAAATCTGCCCAAAGTAACTTGACTTCCTATTTGCCTACCATTTTAACACAGTATTTATTGTCAGTGTTTAACACTTATTTATAATCACCTCTTCCAAGAGTTCTAGATAACTGTGAAGTTAACATTTTCCAAAACTAATTGCAATAAGAAACTATAAAGGATTAACAGATATTTTAGATCAGATTTTAGAAAAATGGAGATGAAGTTATCAACTTTTTTTGTTTTGTTTGCAGCAACGTTACTGCTCAAAAGTTACATGCTTTTTCCCCCCCCAAAATCAGGATTTTAATATTTGTCACAACTCAATGAAACACAAGGTACACTGCAGTCAGTTGGTTTGGATTTGAAGATCATTCTGACATCATTTAAATCTTTACTTCTTATACACCAATGTAAACACTCTATTACCTTTAAGAACCTACTTATACAGTTTACAGAAATCTCTGATGATCAACAGTTCAAATGCTGTCAAATGAGGTCAGGGTATTAGAATTTCACTCACTTTTAGTGGTAACCCTTCATTACTGTATACTGCAGGAAATAAAGATTCGTCAACACGTACTCCAGTTTCTCGACATCTGTGTAATAAAATAGAGCTTGTTTTTAGTTTTTAAGACTGAGGACTTTTACTGAAAAAAAAATACTGCTTGAGCTCTGCATTAATTAAACTCTTTCAAAGTATGTATTCTTAGCATAACTACTGCAATGCCAAAAAGAAAACCTAAACCCCAACAACTATACATTCCATATCAAATAAAGAACATGACACAATTTTTTGTCCTAATAACGTCCTCTAAATTGCTGCATCAATGCTCTAAAAATCAAGGATACCCACTGATACGTTATTCCCTCACATTCAAAAAATCATTGAATGAACTCAATCTGGTCCAATCCACATGATTGCAAAATCTAGCCTTATATTTTCTGGGGATTCTAGATTTTCATTTGTCACTAGCTAATGAGATACTTAACCGTTATTTAGGAAAAATAAGAGTTTCCTAGTTATGAAAAATAAGAAAGGATAACGTTCCTATTCTGGTAATTGAGAAGGTAGGTTTCATCTGATTCAGGCTCTTCTACCAATGAGTTTCAGTTTTCTTCTTTTTGTATATGCAATATTAAAATCAGCCCCTCGTGGTGATGTAAAACTCTCTCTTTTTTTTTTTTTTAATTAAGAAAATAAAAATAATCAAACTGATACTCTACCCCTAGATTTCCTTTTTAATAATTCTGACTTGAAATCAGTGGGACTTGTACAATAGATACGTATGATATTCCAAGATAACACATCTACATTATGGATGGTTTTGAGACAAGAACTTGACTAACAGTATATTAATGAAAGACATATTTTAGTTAGAATCGGTAGCATTTCGTTCTTGAACCATGTTCTCTGTAGTAAAACTGGTTATAGAAAAGAGGGAAACTTAGCAGACAACTAGAATGCCTCTAGACGACATTCAAAACTGTGATTCTAGTGACACCTAGTGTCAAATTGCTTTAATGCCCATATTAATACAATTAATGATTTACACACAAAGGAAAAGAGAGACAAACCACTAGAAATATTTGTTCAACTGTTAACAGAGTTTAGAGTTGTCTGGAGCACCAAATAAAGATGATAATCAACCTGTTATACTTCAGTGACTATTATTTAAATCCAGATAATGATTTTAAACCTGTTTGGTTTTGTTTTTTAAATAAATGTATTCTTGATTTATGAATAGTTTGAAATTGCAGCGGTCATCTCATTTTTCAGATTTTCTCTGGATAACATTACTTTTTGTTAAACAATGGAGCCATATTTATTCAGTTTATACTCAAACATGCTAATGAACCACAAACTTCATCTCAGGCAGATCATTGGGAAGAACACTAGATAAGAGGCAATATTAACTCAGGCCCTGATACTAATGATTTGCTCCATTTTTTAAGAGAAAAGCAAATATTTCAGTTCTTCAAGTCAAAGGGCATGTTCCTATGAAAGGCTCAGGAGAACATAACAGTAGAGTACACGCAGAACAGTTTATAAGTAGTTGTTCACCAGCTGTTAAGTGGGAGAATCACATTCTTAGCATAAAGCAGAATAATCAGGAAATGTTGGAATAATTGTTGATGAGTTGCTTCCTTGTCTGGTGTTTTTAGAACACAAATATCAAAGAGTAGTGTCTGGATTAAATACCACATGGAATCAATATCACGATACCCAAAAGCATATAAGAAAATATAGACAAACATTTCTATTTTGCTTTGCTATGTTGAACAGATTCACAGTATAAGGATGGTCTGGGGAAATAGTATATTTGTTTTTTTGATAAAACTGTTTAATTGCTTCAGGGTTTTTTTTTTAAATACACATAAACCTTTGCAGTCTATATTGATTCTGCAAGAAGGAGTTACAGCCCAACTACGTTTTGCTAAAAAACATCTGTTTTCTCTGTACTTGTCCCCAATTCTACTACTAGGGAAAGAACAATATATTCATTCCCATTCATTCCCTATTCAGCCTCTCCATATAAACCTTTGTTTCCATATGGAAGAGGAATCTCTGACTCTCCACTACCACTTCTTTTCCAGGACAAAGAATTCTTGTCTCCTCAAATCACATCTTGAGAGAAAATCATTTTATACTTTCAGTCATTCTCAATGCCATTTTCTGCCAACATTCTAAACATATCCATGGTCTTCTTGCTTCAGCTATCAGAAGCAACACAATTGCCAGCTCTTATTCCATTGAGGTTTTTTTTTCAACTGTCTGGATGTCTACTGGGAAGGCAGCATAGGGGACTGCAAGCAAGCCAAGAGACTCCTGGAGTGCACTGAGGATAACTTCCTGGATCGGGAATTAGACAAACTGATCAGAGGAGAAGCATTACTGGACATGGTGCACACCAGCGCAAATGACATCATTAAAGGGTAAGACTGGAGGCATTCTGGGCTGCAGTGATCACGCCCTGTCTCAGTCTATGATCTTGAAAGTCATGGGTCTGGAAAAGAGCGGTCAGGATCCTGAGCCTCAGAAGAGTGAATTTCCAGCTGTTTAAAGAATTATTAGATGGAATCCCCTGGAAAGACGTCCTTACAGACAAATAAGTGAAACACAGGTGGCAGCTCTGTAGGGACACCCTTCTCAGATCACATCTTCATGTTTCAGAAACCAAACAAGAGAGGTAGGAAACAGTCATGGCTGAGCAAGGGCTTGCTAATCAAACTGAGGGATAAGAAGGAAATGCACAGGCAGCAGTAGCAGGGATGTGTGGCAGAGGAAAAAGATTACAGAGAAGTTAATTCATCCATCATTATCATCACTGCTCCCACCTCAATACAGCGCATCTCTATAACAGATAATTTCTCTGGTTACAACTAAGACTTGCCCTGTGTAGGGAAACTACTGAATCACAGCCTGAGCCACTGATTGATCACCTGAGGTGGGCAGTGAGTCAGCCATGGGGCACAGGTGAAGGTACTGATACCTGTGTGATTGGAGGGGGGTGGAGCCTGGCTCCACCTCCCCCCAAGCCCCATTTAAGGGCTGGCTTCCACCCGGGAAGGATCTCTTTGTGGAGATCCCTCCCGTGTGGAGTCCTGTGAGCCTTTGTCATCCAAGGTGAGCCTTTGTTTCTTTGTACCATTTCTTTGTATCATTTGTTTGTACCATCTGTGTGAGACCCATTCAAATATACCATCTCTCACCCTCTCGCTGAGAGAACTTTCCTTTAAGATCCTTAGTCCCACACCCTGATGTTAAGAATACTTTCAAGAATGTCAGGAAGATACTAGCTTTTTATTTCCTGCTGAACAGTTCATATTTTCCTTCTAGAGCCTCTCATAACTTTTCATTGGGTGCTGGCATCCTGACGGTTAGATTCTTGAGGCTTAGAAGATTAATCTCAAAGCTGCAGAGTGCAGCGTTGCTTTATCTTACTTAGACTGACATTTCTCTAAGCATGTGATACTTCATTGATAAAGAAAAGGAACTTTTACGTCATTTATATTCTAATTTCCATCACCACAGCAATTTATCAATTGGAGTGTTTGAATATAACATGTATTCTTAAAAACTAGTAGTGCTTTTACACTTTACCAGAAATCTAAGTTAAATCTCAACCACTTCCTAAACACAGAGGTGAACCTATGGAAAACAAACAAAATTTCAGTGAGGCTGAAATTTTTGGTTTTTGCTTTGTTTTTTAATATAACTTTTTCCTTAAGGTAGTTGAGAATCTTCAAGCAGTGCCATACTGAACCAGACAAACGTCTTAAAAGACAGACTACATATGGATGCTTTTCTTTCTTGCTATGAGATATTCTGGCTATAGGGACTAAGTACAGAAACAGTACAAATACTTTGTTTATTTTTGTCCCTGATGAAATGTGCTTTTTCATATGGAAATGGAAGAATTCAATTCAATGTAAATATCTGGTCTTCATTGTCTGTGCATGCCATCTGAGGGCAAAGGAGTGGAACACTAAACAAACACACCCTGCAGCTACTTCAACATACTCATTTTCAATACACAGCACACTATCTTTCTGTGGAAGTAACACATTTTATAATAGAAATAATGTCATAGGAAAGTAAGCTTTTATTCCTAGACTTAACAGCATTACAAGTACATAAGAAAAAACGGGGCATTTTAAAACAAAATAATACGTGAATCCATTCTCTGGAATGGGTCACATTCATTATATTCAATAGTACTTACTTCTCCACCCAGAGTACAGAAACAATCTTTACACCAGTATTCTGTGCTTTTCTCCATGTCGCTGAATGTCCATCTTTGAAGACCACATGTGTCACACGCTTGTTGAAAGTCTTTGAAACCTGCAAAAGTAAACAGAGAGCTCATATTAGAGTCTGAAAATCAGAAAATACTAATGAAACACGATGGGAGTGGTCTGGTTTTTTTTGCATGAAATGCTAGCATAAGAACTTATTCTAAACAGTATGTCAAAGATTGCTTTGATCTTTCCTGTCTTTCCAAAAAGCCTGAAGCAATCAAAGCGTATGTCTGATTAGTCAAGTCAATTCAAGACAAGATAGAAGGATAGAATAGCATTTATTTCCATAATTTCTTTTCCATTTCCCTACTCTGTCTTTATCACTAATCTTACAACATTATTAAGTAGCTCAAAATTATTATGAAACCTCCAATACAGAAGTTAATTTTCACTATCCAAAGAAATGTCAATTATATATTTCATTTAGTGAAGAACTCGAAGACTTAGAATACAGGTAACTGCATCTTATAAACTAATTCTCAATAATAGGAATGACTTTTAGTTCTGAGGGAAGGCAGATGCTATTAAAAAACAACTATGAGAGAACGCTTAAAAAACAAGGTGAGAAATAGAGGAAACTTAAGTATAGCTAACATCACAACTGACATTTACACTGATTAAATCCTCAGTTACAAACTTCTAATAACAACCAAAAGACAATGTTTTCAGCCCTAGATGTTCCAGTTTTTACAAACAACATTTCTAAATATAAAACTATTCAATCAGTTGTGATTGTACCAAATTCATCAAGTTAACAATTCATATTTTACAACAAAATTTCATCACTACAGTCAAAAAGAAGTAGTTGCGTAGCTCTCTGATGTTTAGCTCAATTGCATCACTATATTTGGCTCCCAACATGCTGCACCTACATTTGGTTTTAAGGTAACTATTCAGATTCCCCAAATATTTCTGATGGCAAGTTGATAATATTGCTTTTCAGAAGACAAAACCCACAAGATGTAAGTATCCAGGACCAATGAGTCTCCTTCAGAAAAAGTTATGACTCCCAGATAGAAAGGCATTGTAATTTCTGCTAGCATCAGGCTCATAGCCCAAAGGCTCCTTAGCCACATGCTAAGGAGACCTGAAGCTTGATACGGTTTTGCCACCAAATTATGGAACATCACTACCTTAGGCCTCCCTCTCACCATGAGGTCATGAGTCAGGGTGTAGTCACACGCAATAGTCCTCTCATTTGTCTCATCTCTTACCCTGGAAGTCATCTGTTGATCACCTGGCCTTAATTTGGTACATTTGAACCAACTAACGGGTGGAAAATTCTCAAAAATTTACAATTTTCTTTTCTAGCAGAATAAGCCAAGCCAGTGCTCAGCCCAATAAAAGGAAAGGGAGTGTTTGTCCAGGAATGAAATAGCAAAAGGCCAGGATCAGCCCTTTTTAGTCCTGGTGAATAGTCTCAATAGTCTCACCTAGCTCAATAGTCTCATGTGTACCTCTCACATCATCAAGCTACTTACAGCTCAAGAAAATACAATTGTGAAGCCTTATCACATTTTCCATGAGTAAAACCTGATGCTGACAGTACAGAATTCAGTAGATTTTAGATGTACTTTTACTAGCACTTTCTGCAAATGAACCATATTTATTGGAGATTGAGTGGAAGAATGGTACAGTACATAGGCTAGAAAATGCTGTAGTAACAACAGATCAGCAGTCTACAAGTTAAAGAAAACAAAGCAACATGTAAATGACAGGTTTTAAATCCTTAGATTTGGTTTGTCTCCAGCATGGAGCAAGACCAATACTTCATAGCATATTAATATACAAGGAGGTTTATACATACCTAAGGAGGCTTTATATGCATTTCTTATCTGCCACTATTAAGAATTTTACAGCGTAATCATCTGTTCTCAAGTTTGTGATTATTTTCCTTTCCTGCCCTTTAAAAACTCCTACTACAGATAAATATACAAGCAAAACAAGCCAAGTTCCTAATTAAGATTTTTCCTATTCTATTTCAAAATAGTTTCCTTACTTTTGCTCCCATATCAAGAAGTTGCTGCTCAAAGGTTTTCGAGTAGTTTTCTGTTCTGCTAGATGACCAAACTTCTACAAATGCATAAATACCTGGAATCAGAAGAAGGAAAACAACAGATATTTAAGTGCACTGCAGTAAAATTGATTAAATTGTCTTTCCAAAAATAATTTGCTTTAATACATGTTCATACACATTCAGTAGCAAGAATAGCTTTGAATAACATATCAGATATTAGCAACAGAATTTTTTTTTAGTATTTCTATCCCTTAAAATTATTTGGAATGAATAAGATTGAAACTCATCAAACTGTTTTTCACTTTTTAGAACACGTTACAAGCTTGATAGGCAAAGCAGTATCTTTCCATGGCTGGTTTTAATCATTGCTAATCTTCAAGTTAATAAAAAACGTTAAGATAAGTTGTTGTAAAACAAACTATAGAAGATACTGAAATAAAAATGGAATAATCCTTTCGGCAAATCTCAATGAAAATAGGTAGAAGTAACCATTCCCAGCTGACTTAAAATCCCCCTTATCTATATTGAATCACCTTGAAATTAAGTATCACAGGGACTAATGAATTTTCATGTCAGATGCTTTACAGAAGTTTAGATATACTGAACTTAAGCAGCTTACTTTACCCATCAGATTAAGAATCTCTTTAAGAAATAAAATAGCCTTGGCTCAGTGAGTCTTAAAAAATAAACAAACCCCACAGTCCCAGGTGTATTGACATAAGCAAATTAAAATTATAATAGTTTGACTTAATTTGACATATAACTACACTGGCCGTGCCAATTTCCCCTTTTGAGCAGCACATCAGGAAAATTCCATAAAACTGAAGGAATGCCAGCTCACCAATACCAACTTTAAACAAAGTGCAGGGCAGGTGACTCTCAGGGCTCATAAATAAATAAATAAATGAAATAAAGTAAAAATCTGAAAGATTTAAATTTAAAAGGTCCATCCTCAGCAAATGCTGTTTAACTATCCTTCCTGACAGGGAAGTGTGTATGAAACAAAGGTGCACGACTAAATTCCTCCATGCAAAAAAACCCTGCACCCACTGACGTTCATTGATGCTTGCTGAACATCCATGTAGAGCAAAGAGTGGCTGTGAGCACTGTGAGCAGTGTGTTTCCCCAGTGGCAAAGGTGGGACCACCTCGGTTGGTGCAGAATTTTGCCAGTGTGGCAGGCAGGCTCTCGTTCATCGCTTGCAAAATTAATAGCTAATGGTGATAACTATGTTGCAATACTATGTTTTGTATTTGAGAATTTGCTCTATCAAATAGTGTTATTGTATTTGTTGTATCTGTAGGTGGCACTTCTTTATGAGTTACAGGGACAAACTTCCAACTCATTACATCATATCATCCATTTTCTTCTTAAACATAAAACAAAATTACATTCTAACTGCAGTCCTTTTATAAAGATTAATTTGTTTTTGTAGTTGCTACAAATGTTTAACCTATAAGAGAAATAGGAAACCTAGAGCACCTGCTTAGCCAGTTCAGATGGAAGTAAGTGACTATCAGTACTTCAGATGTTGATGCCTTAAGCCCGTACCAATTTTCTCATTTTACTGACATTCATTTTAGCACTTGACCAGGACAGCTTTTTGCTGGGCTGTTCTGTTGCAAAAAATATCGTGCTCACATTCAAGCCAAGCAGCGTCATCATCTCCTTCATCAAATGCTTTAAAACCCTCACAGCTGCACTTCTGCTAGAAAAGCAGCGAGCACCTACCAGTGAAGGCCATGCTGGGAACTTGGAGAATTCCCTTCAAAGCAGTACGCACCCGCCATGGGACCAAAGGGATGCTTTAAGCTAATTATCCCATTTAAGTAACAACAGAGAAAACACTTCGCAGCTTTGTACAGACGTAAGGGAAAGCCAGAAAGCCCGGATCTTTTTTGAGCTAGAAGAGCTCTGAACGAGATGGGCGCTTGTAAAAGCTAACAGGCCTCAGTGGTGGTGGCTGTAGTAGCGAAGCGACAGCCCAGAGGGCCGCCCAGCGAGGCAGAAATTTAGCAGGACTCAAAGACACACAGAGCTGGTGCCCAAGGCGTTATGAGAACGGCTGCTGGCACCGAGAGCCGCCCGCCGGGTTACACGGAGCCCGGAGGGGCCGCGGGCCGAGCCACGCCAGAGCGGCGCAACCCAGCGGGAGAAGGCCGCGCAGGGATGAAGAGAGGACGCCGCCAGCCGGGCCCTCACAACGGCCCCAGCCTCAAGGGAAAGGCCGCGCGGAGGAACTCGCCATACCCGCCGGCTCTCCCCCCTCCCCGGCGCGGAGTCCAGCCGCTACCTTTCAGCACAGGCTCCATTAGCGGCTCGGTTACCCGCCACCGTTCAAACTTCCGCAGCTCCGCGGCGCCTGCGCGATGGCGGCGGGCCCTGCTGCGCCTGCGCGGTGCTGCCGCTCCTACTCTTCGGAGTGGGGGCTGTTGAGGGGAGAGGCTTGCAAGGTGGCTGCGGAGGGAAGTGCGAGGTGTTACAAACGGTTCTGGTGTGGTGGTCACAGCTTCCAACATCACCTGAGGGCACGGTGCTGTTGACTCTAGGAGTTCGCCTTTTAAAAGGCAAATGATGATGTACAACCTTATTACACAGGGTGCACATATGCTACGCATTGCTGTGGCATTGTGTAAACCAGTGCTGCGCTGAAGCCTTTTGTGTGCATTCCTTGTTTCTTCCTCTGGAAAATGGTGGACCAGAAGCTGAGAAGCAGAAGTGCATAATAAAGGTACAACACTGGTACTTTATTCAGAACCATTCCTAAAGTCGAGGTTATGAGTAGAATAAGGAAACAGCTGTAAGCTTTTGATGGACTCAGAAAGCATATAATGAAACTGGGATGTTAAGAAATTAGTGAGCAGAGGAAATTCTGGCTCTATGTAGATTTTAAATAGGAGTATGCTGAAATGTACAATTAGAGTTGTGTACTCTGATTGTCTTATCAGTGAAGACAGTGAAAGTTAGACAGAACAGCTCATTATCAGAGCAGGCATCAAAGAACATTGCATTTGGGTTGCACACCTTTTTGTGACAGACACATACATACAATACAAAAAGTATCTGATGAATTTACAGAGTTTTGTCTTAAATGGTTGAAATTTTGACCTCACATTTGCTTCAGGCTTTGTCAGAACTTCATTCTCTGGTGATGACAAAATTTCACATTTTCTTGAGTAGTCAGTAGTTCTTACGCAAATATTGTCTTTCAGTTCCTCCTTAACATTCATTGTCATGTTGTATTTCCAGAAAGTTTGAATGTATTTTTGCAGTTATTTTACCATTTTGAATACATGAGGATGTTTTAGCTCTTGTGATGAAATAAACTCCTGCAAATGGCAACAAATGGCAGGGAAGTAAACGTAAGTGCTCACTTACCAGACTTGCTAGACTTGTTGTTTCATGGTGTACATAAACTGGGGATATGGCATAAGCTTGGCTTGATTTCTGTACAGTCAGTACGATGCAAGAGATACAGAATGCTGCAATGCGTAGAAAGGGTTTTACAGATTCTGTTACATCTAAAAAGGGAGGACCAGTGAAAGTAGCATTTCACTTGACTTCCTAATTGAAAGAGAAGATCATGTCCCTAAGAGGTTATTGTCCTATGAAATTCTAAACATTTTCTAAACATCTAAACAATCTTGAAAAAATAATTAGAAAAAACAGCTACAACTGAGTAGTTATCCTAAATTAAATAAAAAGGAGTATTATTCTCAAGTACTTATTCAATAACTCAGAATATTTCCTGCCAGGCAGTCCTTGAATTATTAAAATTGGAAGGGATCTTTGAGAAGGAGTATTATAAGGCTGTAACAAAGAGACAAGGCACATTCCTCTGAAACAGAGTTCATATGGTGGGCTATGAGTCACACCTTAAGACTCATTGAATCAGGTGAAAAATACCTAGAACAATTAATACAGTTTGTTATTATTAAGTGTACTCTAGATTTGTGTATGTTTTTATATAATCAGGAGGTGTACTTGGGTTAATAGGTTTGTTTTATGGGCTGATTTTCAACTCGGACAAACAGCATTTTGAATCTTTTTCTATTTTTGTCCATTCTTAAGTTTCCAACTGTCAGATAAATGGAATAGGCTGCAGCGTGTTACTTCCCCCAGAGTTGCAAATCTTGTTGAGACAATCTGCATATATAGCACGTGGGTGTTTTAAACCAGAGTATATTTGAAGAGGTCTTCCCTACAGTGCTTCATTGCTATTACAGGTGCAGAGACAGGAAGAGATGGTTGGAGGAGCTGCAAAATGTGCACCTTGCCTTCATGGACAAAGCACTAGAAAGCAGTTATGATTGTCCATTTAAACTATTCTCTTCTGTCTAGGTGGACTCCTCATTTTCTCAGTAAAGCTAACAGTTCTTGTCAGTTCTTTTTTCAGTTTGAATGTGGCTTTCTTAAATAGCATGCAAAATTGTAGTGTTTCATTTGCCATGTACTGTTATGTTAATACTGTACTTTTAGAACTTTACATAATCTATACTAAAATCTTATGTGTGTTGTCTCATGGCCACTTAATTATACTGTGATAGACTAATATTTCCAGCTAATGAGCTCTGTCATTGCAGCTGCTTGTTTATTAGTTTCTAATTTCACTGCATTCCAATATGTGAGCTCATCCAATTGTTTCTATATTCCGGTCTGCCTCTCTTTTAATAAAGCCTCTATTTAAACCATCTGCAAATTTCATTAGCACACATTTTGTTTCCAAGCTCATAATGGAAGTAACAATCTTAGAAGACTGGATCATAGCTGGATCTAAAACTTTAATGGTACTAATGCTGGATCTTATTTACTCATTCAGAATCTCCTTTAGAATATTGTCTTTAGTTCTCCCTGTGCTATGAACTATTTTACCCCACCCATTTTTCCAACTTAGGACTTCTTGAACAACTCCATTTTATTTTCATGTGAGATAACAATGTAACACATATCATACTCTACATACTACAGCAACACAGATTCAATCTCTAATTACCTTTGTCCAGAAAAAAAATTATAAGCAAAACCAGATATTATGATTGTTTGATTGCTGGAATCCTAATTGATGTCATTGATAATTTTTGTCCCTTTCTTTCCTGTACCACCTACTGCCCCCAAATACTTTTTCCTTGTCTTAGTTGAGATAAAAGTTTGGAAAATCATTCTTGACAAGTTTGCACCAGAAAGATATATTTGAGCACAGGAGTAGTCACCTCCAACTGGTTAGAACTGAATTTTGATGACGCACAGTGGAATTACAGGCCAGCAAACTAGTCCCAAGTGGTGATAATATAGCTCAAAATTGGGGCTATACAGGTGAAAGGGTTGTCTGACGTTTTTCATACTGAATTGTAATCTGACACTCATGCTGGCTATAGTGTGTGCGGAACTGTTGTAGTTTAGAGGAGGCATGCCTCAATAGTCTCAGAGGCATTCTAGTCTCATTGCTTCTCCACAAGCAGAATGCCTCCTGAGATTGCCAACAGTGGCTCTATGCTTCTATTACACAGAATAATGAGAGCTTTTCTGTTTTGTAGAATAGTTCAGTCTAAACAGACTGGGGGAAATTCTTGCCTCATATTTTCCCTGTTTATTGTAGTATATGTTTTGTAGAGTACTAGTGTGTAGTAGTAAAGCATTCAGAAACAACAACAACACATTTTTTAGTAGCCAAAGGATCTTAATGAACAATATTAGAAAAAGGTTGTTGCATAAGCTTGTCAGATCACTGTCAAAAACCTTTACTGGTAGTCCTTATTTGTCTTTGACAGTATGTGGAAAAAATTATGAGGGACATTTATTTCTTGTCACAAAGGAAGCATAATATTATGGATCATGTAGTCTTACAAAATTGTTAAATGTTCTCATCACTGAGATGACTGTTCATTTTCTAATGCTGATGTTCACATTCAAGAAAATGACATGTGCTTAGTGTGAGAACTTTTTCAAGGAAGGAAAAAACAGTTATTATTTTTCCTCTCAGCTGAGGCGGTGACACTAATTTTATTTTCTCTCTACCCTGTAATTTAAGAAATCGCCCCTTTTAGATCCACACCAAATCTGCTGACACAGTACTAGCTTTATTTTGAGTCTGCAAAATGCTGATAATAAGATAGAGACATACCCTTGTAAATTTTAACTCACCCAGTGAGACAATGTCTTTGACATACTGTGATCTTAAAGGCCCATCACAGAAGAAAAACACAGCACCATGCTGAAAAATAACAGTCCATCATATAACTGAGAGCATGACTGGACAACATGCTAATAAGCAGATGTCTCTGTTGTTCGTGCTGGTGTGGAAAGCTTATGTATCTACCCTCCAGACAACTTTTACTGCCTGTGAGAGCAGCTGTAAAGGGGTGGAAAAACTGGTTTATCTGACCTCAGTACTAAAATTCTTGCTGAAGGTTTGTGATATTCTCAAGCAATGAAGTACTGGACTACTGACCAAAGTCTGCTTGCTTTATATCCAGATGCAACTGTGGAAGATAGCATTAAGGAGGTGTCTCCAAAATACTTAATGTTCCTATTCTTACTTGGTAAATCAGCCCCAAAAATGCTGTTTAAAAATAGTGTCCTTTTGGGTGTGTTTAGGCCTGTCTTGGTGATACATGTTGAGAGCAATTTAAAAAATTTCCACCTCCTGCTGTGAGCTCCACAGTTTATGTGAGTCTCAGGAAAAGTGATGGTAGGGTAAGATTGGAGTTCAGGCTGTGAATTGAGCCAGGAAAGAAGCTGACTCAGCTCCTGAAGAAGTTAATAAAGAGTACAGTAGTAGGTGTAAACTTCTTATATCTCCCTGACATGAATGATCAAAGCTCATTTGAAGGCATCTAAAGCACTTTGCTTCTGGAGTGCAGGGCTTCAGGCATGTGTTATGGATGAAGTAGACGTAGAAAGACATGGATGGTTACTATTTCTTCAGGAATAGATAAGGAACACTATTATTCGTGAAAGTATAGTTTGCGCACACCTTGTCAGATCTAGTTTCTAAAATTAAGTAAGGTTTAAGATCAAGTTCAGGAAAGTGCGACTGGCATAGTTAGAACTGTAGAATAGATTCCATATGATTAAATAGACCTGGAAATGGACTGAAAAATAGTCAAGTGAGAGAAGATACAATTTGTGCCTGCAGAATGATGAATTACCTGGAGAGTACAACTGTAAAGAGTGGCTGTTCATTCTCTTTCTGCAATTAACAAGCAGTGGCATCAAAAGAAATTAGCAGAAGCCAGATGCAGAACAAGCAACAGTAAGTGGGTCTATTGTTTTTTGCTTTCTTTCCACAGAAGAGGAACTTAAAATGAAGATCTTGCAGATAGATGTTATGAGTTGCAAAAGTGGACACAGAATTCAAATGGAAGGTGGAAGGAAAACATACCAGGATTACTAAATATATATCAACTACGATGAGTTTAGGAAATCCTGAAGCCATAGATAAGTTGAGAATCTACCTGAGAAAGGGCACTGGGTTAGGTAAACTCTGATTCTGAATACATACTTTTATATTTCTTAAGTTCAAATCTGTGAGAGCCTTAATGCCATAAGAAAGGAATCCATTAAGTCCTAAAATGACCCCAACAGGAGTGTGTAAGACTGTCTTTCAGAGAGACCTGAATGGACCAGTGGGAACCTCATTAAATTCAACCAGAATGTATCCAAAGTCCCGAACCTGGGCAGGAATGATCTCTGGCAATAATGCAATCCTGTTTGGGGACTTACTGTACAAGAAAAGTGTGGGTAAACTGAAGCAATTTCAGTGAAAAGCCATCAGTATGGCTGGAACACTTGCCCTGTGCAGAAAAGCTGAGGGAGATGGGCTCCGAGTTGCCCTGGAGTGTTACAGAAGATTTTCCGGAACCAAACAAAAATGTTTTCCTGTCAGTGTTCTGACAAGACAAACTCCCAAATCCCTTCCAGGAAAACTTATTCTTTAAATCTATGAATTTTCAGCTAGATCACCTCCCTGAACAGGATTACCACATCATTTCTCAGCAGCAGTGCACATGTGAGATGAGGGACAGGGTAACATGACTGAGGAAGGGACTAAAAGATGTAATACAAAGACCAATTTAAGATGCTGTGGAACTGCACCCCCACAACATTCCATGACATCCTTTACCTTATGCTGTAGATCAGGACAATGTTCTAAAGATGGAATGAAATTTTTTATCTACCCTTCACTCCTTACAACCTGATCTTTTAGAGAAGAAATAATCAGTATTGAGAATGCTGTTTTCCAGAGTGTTATGAAGCACTTAGTTTTAAATGTGGTAAGTATTTATATACAGTATAAATAGAATCAACTGGAGTTCCCATTAACTAATGCCTTTTTTGCGCTTTACATTCTAATAAAGCTGTTAGTCTGGAAATATATTTTTTTTCCTTTTTCATTCTGCTTGTTCATTTCACACTCCTATTCAAATACGTCTGAACAGTATTTGGAATAAGAACTGCTAAGTGTTTTTGCATGCTTCTAGCACTGCTTAGTTAGTTTTATCTGTTATCAGAGTAAGTGGATGGAAGAAGCACAACAGAACTAAGGATAACTCACAGTACTGTTACATATACAAGCAGATTATGGGCTAGCAGCTACTTTTCCAGAACAAATGACAAATATTAGATAAACCTCCATTTACCATTTTGATTATTTCCATTACTCATCATATGTTTTTTTTGTTATCAAAGGTCAAACTAATCCTTATGTAATTTTAGTGAAGCCAGAAATGAATATAACCCTTCTAATATTCAGTGAAAGAAATGCAGAAATGGATTATAAGGAAGAAGGAAATTGTAGATGGGAGATTTGGGAGTGATAAAGATTAACCCATTTGCTTTTCAGCTTTTTGAAGTTGGATTCAAATTCCTCTCTCAGTAAGGCACAGAGGGAATAGATTTAGATCAGCATAATACAACAAGACCTATCACAGAAGTAAGCAAATTTGTCCGTCTATTCAAAACATATGAAGCGAGATAAAAGAGTGCTCACCCTTTAAGAGTGTTCAGATGCAATGGTTGCAGAACACTTATATGAATATATTTATTATGATGTGTTTTTGCTCTGTTGAGATATAGATATATCCATAATTTCTTAAGGAAAGAAATGCACTAATCCATGAATGTTAAAATTTAAAGTGACATATATATCTACTGGAAAACTTCAGTGATCCATGGATTGAAAAATATTGAAGGCTGATAGCCAGACTGTTGTTTGGCTTTTATAAGGTAACCTAAGGGTTTAGAGCAAAGGTTATTTTGGATGAAGTCCAAGAGTGACATTATTTTGACTATCTAGCAAATTCATTTCCTGTGTTCTTTTACATAATGTGGTTCTGGTATATTGTATAACACAAAGCTAAACACCAAAAAAGATTACTTTGTTCTTGCTCTGTCATGTTAATTTATATATGTTACATTACCATATGTAAAGAAACAACAGTTGGAATAGTTAAACAATTTTTCTTTCATGCAGTTCAGCAGAGCTAAATAACATTTCTGAAACAGTTGTTTGTTTGTTGTTGTTGTTTTTCCCATCTAGATGAAATTTCACCTTGGTTTTGGTAAGTTAAAAATTAATGCCTGAGATACAGATGTTGAAGACATCTTGGTTCACAGTAAAAGCAGTCTGGGCATGAAGAGCAGACTCCAGACCTGTGATTGAACTTTTTAAAGTAATTTTGAACACCTATGTTTTGTTGCGGTTATTGTATAGAGCATTTTGTAGATAAAATACAGGCCTTTAGGAAAGTCAGTATGGAAGTATGGTGTTCATTTACAGCACAACAGCTTGTCTAGTGATTGCCAAAAAGTAAATGCTCTTACCTAGAAGCAAATGAATGATTGATTATCCGTTCTTGCTGACTAGAGAGATAATGTTGTCTACAGGAGACCAAGTATGTAGAAACAATGTTACTGTGGAATGACAAATTCATTGTTTGTTCATGCCCTTTGTTAACTTCTTTTATCTTTCTAAGTTGCAGATAGTGGTAGAAAACATTGTCCATGTACTTCTGAAACAAGATATTTAGAGACATTGGGATTAAGCAACAAAAACTGTTAATTGGTTTGGAAAAATCAGTGCTAAACATGACATTTTCAAGACAGGCAGAATGTTGAAGCAGGGAAACAGTTTATTTTTGTTCTCATGTAGGACCTGCAGACAGCAGAAAAAATGTATGAGAACAAAAGCAAGTGCATATATTATTACGAGAAGAGTTGCATCGCTATACTTACTATACTTGCATAAAGAGTAGTATATAAATTCTTGAATGGGGCTCTCAATGGATTCATGTCTAGGGACATACTAAGAGGTATAGAATTCATCTGCTTTGCCTTCCTGTTGGAACAAAGAGTTCTTATTGACAGTATGCTGGGTTGTAAAAGGGATTTGAATGTTCTGGGGGCTGAGGAAAACGCTAAGTGTTTTTACAGAGAGGAACTCTAGAAGCAGCAGAGCTCAGGAGAAACAATGGGATGAGTGAGATCTATGTCTTTTTATTGAAGTTAACAATAAAGAAAGCCCCTGTAAGGGAAGGACGTTGGATCCAGTATGTCTTATTAGAAGCACAGAGAAAACACTACTAGGATGATGTATTCTTTCCAGAAGTTCAAAAATGCTACTATTCATTTTAGTTCTAGGTATGATAAATATCAGGGGCATTTCTGAACTTCACAACAACAGCAAGGATTGCATTCTCTTCCTCTTGTTTCAAATGCAAAGACCTGAAATAGTTGGGCATACAATTTTGACGGAGTACATCCATAATGAAATACCTTTGAAGGTGAAAAAGGTTTAAGAAATTGCATCTTCCATTCACCCATGTGAATTCCACTGCTGTTTGGAGCCATCTCTTACTGGCAGTAAGTTGTTGGATGTTAATGATGCGCTGTTGTCTGTATTCAGGTGAAAGGTATTGTCTTCTCCTTCAATACTCATTTTTGAGAGTGTTATTTTAATGATCTGATCTAGAGAATGTTGGAGGGGCCAGAATGAGATCTTGAGAATGAGAAGATTCTTAACTGCACTTCACTGACAAAGACAGCGTATTATCAACTACTGTCTCATTTCTTTGACAGCAGTGTTAAACATGGCCTCTGGTCTTTGCATTATTTAGTGATGATCCATGCTTGTCCAGATTGTGCCTCTACATCGTGTGGGAAAATAAATAATCAGGACTTTATCCATATTTGGCCTCAGAGAGAAAAAGAAAAATCATGTCTTTATCCTAGACCCATCTGTGTTCATAACATCAGAATCACTTCATCCATATTATGAAACCAGAGTATGACATATATTGATGCGAAAGTTGTGCTTGATTGCTGAAGACAAGAAACATACATAATCTGGAAGAAAAAAAAATACAACACACACAACAATTAAGAAAAAAGAATTTTGCTAATAAAACAAGCATATTGAGTTTTAGAAAATTAAGTTATATCCATCACATCACAAGAAGAGGTACACCAGAAGATGGTCTTCACATGAATCAAAGTTGATCGATGTTTCTGGTTACAAATAGAAAACCAGGAGAATCATCAATCTGAAATGCTTCAGGGAAAGCAGTTTCTTCATTTTTAAAAACTATTCTTATGTAACTTTTCAGTCTCAGTTGAGTTTCAGAAGTCTCCTAGAAACTAAGATGGAAACACAGCTAGCAATTTTTGCAGTAGTTATATTTCACATCATAGGAGTGTTGCTGTTCTGCTCTGAAAATAGGCTATCTGACCAGCTGAGATAAAAACTTTATTTGCTAAATTCAGGGGTAACCAAAGTGATTCATGGATGATGACTGAAGATTTCACCGCTGAATATGAACAGGTACCAGAAAGGTGATGCTGGGGGGAGTTAATATGAAGACTTTTTAATGTGAGAAACATGTAATAATGCATTTTGAAGATATTATGAGATACATCTGCTTTATTGATCTGATTTAATCCAACTGTATGCTTCCCTGTAGCATCAGAATATTATAAGAATTAACTAGCTAATGTTCATTCATTACTTTTTCTCTGTGTGCCCTTATGTCCTGTTATACTCAGCAGAAATATTCCATCTGAAGTTCCATTGTTTCAAGAGGCTGAAATTTACTGTGATAAAATGGTGCAGCTCTTCAGTTTTGACCAGGAGGTCAGTCTGGATGTGAAGTAAACAGGATGGAGAAGTACACATTCTTTAAGGAGAGAGAGCTTTCCACTCCCATGAACAGTTTTCACAATACAGCAAGAGGAAGCAGGGAGAGCAGGAGGGGTTCTCAAAAATGGGAGAGTAGCAGGGAGGGAATGTGGCTGAGGTCCAGGTAAAATTGTAAGTAAGGGACGAGACTTTGGAAATGAATTTCTCTGCCATGCTTGTTTAGAAACATTAGAAAAAATCTTCAAGGGAAAAAAAAAAAGATCTTAGAATTATAGAAGGAATCATCATCTGTGTAATGCACTTACCAAATGGGCCAACTGTGCTTACAAAGCAAAAGCACTGCTTAGTGAATGTGTAACTTCTCATTTAAGTACACAAAGGAGAGAAGAAAGCGCTTTCCTCTGTAGCGTGAATGCAAAGTGTAAAATTCCTTGTGCTGCTATTGCATGGCATCACCCTTAATGTCCTCTGCCTGTCTGTCAGCGCTTTCACTTCACTCCCTCACCTGAGAGACACGGGTCTACACTCACTCTAGTGGCTACTTAGTGTCTAAACCAAATCTTTATCTAAACAAATACTGTAGCAGTAAGCTGAGCTAACTAAGAATATTTCAGTTACCATTAAAATGTAAAAATAGAAANGTAAAATTGTAAGTAAGGGACGAGACTTTGGAAATGAATTTCTCTGCCATGCTTGTTTAGAAACATTAGAAAAAATCTTCAAGGGAAAAAAAAAAAAAGATCTTAGAATTATAGAAGGAATCATCATCTGTGTAATGCACTTACCAAATGGGCCAACTGTGCTTACAAAGCAAAAGCACTGCTTAGTGAATGTGTAACTTCTCATTTAAGTACACAAAGGAGAGAAGAAAGCGCTTTCCTCTGTAGCGTGAATGCAAAGTGTAAAATTCCTTGTGCTGCTATTGCATGGCATCACCCTTAATGTCCTCTGCCTGTCTGTCAGCGCTTTCACTTCACTCCCTCACCTGAGAGACACGGGTCTACACTCACTCTAGTGGCTACTTAGTGTCTAAACCAAATCTTTATCTAAACAAATACTGTAGCAGTAAGCTGAGCTAACTAAGAATATTTCAGTTACCATTAAAATGTAAAAATAGAAATTAGTGTTACTTTCTAATAGGTTAGATCTGTCTGCCCTCCTTTGGCATAATGCTGAATGCACTTTCCTTTTACACGCTGTCATAACACCTCCCTTGCCACTCTTTGACCTTGCTGTTGTCCTGCCTTTTCCCTCTTGAAAAACAAACAAAAAAAGCCCAGGAACGTCTTTTTGGACAAGGAACAGCAGCTGCAGCAACTTCAGTTCCTGTGCAGTTTCCTGCCCTTGAGTCCTCAGGCTCCCTGAAGCACTGGAAGAAGAAGGTGTGGGGAGGATGTCAGCTTTAATGCATTCCTTCTCCAGGCTTAAGAGTAAATGTCAGCTTGCAGCAGTCCATACCATCTGAACAGAAAGTGAGGCACTGATGGCATGTTAACCCATAGCTCAGGTAGAAAATTGAAACCCCACACACAGCTTAACAATAGGCTGTTACTTATTCCTTCGTGGTTTTTCTGGACTTACAGCTCTCCTTCCCCAAAATAAATAAAATCCTGCTGCTACAGAAAAAAACTTGCTGCCCACAGAGTGGACTAGTTTTTTTTGTTTGTTTGTTTGTTTTTTCCTGTATCTGTGGTATTTCTGAATTCTTGAGACAACTGCACTGTGCTCTTCTCTTACTCATAACTAGATTGATATTCATTCCTCAGCACACAGTAGATGTGGAATTACTGCTTCATTGGAGACGTGTGGGACAGTTCTTACTTTTTGCTGTGAATAAAGGCTGGGAATGGGATTAAAAAGGTACATTTCCATGCTGGATCTTTCTTCTCTGTAGCTCAAGCACTGGCAGGGCTCATACTCCTTGTCTTTCCTCAGTCTCACGTGACCATTTTTTTTAGCTTTATAATACCACGTGGTCGGTATGGATGGAAAAGGCTGCAACATCAGTGAAGTTGAACAACTAATTTGTATAGTACAGACATATGGACTGACAAAGCTATCTTGTGAAGATCTGTGGAAGAGTTAGTTTACAAGGGAGTCCTGTTGCTTGGGTTTAAGAAAGATGCTTGAAGGACTTGCATGGATGCAGAAAGCACACAGAGATCTGGAGCACCATAGCTGGCTTGATAAGCAAAAGCAACCCAGCAAAGTGTTGGCTGACATTATAGATTTTCCCAAGAAGCAAAGAGTCAGGAACATTTTGGGTTTTATTTAGATAGTCTGTGTTCCTACAGAGTCTGTTTGTTGTGATGTATGAGTTTGCTATATGTGTGGTACAGCTGTAGTCCTGGAGACTTGCCAGTGACTTTGTTTTAATATTCTGACACACTGTTCTACTTCCAGTGGGGTAGCTGACTGATGTCCATATGGAATTATTTCCTCTGTTCATTTTTCTCCTCTTTTTGACTAATTCAGCCGTACCAGGCTTTAATTTAAGAAGTACGGTAAGTGTTGGCGTAGTGGTCTATAAAATGTATTGAGTATATTTTCTAAGCATGAAATTACCTGGTCTTTCATATTTTTGTTTATTATTATTGAGTTTGTTTATATATATTTTCATTTGTTTGGCTCATCAGTGTAATTTCCAGGGTGCGGATTATGAAAGTTCAGGAGAGTTCTAGGTTCCTAATAGAAAATAGGTTGGCATCTACTGTTCTAAAGGCAGACTCTCTAGTTCAGGGGTTCCTAGAGAAACAAACCTGAAGAACATTCCTACTGTCAGCATCGGTTCATGAAAATACATTTTGGTGACGTTAGCTTCAAATATTCTTTTTTAATACTATAATGCTTCAGCTCAACTTATATTAAACCATGACCTCATTAGGAATCATGAAATTCTGCTCCTAGCATGTCTTTCGAAGAGTTGAATTTGTAGCATCTGTCTGTTTCATGGGCTACCAACTTTCATGAAGTTATGGAACTGGTTAAGACAAGCTTCTAACTTGAATGGTGTTGTGTCTCAAGGTTAATTCAACCAATAATATTTACAAGTTCTACTGTAATAAGGAAACATGGCATGATGGGCTTTGTGCTTTACCATGTTGTCCAATAGCAATTTTCTCATTAATTCTATAGGTGTATGCATATTTCTCCACATTAGGTTTACTTGCATTTTGTTGTCTCTGAGAAAAGGTCAGTACATGGCTGATTTTATTATTCCCAGTCCAGTGATTGAGCCTCTTTAGTTTGAAATTTGGACTTTTTTTTTTGTTTGTTTGTTTTATTTTTTGCAGCCAAGGGCACAGAAATATGCCTGCAATGAGATAGTTTTTCTTCTGTGTATTACTGGGTTTCTTAAATTAATGCCCAGAATATAATGTAGGTCCCCAGGTGCCTTCTGATATGCAGCCTTAGGAAGTTTTTCAGAATAAAGATAATTTTCACTTGGGAAACTGTAAAAATGATACAATGACCTTCTTAGTTCTCCCGCCAGATTCTTTTATAGGAAGAACTATATCGGTCTGTCTTAGTTTCAGTTGGGATGAAATTGTTTTCTTCAGAGTGTGTGGAATGGTGCTATGTTTTGGTTGTAGGAGAAAAACAATGTTGATAACACACCAATGTTTATAGTTGCTGCCAAGCAGTGCTGTACAGAGCCAGAGCCATTCTTGGTGAAGGGCCCAAGGAGCTGTGAGGGAACAGAATTAGGACAGCTTACTTACACTGGCCACAGGGATATTCCATACCATACAACAACATGTGGAAGGAGTTTTGAAGGGGGTAGGAGTTCATTTCTCTCTATTTGTTGTAATTATTGTCCTTTTCCTTTTCTTTATCTTAGTAAATAGTTTTATCTCATCCCATGAGATCTTTGATAGCTTTTATTTGTTTCTTTTTCAATTCTCTTCCCCATCACACTTGGCAGTTAGGGAATGAGCGAATGACTGTGTGGTGCTCAGCCATCTGCTGGGTTAAACTGCAACAACCATTTTGTTGACCAGTGTGGGGCATACCACAGGGATTGGAGTGACTCTGAGGGTCATGGCACCTGTAGGGCCTAGGTTAGGGTAATTACAGGGTCTGTCAAAATGATCAGAGCATCTGCAGCACTCATCAGAGGAGTCGGAGGAGCCATAGGGTCTGTTGTGAGGGTTGAAGCAGCTGCAGGACTTGTTGCAGAAGCTGGAGCAACTGCAGGGTTCATCACAGGAACTGGAGTAACCACGGGGCTTGTCACAGGAGATGGAGAAAACTGTAGAATTCAGAGGTAAAATTATTGTTTTTAACTTTGTATGGATAGTCTGCAGTATTGTGTTGCAGTTGAGCTGATTACAACAAAGATCCTGACTGCATTTCTCTGCAGTCTGCATAAAATACCTGTGTGGTATTCAATAAGGAGATTGCTGCTAACAACAGGACTAAAAATGCTGATTGTGTTGCCCCACAAAACAAAAATTACTCACAAGCTGTCACCATCCTGGCAATGTATCCCACATTAGCAATCTGTATCTTAAGCCTCTGCTACTTTCCTCTTTTCTGAGGAGTCTGACAGAGGCAGAATGTGCTAGCACGTCTTGATCACATCTCTGAGAACAGAACAGGGGGTCATACCCATGGATTTACCCCAGGTATTTCTACAGACTGGGGGAAGAACTCCTGGAGAGCAGCCCTGCAGAGAAGGACTTGGGGGTCCTGGTGGATGAGAAGCTGCACATGAGTCAGCAGTGTGCGCTTGCAGTACAGAGGGTCAACTATATCCTGGGCTGCATTAAAAAGAGGTGGCTAACAGAGAGAGGGAGGGGATTGTCCCCTCTACTCAGCTCTTGTCAGGCCCCATCTGGGGTACTGCATCCAGGCCTGGGACCCTCAGCACAAGAAAGATGCAGGGCTCTTGGAGTGGTTCCAGAGGAACACTAAAGGGAGTGTATCAACAGGATGGGGAACAATTATTTACATGGGTTGATAGTGCCAGGACAAGGGGGAATGGTTTTAAACTAAAATGAGAGATTAAGCTTAGATGTTAGTGTGAAGTTTGTCACTCAGAGAGTGGTGATGCACTGGAACAGGTTGCCCAGAGAGGTTGTGGATGCCCCATCCCTGGAGGCATTCAAGGCAATGCTGGATATGACTCTGGGCAGCCTGCTCTGGTGGTTGGTGACCCTGCCCATGGCCGGGGGTTGAAACTCAATGATCTTTGAGGTCCTTTTCAACCCAGGCCATTCTATGATTCTATGATTTTATGATTCATGCGGTTCTGTCTAGCCATCAAATCCTGCTTGCCACAAAAGCAGTAGAACCAAGCAAATTCTGACAGAGTTCTTCCTTGCTTGTATATCTTGCTGTATTCATATAGAAAGAGGTATAAATACAAAGGAGGTTCACGCCTTAAAATACGCTGTTACAGTGTTTTTAACATCTTGTTATTATTAATCCCCAAAAAGAATATTGTCAAAAGCAGTGGATTCTTTTAAATAAAAGGGCAGCATCTTTGGTTTAGAAACAACTAGGTGGTGCTCATCTGCTTTGAAATTTGTAAGAGCTGCAAGACATGTAAACTACAGTAGGAAGATGTACTCTTTGGGAAAAAAAAAGTGCATTCAGAACCATCCTCTTCATAATGTTTGTTACAGATGCTTAGAAACGTTTGTGAGTTTCAATTAAGGTTATAATTTAGCTAAGATAGAACAATTGCTTTGCAAAACTTTGCAGCCTTCTTATGTTGTAAATTGGATGCTTAGTGTGGTAATTGTCCTCACGTATATGTATCATAACTTAAGCAGCATGCCTTTTAAAAATTCATTGAAGACATTTCTTAAGAATTTACTCTAAGAGGTTTTAGAAAATTAACCAGTGTGACTTTTTTAAAATGCAATGCCAGATAGAAACTGGGAAAAAGAACTTGCAACACGGGCAATATCTGAATGGAGCCCAAAGCTAAAAAAAAATCTTTAAGCAGAACAGAGAATTCAGTACTACACCAATAGCTTTACTGTCACAATTACAGTGTAAAATTTTGTAACTACAACTCCTAAAATTTTAGACTATTTCAAGATGAGTGAATAGGTTTTTCTGATCATTTACGATGTGCTCCAGATTGTATGTTATATGAAACATGATTATATGTTGTCACTTCTTGCAGAGTTCAGGGTTGTGCTCACTTTCTCAGATTTTACTAGGTATCATCTTTAGCAGCAACATTAACAGGGATGCTGAACCTAAGCACTTGTATTCAAACAGATTGATGCAACTCAGTAGTCAGGGCCAGTGTTTCATGATACTGGTGATGTATTGGTGATGTTCAGAAATCCTTTTATTACTTAGTAAATGGTGTTTTGGAAGTTTAGAAAGGAAATCTTGAGGAGGAATTTGTTTCTCAACTGTTTTGTCAGAAAGCTGAAATGTTTTGAACAAACAGATGAAAGTTACTGTGTCTGTCTGGATATTTCATGGCAATGTATTTGACCTGTGAGACATTGCCTTTTCTTTCTCTCACTCACACGTATGTGAAAATGTTGTGCCTTAACCCAGCAGGCAGCTAAGCACCTTCTCAGAGGAGTGGAGTAGAGAATCAGAATAAAATAAAAATAGAACTCATGAGCTGAGATAAAATTATTTAATAAGATAAAGAAAAGGAAAAGGATAATAATTACAACAAAAATATGTATGTATAAGTGTATATAACAAGTGATGCACAAGCACTTGTTGCTCACCACCCTCCTGACCAATACTCAGATAGCCCCCTGAGCAGCAGAAGAGAGGGAAATGAACTCCTACTCCCTTCAAAACTCCTTCCACATGTTGTTGTATGGTATGGAATATCCCTTTGGCCAGTGTAAGTTAGCTGTCTGAATTCCATCTCCTCGTATTTCCTTGGGCTCTTCACCAAGAATGGCTCTGGCTCTGTATAGTACTGTTTGACAGCAACTATAAACATTGGTGTGTTATCAACATTGTTTTTCTCCTACAACCAAAGCATCATTCCATACACTCTGAAGAAAACAATTCCAAAACTAAGACAGAAAATAGGTTGGTCTGTATAAACTTTATAGACCTGAAAACCCTTCTTCACAGTGCAGTGACAGAGCACTGGCACAGGCTGCACAAAGAGGTGGTGGAGTCTCCTTCTCTGGAGACGTTCAAGACCTGCCTTGATGACTACCTGTGCAACCTGATCCAGGGAGCTGCTTTGGCAGGGGGGTTGGACTTGATGATCTCTGGAGGTCCCTTCCAACCTCTACAATTCTGTGATTCTGTAAAAATAACGTTTACATATAAAAAAATAAGTTCCTGAAAATACTTTGAAGTATGTATCTACATATCTGTTACTCCTGTAATCATAGAATCATAGAATCATAGGGGTTGGAAGGGACCTCAAGAGATCATCGAGTCCAACTCCTCTGCCAAAGCAGGTTCCCTACACCAGGTAATATGAGGTNCTCCTCTGCCAAAGCAGGTTCCCTTTCTATATTCTATATTACCTATACCAGGTAATATGAGGCGGGATTGGCACTTTTATATTCTGGCATTGTTTAATGTACAGAGGTCTGTGGAATTTGTTATTTATTGTACAGAAAGATAAATACAACCCTGTATAAGATAGGAAAATGAGAAATTGCTACTGTATTGCTGCATGTGCTTGAGACGTGTGTTATTTTCCAAAGGAGAAGTGTAGTTCTGTATAATTTTACTCAAAGCAGAACACAGAAATGCAGAATTTTTCAGAGTACTGCTAAGGTCATGGGAGTTTCCTTCCAGCATCTTTTTACAAATTGAGAATCTGAGAGAATATGATAAGAGCTTTGAAGTTAATGCGTAAATAACAGCCATTATTAACAGCCCTGTCCACTTGACTGCATTATCTGTCAATCTTGTATTAAGTAATCTATTAAATAAGGAGACTGACTCAGCTGGCCACGTGGGCTTTGTCCAGAAATCCTCCTCTCCCTTCTCCATTGTTGCAGGATGAAGCAGGGCATTATCCAGCAGCTCCCCTCACTCCAGACATTGGCTGTTAACTCTACCTATCTATTCTCACCCAGTCATACCCTATCTTTTCTCCATTTTCTTTGCCTTATGGCAGCTTCCTCCAGCACGCCAGTTCATCCTGGCATATGTCCACTGCTTTGCACGAGCCCTTTTCCAGGTCCCTACCTGATCTCAGCCTGAACCACTTGTTTGCTAGTTTTGCTCTCATCTCCTCTCATCCATTCTTTGCACTTGCTTACGTCCCCTGGCTCTTTTTCTTTCTCTGTCTTGCCGTGTCTTTGCCAACCCAATTAATCTCAGCTTCTTTTCCTGTTTTGAATGTCTGCAGTTTTTCAATGCTCATAGAGGACAACACTCCCACTCTCTGTACAGACTTTCTGAGAGATTACTCACGGCCCACTGGTATCCAAACTAGTAGCTGCATTGGAAGCATTACCCTGCACCATCTGAAGCAGGCTCACTAAAAAAAAGCAAGCATCTACTCCAGGCCAAAGCTGTTAAGATCAGAAGTTTGTACAAAGCATGTGTAAGAGGCAACACTGAGGTTTTAGATTTAGATAGATATAGTTGCATGAAGTTAGATGAGGCATATCTTTGAAGCCTTAAATGAAAGCATTTGAGTACTAAATTTTTACAGGGAAGATGACCCTCAGAGTACCTATTACTTGAGTTATAATATAACTCACTGTATAGTTATCCTCATGGGGGGCGGAATCAGCTTGACAAAGGTATGCCCACAGTTTAGCCATGGAATGAAAAAGAATTTCAATTGAAAATTATGCTCTTTTTTTTTTTTTTTCAACAGTATACACAGCTAAATGCAGTAATAGGAAATGTTAAGCAACCTAAATAACAAGCAGTTGCTTAGCTGTTCTTAGATATATAAAAATGCAAGAAATTGCCAGATATATGTAAGTAATATGGCATACCTGTAGCATATGTATATACAGTCTTAGACTTCCGTCTTTTCCAATATTACTTGTCCTGAACTTTAAACTGAGAAGATGTATGAACAGTATCTGTTGAAAAGTCTGACATCAGCCTCAGGGATCAGCGATAATATTACTACTGGAGAAGAATGCTAAAACTGTAAATCACTTTGGACATGCTGTGAAATGCATTCCTAAGTCATTATTTTGAAGTTTAGGATTAGAAGTTGTGAGTAACTATTTATTGTCTACTTTAATCCATTTCATTTTCCTTTTCCTCCCACTTTAAGATCAAATGATAATTGATTTAAAGTTTTGCACCTTAAGCTTTAATAACTATTCCAGCAGACAGGGTTCCAATTTTATAGTGACAGAGGAGACCATCCATAAAACATATCTTTCCCTGGGCTTTCTTTATAGCTAATTGAAAGGCTCCTGCAAAGGGTGTTTCAGAGCTGGACCCTAATTAAATTGCTCATTTTTTTCACTTGGAGAACTTTTTTCTCTCTGTTGATTTTTCAAAGAATCTACAGAGAATTTTCTCACAAAGCTTTAATATTCATCTGCTATATAAGTCAGTCTTCCCCTATTTGCTGTTGAGTGAATTCTGTGTAATACAGTGATCGTCTTGGGTCTATCAGAGATTATTTAAAATAGTAAGTTAAAACTGTTTATAACTTACAAACAATGAGTTTGTCACGTCAAGTTGATTGACTTAATTATTGATCTTCTGTAGTGATATGTTTACTGAATGTTTACAGCATTGTTATTGCCTTAGAGCATGAATAATAAACAAACTTTTCCATATTGATAATTCCATAGAAATCAGTACTACTACTCACTAAACAAAGTATCCCTAAATCTTTGCAGGCTTGAGATCGAAGTATGACTGTACTGTCATACTTTCTAAAAACAAAGACACAACCTTTCAAACATTATTCAATATTGAATCAATTGCTGGACTTAAATACTTACAAATAATTTTATTTCTATGTTTTTACATAGGTCATTCTGAAAATAATGCCTGCTATTTATCTCTGTGGAAACTGTGACAGCTACAAAGAGCACAAGAACACTATTTGGTAGAGCAAATTCTCAGTTACAAAACACTATTTTTCAACATAATCACCACTGTTAGATGTGCATTTTTGGAAGTGATGAACAAGAGCCTGCCTGCTGCTCTCCTAACTGTTTACACCAGTGGAGGTGAACCACTGTTGCTGTCACCGTTGCTGGAATGCACAACCTACTGCCTCACTGTGCTCTCAGCCACTGTTTGTTTTCCATAAATGTTCAATAAGCGTTGGTGGGTGCCATTTTTTTCTGCATGAAGGAATTCCATTCCACCCCTTTTCTTCATATGCACTTCCATGTCAGACACCGTTTTGTCAGTGTCCCTCTGCTGCCATTTGTCACATGGCAACAAAATGTAACAGTGTTGGAGGGAAAGTTCAGCCTCTACTGCTACAACTTCTTCCTGTGATGTCAAGGACCAACATAATAAAATAGGAGGCATTACTTTTGGAGCAGCCCTCATATATAGAATGTTGCAGTAAGGAATCTGGCATCTCAGCATCTCCCCTTTGCCTTTTTATTTTCAAATCAAAAGGACAATTCCTATTCAACACAGATGCTAGTTGTTCCAATAGTTTTCCTTTGTAAAACTTGGGCCTATTTAGGTAAAATGAGGCAAAAATGCCTGTGCAAAATTCCAGAAACAACATATCTTCACTAAAGATTTGTTCAGTCCTGAGCAGAAAGTTTTGTTTTACATGAAAAGTGTAAAAAAAATATTTGCAGCTGATTTTTTCTGTGGGTTCTTTGTACTACATGAGACATCTTATGCACAGTCAGAAAGAAATGTGTTATTTATTTATGACTTTTATTTGCCATCTGTCTGTTCAGTCTTACTTGACTTCTTTATATATTTGTTTTTGCTAAAATGAATTATTATGGGATTATTTTTAAATTTCTTTTGATCCTGGCTTACCAAGGTCTTTTCTCTTTTGATCATGAAGAAAAGTATAAAACAATTTACTTGTGAAATCCTTTTGAATAAAGATAAAACAGATACATATCCAAAATACTTTTCCTGATATGGAAAGCACAGAGGGAGCACATAGCCTCTTTCAAAGTTAACCTTATACATATTCGAGGCACGTAAATAGAAGAAAATTATCCTGAGTAAGCAAAAAGTTATCTTTAAACTCTTCTCTAAAGGACCTTCAGAGTGATATGAAATGTTTTAGAGTAGTAATGTGATGTGATTAGGTTGCACGTGCATAACATCTATATTATTTTATTATAGTATTGTGTAAACAAGTTTAATTGAAGATTTGACTTTTTTGCATTGCAAAATCTAGCAGAGAATTATTTTTTTCTGCTATCAGTTCTGATTTACAAAAGATCTGATTTTGCAGTTGTACCCAAGCAAATTTAAAATGTATATTATTTGCCTTAGGTGTCTTAGAACAAGAGCCTAAATGTTCCCAAGTAAAACAGAATGTTTAATTGATAAATAAAAGTAGGGAAAAAGATTACTTTTGTAAGGTTAGTGTTGATATTCAAATACTTAAAATTATTAATTCTTTACTCATTAGTTTGGGCACTGACTGATGCTCAGAGTGAGAAATGAAGGCAGAATAAATCTGTACTCTGATTTTGTGATCTCCCAGTGTTCAAAATTAGGAGTTAAAAACCCCTTACTTCTATGTACAGTTGCTTTGCCATATTTTTTGACAGTCCAATTATTTGGCCTACTTTTATATAATGACACAGTATAAGGCAGGATATCAGCAGATATTTACAGACTAACTTCAGGTGCAGGAGGCTAATTTCCATTGGCTTCCTCAGTATGTGGTAGAGATTATATATGAAATACTTCAAAGTGGAATCCTAGCTACTGCCTCTTCTGGGACCTAACTGTGACACATGGAGTTTTTAAAACTTGTTGTGTATATTAGATACACTTTGTAATAAGTATATGCATTATATAATCCGCCTTGTCTATATTGGCTGCATTACACGTTATGCAAATGTTAACCATCACTTGGTCTTCGTATTTAAACTTTAGCATAGACTACTTTCTAATTTCAACTCTCATTTTTGAAAGGCTGAATGACTGGTGCTTAATGACTTCATCCCTACTCTACAATATTGCCATTGTAGAATGAGTAAGGACATTACACTAGTAGAAGCTGCATAAATATATAAGAATTTTGGTAAGTACATATCTGCTTCCCTACGTTTTCAGTTTCTGTTTGAAAATGTCTCCAGTACCATGCAGATTCATGACCACACTGCAGTTTGGTCTTCTTAGGTCTAGGTTTTTACTGTTTGTTGTGTTCATTTTTCTTGGAAATTTGAGTGCTATGATATCCAATTCATTGAAGCCAAGGCTGCCCTTGACCTTCATACCAATTCCTACTTCAGTGACAGTAAAAGATCCATTAGAGCATTTACCTAGTGAGTTTGTTGATCCCCTGCATCAGAAAATTGCCAGCATAGTCCAGAAACCTGCTGGATTACTTTCACCCAGCTGTATCAAAGTGATTCAGAACCACTCAAATACAAGATGGTTTCATCCTGACAAGCAACTGGACTCCACCACACTGTTTGCTCACTCCCCCTCCAATGAAAAGAATATAACATTGAAAAAGTCTTCCTTTAACCACAGGGAATTCACTCACCGATTAACTGCCATGGGCAAAAGAGGCTCTAGATAGGGAGATTATTATCATTTATTATTTATTAATAAAAGACCAGAGCAGAGAGAACTAAAAGCAAACTAAATCCACCTTTCCCTCACCCACCTCTTCTGCCTCATCCCCCGAGGCAGTGTATGGGAATCTGGGGCTGCAGTCAGTCCATAATGCTTCAGCTCTGATGCTTCTTCTTGGTTACTATCTGCATCTGCTCCATGTGGGGTCCTTCCCATGGGATGCCATCCTTCTCCAACTGACTTGTTAATGGTTTGCTTCAGGGTACAGCTCTGTGTATTTGAACCACTCCTTTACATAGAGCTCAACTGTTCCTCTTTGCTTTTTCATTTTGACATTCCTGAAGAGTGTGGGTGAATGTAAAAAATCTGGGCAGAAAGCCATCATAACACTTGTGTCACGTGAACCATCCCACCACATTTATGTATCCCAGAGAGAGCATTTCTCTGCAGATACTGAAGAACTTCTAATACTACTTGATCGTGTCCTGCACTGTGTCCATCTGTGCACAGGCACTTGGTACAAGCCATCACTCATTTTGCACTTAGTGATGAAGTGTGAGGACCTCTGCCACTGTTTTCTTGTGGACATATTATCTTTCCTTCAGCCTTCGTGTTCTTTTTGAGTTTCATTAACCCTAGTTATGTATGTAGCCATGGACCAGAAAGGGAAAATATGTTTTAGATGAAAGCAGTAGAGAGAGCACTTTCATGCTCCCATGCAGTAAAGCAGGCATGTGAGCCCTGATGCAGTGACGTTTGCATAAGCAGACATATGCTTGCAAAGAGATTAATTCTGTAGTGCAGAATATTTAAAGATACTTATAACATTGGAAATCCATAGTAGGAAAAAGAATTTCTGTTTTAGAGATGATTCTGTAAACTGTGCTATCACGGCTCATGTTCCACACACGAAGTTGTATTTATCCTTGGAAAATTACAAAGTTGTGAATACAGTGTTTGTCAATGAGGAATTTATTCCTTTCAAAGCATTAAATTCTGAAAACATATGCAGTTCAGGATTAAACTCATAGATTGTGAAAAGAACTTGGAACAACTCTTGATTTACCAAGGCACTACAAATGCTATTTCAATTCAGTGTTTATTTGTGACTTGTTTTCTGGCACGATGTTATTATCTAGCAGTCTTTGAAAGCTGTTATTGCATTTATATGTGCCCAGGAGAACTTGAGTTACTTTACTTTTACAGTAGAATTGAGAAAAGGTGTGCAGGTAGTTTAAGCACCCAAGCACTCAAATCGTACCTCATATATCAAAGCAGACTCTAAATGATCAGACAGGTTTTTTCTTTGTTTGTTTGTTTTGCTTCTGTATGCATGGTTTGTTTTCATTCTGTTAACACTCATCGTTATCGTGCTGAGTTGTCTGTGTATTTGATGTAACCTTTCTTATTTACATCAACAGAAGAAAGGCTTCTTTGTTTGACAGACCTTAGTTTAAAATGCTAGACCAGTTCTCACTTATCTTGCTTCATCCAGATCAACCAGTCAGACAGAGGACTCATCTATCATAATTCTGAAGCCAGATTCCTCTTTGGTATGAAACCATTAAACTGCAGAAAAAAAAAAAACATGACCTAAGGACCTCAGCCTTTCCCTTCCATAAAGTCAGAAAACCCTTCTCCAAGCACCTGTCCCAACTGCTCTCATAGGAATAGCAGAGCATGGAAAAGATAGGCTCTGACAGATTTTTGGCTGCCATGATATTTGGCAGAAACTAGAACAAATCACTCAATCTCTGATCAAGAGAAATTAGGTTAGCTTAGGAAAAAGAGAGCAGAAAACAGAAAAGCCATGTCTATTTTCAGCTGAACAAAGTACAGATTATACTTCCCCTTTTTTTTCTCAGTATTAAAAAAAAAAGCTAGTTTTTTTCTTTTAATTTCATGTTTTAATTTTTCCAATATAAATAAATTGAGAAATGATATTCCACTAAGTTGTTGCACAAAGCTGTGAACACCATGGGAAGAAAAAGCATTGTGAACAGGGATAAGTGTTCAAGTGAATCTCCATTTTCAGTTTCATCTCTTCAAGTATATTTTCTTTGATTCCTGTGTTTTCCTGAGGCATGTTTTTTTCACTGTTTATGTACAGTGACATCGTGTATCTGCCTGCATAACAGAACTTTCCCTCTCATGTTTTGTGCTTTGACCTCTCTCCATGCTTTTACCTCCTCCTCCAAATACTTAGTTTCTGCATGAAGGGAGAGAAGCACAACCACTGTGGGGGGAAAATGGCAGTTTAAGCTCTTCAGTGAACAAGATTGCAGGCCTAGTCCCAAATGTGGGTATGTATTTCTGGGTATGAAAGAAAAGCAGATGAAAGGCTGTTGAGGGTTTTTTTTTTTCTGGCTGTTTTATTGTTAAGGCAGAAATCTGAAAGGAAAACAGCGAGAAGCTACCAACTAAAGGATTTTGTATTTTCTTAAAGTTGATGTATATAAACAGGATTGTATCAAAGAAACCCCTCACTTCCTTATAAGCATCTCCTCAAACAAACAACTTACCAACCCCAAAGTGTGGTGATCTGCATAGGTAAAAAAAGGGGTAACAGTATATATTTATATGAAATGAATAATATATGAATCTCTTGCTCACTAAGTGTGGTACTGTGCTCTTTAGAATGTCATTCATTAGTACATATGGCACAAACAGTGGGAGCAGGTCAATACAGCTAAAGGTAATTAAGAATTGATCAGCATCTGAGAAGCTGAACGAAAAGACACGTTTTCCCCCAGTGACTGGAATTGTTGAATTAATTGATAAAACCAAGAATTGTTGTTCAAATTCACATTTGAATTTGAATTGTGCTCCCCACAGTTACTGATTATTTTTTCTCTGTAATTTATTCTTGACAAGTATCTGTGATATCACATAACCCCTTATTTCCCTTAGTCTTCGTAACTAAATGATCTCACTAGGAAGAGTTCTCATTTTATCCATAATGGAAGTATAATCAGAGCTCTCTCAGTAAGTGGTGGGAGCCTTGTTTTCTCTTCTTCCATCACCAAAAAAAAAAAAAAAAGAAAGAAAGAAAGAAAGAAAAAGAAAAAAGAGAGGGAAGAAAGAGGGGGTGGATATTTAGATTTCTGGACGTGATTTCTGCAGCACCAACCCCATGTTTATCCTTGTTTCTCATGCATGCCTGTGTACCTGAGTGCAGGTTGTTTGTGTAGTTCTAGGAAGCAACTGCATTTAGATTCCTTGGTGAGACACAGAGATGCCTCTGCACTGCTCCAATTCAACATGACTTGGCTGGACAGAGGATAAGAATGAAGATACTAGTATTTCTTTTATTCTCATTTGAAGGACGCGATTTGCAAATGCACATTTAGAACGGAATATAGTTTAGCCATTTTTAAGTCCTTGAAAACAACAGCCCTGAACTATTTTTTAATGCCACCAGTGTTTCCACTGTTTTGTTTTAGCACTATTTAAATAAGTTCTTTACTAAACTCATAGCTTCGCTCCAAATGAATCTACTTCCTTCCCAATTAAAAATTGTCTTTATATTGAGAAGCAATCATTGTCTGCAGTCTTATGTTTAAACTCATTTAAACTGATTTTTTGTTCTCAAACTAGAACAGTCACAGTCTGTTGCATTTTTTTTTCTAAATAAATTGTATGAAACATCTAGCCACATTGGGCATAAATCACGTCATTTTTTTTTCTTATGCTACATAATAAATACTAGTAATTCTATACTTGCAATTCAGATGTTTCCACTGACTTTCTTTTAAGGTCTAAACACATACTTTCTTGAGTCTGGCATATACCAGAGATGATGATGTGAATGTAATATTGAATTCCATGTGATACATATTTCTGCTACTCCATTTTGCCCATATATTTTTATTGGGGTTTCTTTTAACATTCTAATCTACTTATTAGTTTCAGAAAGCCTATTCTTGAAAAGCAAGGAAGAAACATCTTCCTAGAGAAATATTTCATTCTTCCTGCTTCTACCAGAAATGGTAAATTTCTGTCAATATGGCCTGAAGACCAGGGCAGGAAATATTCTGTAATGTACCAGTGACAGGATTAAGATCCAATATTTTGTGATCTATCAGTGTTGAAATGGGAGCTTTATACTACTAGCAGGGCATATCATTGGAAAGGAAATAGCATGTGTACAGTCCTTGCCATCAATCACAGTATTTCTGAAATACCAGACCTTGCACTTGTATTATGTGTGAAAAAGCAATTTATATTTAATTATTACATTTCTAAAATGTGTTACTGATCATTTCACTCTTCTTTAGATGTCTGCACAGTTATGCTCCTGATATTAGAGGATTTATTTTACTGCTGGAGAAATATTAAAGTGACACTAACAATATTTTTAAATAGAAAAAATATTTATATCGACTTTTTTGGTAAAGTCTGAGAAATAGTCTGATGGATATAATAATTGTAGTTTGCATGCAGTGTATAAATTTAAGGTCAAACTTGCTAGATTGTTTAGTTGCTCAAAACAGATCATTGAATTCAGACTATTTTTCTAAAACAAAACTTTAACAAATTGATTCAATATTTAACTGAAGATTTTGGGCAGTAATAGGAAAATTCAGTATTTACACACTCTTATCACTGAAATTTTGTGTCTTACCTTTCTCATTAATTTGTGTGGATTTGACTTCAATCCACTGGTTCCTGCTCTGCTTTTATGTATGATTAAATAGCCAATAGCACCTGGTGTTTTCTCTCTTCAAATGCACTTATATTCTGTAATCAGATCATAGGTTCATCTTTTTTGTAAAACTGGATAGACCCATCTAATTTCTCAATGAAAGGCATTTTCTTCAACCATCAAATTATCCTGTGATATTCTCTCTGCAGCTGAATTTTCAACTTCTAAACGTAACTCCTAGACCTAGATGCAGTCTCCTTGGATTACTCTTAACAGTACTGTGTATGACACTGTGATAGCAATGTAACAGGAGTTTAACTTTAGTTTGCTAATCTACTAGGATTCTTGTAAGCTTTTTAGTCACTGCTATCCAGGATACAGTCTGTTGTGTTTGTAGGCTTTACCTGTATTCTCACTTTCTACAAGTGTAGCTTTGTACTTCACAGAATCACAAAATCTAAGGGGTTAGAAGTGACCTCTGGAGATCACTGCCATGATTTTATGATTTTTTGTTATGGGTGTTTCACATCATAACATCATACGAGGCACTGGGAGTTAAAGAGTTAATGCTCCAAGTCCATGGACTCCTGAATTTCTGGGTACCTCGCTTTTAGAAGAGAACTACATATCTGAGAGGACTTGTGTTCTGTTTTCCACCCAGAGGGAAAGATAAAACTGCACACAAGTCCCGAGACTCGCTCCTTTGTTGTTCATCTCATTCCGATTATATTGTATTATACTGTATTATTTTGCATTCTGATATCTTATTTAGTAAATTAGTTTTCCTCCTCAGATTGTTGCTGCTGTTTTGTTTTTAGGTCCATCTCCCTCCCCTCTCCCTTTTCCTCCTTCCCCTTTCCCAAGTTGTGGGTCCGTGAGTCCCCCGCCTCATTAGTCATGGATCCGGGCCAAACAGGCCCACAAAACATTTACAATCATCTAGCCCAACCCTGAACTAAAGAACGTTCCCTACTGCAGGTCACATAGGAAAGCTTCTGGGTGTATTTTGGGTATCTTCAGAGAAGGAGACTCCACAACCTCTCTGGGCAGTTCATCCCAAAGGGAGAGGGGTGTGCGTGGTGAGCAAATGACTGTGGTGCTTAGCTGACTGCCAGATTAAACCACAACAGCGTGATAATGAAATCTGCTGATGACAGAATTTGGGAACTACTTTCAGTGCAAAGAAGAAATTGAATGACATGAAGGACTGCAGTACAAGAATAGGATTACATTTAGTAATGAATAGTGCCAGGTCTTTTATGTAGGGACTAATGGCAATAATTACTTCCAAAAGCTGGGGCATCCTGGTCAGTTGGAAATGACAAGAAAGGAGAATGCTGTGGATCAACCAGGCTGTTACAGTCAGACAAAGCTGTGAAAAGGACAGGTAAAGCAAAGGTATATCTGGTAAACTATTTACAGCAGAGGAAGTGTGAATATTAGTGCTATTGTGCAGTGCACTGGTGAGGCCATCTGGAATACCTTTAAACATCTTTATCTGTGTTCTGGCTTTACTGAGCTTTGTACAGTTAGCCTTTAGTTTATCTTGTGTTTTCCTGTGGCTAAGCAACCTGTTTGTTTGTAACCATCATGAGGTGGTACCTCGCTGAATGATGAGTATTACTCTCTCCAGAGCCCATGCACGCTTTTATATGCAGTTGTGCTGCATGGTATCCAGCACGTTATTTATATTTTTATAGGCCTCACCCTGTATAATCTTGCACAATCATTACTAACCATATATACATATAATGGTGTAATTAAAGATACTTGGCAGTTGATTGACTTTTGTCTCTGGTGTCACTTTGGCTTAAGTGAGAATAGAGTGAGGATAAATGTTAGTGCTTTTAAAAATCCAGATGGATTTCACACACAGTCTACTTGATATATTAGAAGTAACAGTTTTTCAGGAGTTTATCAGCATCTAAAATCTTCACAAACTGATCAAGTCATTGTAGACAAGACAAGACATGTAGAGTCTGAGAAGAATAGTGCTTTGATACATGATCTGTGGGCTCCATGAAGCTTGTCACCTTATTTAGAAAGCACACTGTCTATAGTCTGAGTTTAGGTCCTAACAGAGTAACAAAATGACTCATTAAACATTCTATCACGGTAAGTAATTTTTTTTCCAGTGATTTTTGGAGAGGGCAGCTTGGGAAGCCCCACTCCATCTACAAACTTATGCAATAGCTATTAGAAATCTATAAACACTGGCAAATTTGGCTTAGGCATTGCTCAGAGCTTCCCTGTGACAACAAATTCACACCTGCAAGTGTTCAAACCCTGAATCCCTGCTTAATCTGCACCCTGCAGGTTTCTGAGCTTCATGCTGCCAAGCCCATGGGCTTCAGAACTCCGGTGGCTATATAGGCATTCATTGTTATAGTCTCTGTCACATAGTAGGGTTTTCTTCAGATCCAAGCCTGTAAACTTTAGTATCTCCATTTTTCATATGCACATCACAAATCTCTTAAAATCTTGTAATTTTTAATCTGTCATCCAAGTTGCCTTCCAGATTATCTAGGCAGAGATATTAAATATCAGATATCAGAATCAGATTTTTTTCCAAATTAAAACCTATGAGCTATACATTGATGAAATGATGATGTTTGTACAAGACAAAATGAAACAAAATCAAAACTAACTGTTCATCAGTATTTTTGACAAAAACCTTTTTTTGGATTAGCAGTTTTTTGCCTGAAACTTTTACAAGACTAGGCTTTCTGTTTAAAAAGGGGGGCTACTACCATGGTGTCAGACTTCCTAATATCACTGAGTTTCAAGAGAAGGTCACCATGCAATTTTGAAGTGTCATTATATATCCAATAAAGACTGATGAGACACTTATGTAATGTGGCAATACGACTTGACTTTATGGGATAAAATTCCACATATAGCAATCCGAACCTTATTCATAATTTTTCAGAGAGAGCAAGAAAACCTTCCTAACATACCTTTACAGCTGAGTTTTTTCCCTTGCACACACACACACAGATATATATAAGGCATGAGATTTACTCCATCATCAGACTAGAGTAAGTTTTTAGTGCAGTTGAGTATGGGAGAATGGATTGAGAAGCATACCTACAGAAAGAACAAAACAAAGCACTAGTGAGGACTGTGTGGTTCATTTTATCACACCTATGTAAAAGCTTCATATCTCCAGTTGAAATTTTTAACTTTATGATTTCAAAAATAATGGTTTAGGTTCAGTACTTCTAGTGTTTATCACTAAGTTCCTGGATCCCACTCCTAACATGAGTCAAAGAGAAACAGTTATGCCAAACATATTCTCTTCTCTGCTACCTGACACATCTTTCCTTGTAAATCCAGGAAGTTCAAGGAGATGAAAGCAATAGTTAATCAGTTTTTGTGTAAATGGTCACAACAGAGCTCTGATACATGACAACATGGGAGAAGGTGGAAAAGTTGTGACTGGACCAGTGTCTCTGTGCATCCTCAGTTTATATAGTTTTGCCCAGTCACATACAAGATGGGAACCTAACAACTGTGTACAGTTTACCATACTGAGTGTCAGGGTAAAATGACAAACATACCATAAACTTTGTGTGGAAATGCATATCAATACTGAGATTATTTTGATTCAGATGGTTTCAAAGTTTTTATCTACAAAATTCCTGAAACTNACCGGGCCGAACCTGCCCGTAAACCGTTGACACTCACTATCTCATTGGTTGTAAGTCTCTCTATGTGGCTGGACTGAAAATTGTATTTATACAGATAAAGAAAAGAAAGTCTTTGCTTCATAGGGTAGAATAGTAGTTGCCACAAAAGTATTGTGAGATTGAAGTAAAACTTGAGGGGATTGACTGCACCCTCAGTAAGTTTGCAGATGACACTGAATTGGGAGGGAGCATTGCTAGAGTGGACAGAGCAGTGGTACAGAGGAACCTGGATAGACTGAATTGATGGGCCAAGGTAAATTTGGTGAGTTTCAATAGGGCCAAGTGTTGGGTTCTCCATTTTGATCACAACAACCCCAGGCATCTATATTGGCTTGGGGAGGAGTGGCTGCAAAGCTGCCTGATGGAAAGGGACCTTGGGGGGCAGACAGGCAGTTGGCTGAATATGAGCCAGCTGTGTGCCCAGGTGGCCAAGAAGGTCAATGGCATCCTGGGCTGTATCAGGAATGGTATGGTGAGCAGGACTAGGGAAGTAATCCTCCCCCTGTACTTGGCACAGGGGAGGCCTCACCTTGAGTACTGTTCTCGATTTTGGGCCCCTCAATACAGAAAGGACATTGAGGTGGTGGAGCAGGTCCAAACAAGGGCGACAAGGCTTGTGAAGATCTTGGAGAATAAGCCCTATGAATAGCATCTGAAGGAGCTGGGGCTATTTAGTCTGGCAAGAGGAGGCTGAGGGGAGACCTTATTGCTCTTTACAAATACCTGAAAGGTAATTGCAGTGAGAGCTGTGTTGGTCTCTTCTTACTGGTGACAGGTGACAGGACAAGGAGAAATGGCCTCAAGTTGTGCCAGGGGAGGTTTGGGTTGGATATCAGGAAATACTTTACAGAAGGGGTTGCTAAGCACTGGAATAGGCCCTGCAAAGAGGTGAATGAGTCACCATCCCTGAATGTGTTTAAAAATCGTCTGAATGTGGTGGTGCTCAGTAACATGATTTAGTTAGAGTTAGAGTAGTATGGTTAGGTTGTGGTTGGACTTGATGATTGTGAAGGTCTTTTCCAAGCTGATCAATTCTATGATGCTATGATTCTAATGAAATTGAATATTATTTTTTATTGAGTGGTAATTAAAATAACTATTTTTTATTTTTTATTTTTATATTTTTTTCATACTTTCTGTTTTTTGACAAGTAAGCAATGCTCTATGGAGATGAAAATGCTCATTTTGGCAGATGTTTCAGCAAACAGTGTACCTGCTGAAACTTCTAAAGAATGTTCTCACACTAACTGAATTACTAACTTACCTCATGGATTTACATTTTAATTATCTTGAATATTTTTGCTGTCATACAAACCACAGGTGCAGTTATGTTTAACAAGTTTATCTATAGAGAGTAATATATTAAGTTTGTGCCATATCATTACTTTTGAAATGCTTTTACTTTGTCATCACATTGAAGATCCATCAAAGCTAAATTTTATTGAAGTGTGGTTCTCCAAATAGATAGTGTGATGTACCTTGGTATATATTAGAGATTTTCTGGATTTTCAAGACCTAATATTGAAAAATTGTTCAGGTTGCATATAGAACAAAAAGCATGCTTTCTGGATGCACATTTCTTGGAGTACAGACTGGGTACAGAAAGGACTGAGTGCAGCCTTGAACAAAAGACTTAGGGATGCTTTTCTTGTCCATACGTAGAGTCTCCTAATGCTACCAAAATAAATAAAAGAAAAAAAGCTGTAACTTTTCCCATTGATCTTTTCTCCCCTGCACTGCCTTCAAATATAATATTAACTCTATGTTTTCTTTAAAAAATATATGATATTTAGAGTACTCCATCTAGAAAAATAACCAAAAAAGTAAATCTATTTTTGTTATTTCTGTAGAACAAAACTACAAAATAGGAATCATGGCAAGCACGATGCACGTCCTGCTCCTGATATGTACCACTGTCTTGTATGCATTAACATTATATAATAAATTACCTTGAAAAGCTCCATAGCTATTCTTCAGTGCAAATTGAAACCAGTAATTATTCTACTGTTCTGTACCTCATTCTTTGCACCTTATTTTTTCCAATTTCTATCCAATTTTCTTCTATGTGGGTGTGGCATAGTTTTTTGGGAGGAAGAATATTTAACGTACATTTCGATATGGGGGTTTATGCAGTGATTTCATGAATTTTTAAACACTATAAACTGTGAGTGTATTAAATGAAGTCTTGATGTTCCAAGTCATTCTACATAAGCGTGGGATAGTCATTACAGAAAATTTCAAATTCTTGATGGAGTAGCTCTATGTTAGATAGGCAAAAGTTGTTTTATTTTATTTAGAACAAAAAGAGCAACGCTTTTCATCACTTTATTTCTTCTGCTTTGCTATATTTACCTCATTTTTTTCATATTACTTAGTTTTGCCTGACTTAAAATCCCTTAAAAAGACCTTAAAAAGATCCCTGGATGCATTTGGTAATTCATCTGTATTACCAGTTAAGTGGAAGGCATGCTTCCTAATAAAAAGCCTCAGTGGGACCTTATAAAGTACTCCTCCAAAGAATGACTCTCTTGATATCCCCAGAAAAAAAGTATTAATTTTATATGTTAGTTTTCTATGTGCACATCAGTCATTATCTATTTCAAGCATTGTACAAAACAGAAAAAAACCAAACATCTCTTAGCAGTTTAGAATCTGTACAGGGATGGGAGAATGGTTGCTTGAAATGGGCAAGCATACAACGAGTGACTTGAAGAGGAAGAACTAAAGTCTTTGCTGATACTTCATAAAAAATCTTCATGAATTTAGCATATTAAAATGGGAAAATTTTCTTAGACAGTGGAATCTGCTCTCATTTTGAAACTGAATGAAAGCTGTGAAATCAGGAATGAACAGGACCTTGAAAGGGAAACATGACATTAACTTAACATTGAGGCATTACAAAAATAGAAGAATGAAGAAGAGTAGTTAGTTATCAGTATGACAGTGGTAGGGTTCAAGCCATAGTCAAACTAGCTTTTGCTCTTATATGTGTGTGACACTGTTCTGGTGTACTTTCAGTTGTAGTCTAAATGTCCATTTGTCTGAAGATTTTGCAAATATGACAGAAGCCATATGTAGCAAAGATGTTACTTCTAGAGACATTGCAGGTAATATTTTCAAGAGAAAAATAAAACAAAACTACTCAGTGAGAAAGTGGTTTAAATATATTTATATTTATTTGAAATCATTTCTCTGAGGCTTGGTTTAATCAACTGGAGAATAATGTAGAAAAGCTTGGATCAGTCTATGTTAACTTTTTGATGTAGCTGCCATTATGTTAAGCATAAAAGTGGATATAAAACACATATTTAATTTTCTGCAAATGGATCTCAAAAAAGCCCACAGTGCCAGTTACTGTCACAGAAGATCTGTGGCTTGCTATGGGAAAATATTTTAAAACAGAAAAATGTCATTTTAGTTTACTGTATAACTTTGACATTACAAATGGAAATAACATGGAACATATTCTGGATTTAGTATTGTGAGACATTTTAACCATGGAAGTTTGAGGAGGCCGTATCAGGAGACGTGTCCCTGAATAGGTTCAAAACATTGTCACCAGTTTCTGCACTGACATAATGCAAAGGCCACGGCTCTCTTCAATTCTCATCTGCAGATGTAGTGTCAAGGTCATCAGCTGTCTTCTGAAGTGCTCAAAGGTGTGCTAAAGCAGTAGTCTGTTACTTGTGCATGCTTTCTTTATTTTCCTCCATGGTCACTTTTGACAAATCAGGGCTTTGTCTTATGTTTAGAATTGTTAACAATTCTTGAATAAAGACTGCCACTCCAGCCAGTGAGACAAAGCACCATAATTTTTGGACATCAACTGAACACTATTCTGTCAATAGGTGCTCTCTTTTTCGTAGCATCAAATATTTCTGTGAGCTTCACAAATTATGAGGCAAATGTGCTTTCTGCCCTGAAGAAAGGGATGTCATGTATATGATTTATATGTACATGAATATGTATTTTGAAAAATAGTCTATGAGAAATGTACTCTGAAAGCAAAAGAATTTTTATTTCTGAAAATTTGTATACTCATAAAATTGACTGCTGATTATCCTTGATCCTTTGCTGTTCACTTAATGTATTCTCTTCCTTTTCATGATCTTTTGTGGCTTTTGCATGTTTTTGATTTATTTCCTGCTGCTCTTCTCTGTTTCCAACATTTGCAAATCCCCTACTCCATCATCCCTGGGGAGGAAGGAATCACAACTTTATTTATTTATGAAAGATCACAGGCAGACATGAGGTAGATCAGAGGCAGAGACTAGCTTCAATGAACTGTGGATGGGAGAGGTGGAGTACATGGGGTAAGTGGAGACAGATGTGGCAAGAATACATACATACATACATGCCAGTTTAGAATTGCAGAATCCTAGAATATGCTGATGTGGAAAGGACCCACATGGATTACTGAGTCCACCTCCTGGCTCTACGCAGGATATCCCTCCTTTGGATGCTCTTTTTAATAAATAATATTTAATAGTTAATAATAGTTTTATTTCTTGTACTGTGGTGCTCAAAACTGCTACAGTTCTTGAGGTGAGGCTTCACCAGTGCAGAACAGAGTGGATATAAAATTAGAAAGATTTTGTGTACTGGAACTGAGTGTCAATGAAAGAGTTACACTGAATGAATGTACAGAATGAATGCGAACAATATAAGCAAGGACTTAATATGCAAATTCTTGTAAGTATCCATACATAATAGTATTCTGAGGTTAATTGCTGCAGTGAAGGTAGACAATACACAAACGCTAAAGTGTTTTCCCCGAACTGTATACTGCTATACTCTGATGATGTCTGAAGTGATTAATTTGTGTTTGTGAAGTACTTTTTGGATAGGAGAACTGTGTGATACAACTGTTACTGGCCATCAGCCATCTTTGTTCATTATTTCGTGGGGACTCAGGAAGTCAGGTATGGGAGAAAAGTATCCTGTAATCCTTATTCTAAAAATAATTCTCTTTTGCATGGTATTAACATGGACAAGATTCTGTGGCAAAGTGAATTACTGGGTTATTTATTACTGTGAGTATTGAGATGGCAAAACAAGGCAGGGGTGGTATATTCATGTCTTATCCATTGCACTCACCAGTGATTGTTAACACAATTCTTCACATTTCAGAGTGGTCACAGAGCATGTGATTGGATTTCAGTTTGTGTAGAACTGGAATATTTTCTTCCTTAAGAAATTTGTAATTTTCTCATAATTGAGATTATAATCTTATGGAGGCTACAGTCAGTCAGCCAAAACCAATCAAGGATTTTCTGATTAACTCTGAAGTATAAGATAACCAGTTTCCACTTCTACTTCCAATTAAAACAATTCATATTTTAGTACTGAACAAAAAAGTGTGGATTTTATTGACTCAGAGATGGCTTTCTGCAGGCATTTGGTGAGGCTATGCTAGCCCAAATGTTCAGAAATGGCAATAGTAAAAGCAGTGTGAACTTATCTGAACCAGTTTCATTTCTAAGCAGCACAATTTTTCTATATTTTGAGCCAGCACTGCGGTTCTACATATCCAAGAGGCATGCCAGGCAGAGAACTCAGTACCTGCCAGGAAACAGTCTTCCCCTCAGGAGCAAGATCTCCAAATTGTCAGTACAGCATTGGAATGAGCTTCCTGTTACCTGGTGCAGTAGGAAAACTCTCTAGCAAAATGAGCTACTTGCTGATGCACTGAAAAATGACAAGACAATATCAGAAACATAAAATTCATAGTGTTAATTGATTACCAAAGATAGCTGTAACTGCTATGACTGTATCATATCTAGGATTTCACAACTATGTACTAAAAAGGTAGCTTATAGTTATACTCTCTTGAGGTTAGCAATTTTTCATATGTATGTATTATGTGACTTAAAATTTACTCAATAGAAATAACATCGTTTCCTTTTCCAGTGTTGGTAAACTGACTTTCTGTGCATTCTCTTGCATCCAAACCCTTATGTGGTGAAAAGTACCAATGGTCTGGATGAAAATGCAACAGAGATAGTTCTGGTTCTAGTGGTGGGAATACATGCTATGAAAAAAAGAGCATTTCAGTCCATGCTCCAGGGCATTTTAGAACTAGAAATTTCTATTACACAAATCATCTTAGCCACTAGAGAGCAGGTCTTGCCTGACCCACCTTCTAACTGTTTTCTGTTTTCAGCACCTTAGTCTTGGGGGCAGATGGCATATATTTCACCTCACAATAACTTAAAGCCAGGTGGTTAATCCTACATCTTTTGGGATGAGCTCAGGCTGCTCAATTTCCGAACTCAGTATTAGGTGAGATCTCTAACAGCTTGTCTTTACAGAAATGGTGCACAACCAACTGTCATAGCAAGTAAAATCAATCGTATTGCTGATTACAACTAGTTTTTTAGTCTTCCCATGAGATGGGCAGAGGTTGCCTTCATGCATATTAAGCCTGGTTAGCAATAGCACATTAAGAAGAGAAGGAAGTGCGTATTTTTCTGAAACAGGCAATCTGCATGCTTTTTACTCACTCAAAAGGAGTGTCTAGGAAATCAGGTAGGGATAGACAGACTGATGTGAACTGATGTGCTTTTTGGGACTTAAAGTATTAAGCATTTATCTTTCAGCTTAAAACTCTCTTGTGTGCAAGTTTGTAAGTAATTGTGCGTAAGAGTAATTTGAGTATTTTTAAAAGGTGACTGGAAATAATAATCTAAGGGTAACTATTGCTGTTACTGAAGTACAGGAGTATAAATCCTTTTGAGCCATTCTGCTGAGTCATGGCAACTTTACTGAATATGGATATGTCACTGCAATTTCTTCATACTGAACTCTAGTAAGCAGTTTTGCAATCAACTGAGATTCCTTATAGCTGAAATGGTAACTTGCATTCCTTCTAGTGATATGACATAACTGGAAAACAGGCTGGTGGTACAACCATCTTAAATACCATAGCAAAGCCAGGATTTGTTTGAAGAGATTTATATGTAAAACCAACTTCAAGCCCCCACTCTTAGATTATTATCAGGGAAGAGAGTACTCCAGTGAGTGGCCTCCAAATCAGGGTGTGCTCACACTTCTGGGGATTTGCAAGACAATATTTGGGGTGCAGGAAGAAAATATTTTCTGTACCTTTAAGAAATAAAATACAATAAAATTTAAAATAGATTTATCTCATCCATTGTATTTTATTTTTGTGTATGTGTTATGCATATTAGTGCATGTTTATTTTTAATAAACATACATATATTGGATGTGCATGCTCAAATTTTTTTTCCTGATAGAGGTGTGTAATCAAAGAAGTTTGAAGACCACTGCTTTTGTGTGTTTTCATGTGTAATAATTTTTTTTTCTCTCTGGACTAATAAATAATAAATTACAGATATAAGAAAAGCATCACCCCTGGGAAAAAATATTCGAAGAAAGAAGGGCTCTTAAGGCACTGATACACAGAAAGACAGCCAGTAGAAAATAACATACTGCAATTTCAAGTTGCCTGCATTTCCTTCTGTATTTATACCATGTCCAGATTAGATATCAGAAGCCTTTCTCAGTAAGTGTCATTCATGCTGTTCTCACAAAAGCATTTGATAAATGGGCTCTCCCTAACAGTTAAAAAGTTTCACCAGAAAATTTCCCCAAGCTCTTGTCTGAAATTCTCTGATTTATTTTATTTTTTTTAAGTATTTATTTACTTAAAAGTCATTACAATGCATTGCATTATGTAAAAATGATGGGCACTGCACTGGTGAATATAAATAATTATCTGTGAAGCAGAGGAATGCATTTATCCTTCTCATGTACATGTGAGCTTACTCTTAGACTCCTGAAGCTTGGTGGGAGAATATAATTGGATGACTTCTAAAATCAGTGACTGTTTCTGTCCAAACAATAGCTTAAAGGATTATGTATATACACATACATATAAAGGCTTTGTGTTATCTATTCATTTTTTATCCTTAACATCCAACAAATAAAGTTTTTGTGCAGTGGGTGGCTGATTCTGCATTTTATATAATGCTAATAAATTCAGAAAGTACAGAAATGGCACTAAATGTCAGCAACTCTGCTTGTCTGTGGCAGGATGAATAAATCTATCATTTTTACAAGAGCAATGTACAAGCAAGGATCTTTGCCCCTGTTTGGAAATACTATCTATTTATTTACTATTGATGTTACTTTTATACCAGATTTATGACACACTCTTTTCCTAGTATGAGCTATTTGGCTTTGTATGAACAGGAAAGGATGTAATAGACTTTATGTCAATTAGAGAGGAAGTAAATTTACACCAGCTGGACTACTGGTTTTACATTCTGAGCAAACAGAAAATAGTGTTTAATTTAGATCAGGAGTCAAACTTCTGTCGTGAAACTCCTGAGTTTTCCCAAGTATTTTCTTAAGTACATACAATCTGGGGATGAAATAAAAACTGCAGGAGGAAGTCTGGGCACAAATGGGCACTGGGGCAATGTGACCTGAGTAAGACAAGTCTAACGTAAAAAGAAACATGGATATACAGTCCCTAGCCTTAACTTTGGTCTCTACAGATGTTCTGTTTGTCTTCAAGACTTAATATATTGGATGTAAGTTTTTTATCTAGTTTGGAAAGGGGCTGGTTTCCAACTTCAGTGTGCCAGTACAGCTATAATGGTACAGAGTTTGTAAAGAAGACCAGCTCTCAACAAGAAAAATCTATTTTGAAACATTATCTGGAGGTATGGCTGTAATAGTCTATATACCATATATAACAGGTCAAGCAACAAGCCATGTAAGAGATCCTTAAGTGCTATCATCAGCCTTCTGAGAACCCATCTTCTGTTTACTTTTTTCTTAGCGAAACAATGGTTGAAGCCCTCTTAGAGGGTCATATTTATAGTAAATGCAGAAGAGCTGATGGTCATTCCACGCTTAAAATAACACAGTCTGCATCACACTACTTGGAAGCCAGGTAATGGCAATTCCAGCCAATTCTGAAAGCAGTCAGATTTCTGATAAGATTAACCTTGCTGAGTAGTCTAATAAAGAGATACTGAGATATTTAGCAAAATGCTTTGTAAAGTTCAAATTCATTATATTTTCTCTGCTTTGTACTGTAGGGCACATTAGCTTTCTAAATGGGTTGTTTTGAAAGTGAACTTTGTGATAGAGCTAAGACAATATAAATTGTCTTCAGTGAATTCTGTTGCTTTATGTGCTCAATTTAGAAAAAAAAAAGCCTGTTAGAAAAAACCTCTCATATTTTACTGGTAGCATCCCAGACTAAAGCAGGAGCTGTGCATAATATGTACCACTACCATACTAGGAACAGTTTCTTTAAGCATACTCTTTTTGGAGTTGATTATAGATGGAACAGTTACATACAATTTTATGTTGCTGTAAGACAGGAACAAGCCCTTTCTTTGCTGTTATTTTTACCTTCAAAAGAAGAAATCACTATTAATTTTACTATATAAAGCATGTGAATTATACTGAAGGAGATGGGAGTTGCGAAGACCTACATGGATTTTGTCTTTCAGTTTTTTTCTGCTCTCCAGTATTTTGTGGGATATTAAACTTTGTATGCTTCCAGAGTTTGAAAAAAAAAACTAATGCAGGCTTTATGCTATTGGAAAGGATTTTATCTTTTCATTTCAAAAAGGTTTATTTACTTATTTGAAAAGAGGGCAGAGTGAAAAAATAATTTTCCTGTTCTTTATCATTAATTTTTATTGTTAGTAAGCAAAAGTGATTTTTTGCTGGTGAGTAATGGCTGTCATTTCTAGGACAAACACAATCTCTAATTTAAGTCGCTGTTTTTCCTTTGGTTAGACATCGCGCGCCCCAGAGATGCTGTTCATTCTGTCATCTCTCTCACTGCTTTTGCAGGGCTGCAGAAAAGATTCAGAAGGACAAGCATTCTGATTTCTAGAGGTTTTAATCTTTAATAAAGTAATTTTAAAAATTATTTTTAACAACAATAACAACAAATCTGTATAAAAAAGTCTCACAACCAAACACCAGTGGTGGATGGAAGCCATTTCCAAACCTCTGAATATTTTATGTCACAGTCTGACTTTTCTATAAGGAAATATAAAGAATCAAAAAAGTAAAGTTGCATGGCTTTCAGTGACATTTTGTAAAAATGCCTGTGTCAGACTATTAGACTTACATTAATGGTCATGAGTTTCATGTCAATATCATAAGCACAGTGGTAGGGACAGGAGCTGTGTCTCATGGACTCCTTTCTGCCTGCAGATCCCTACCTGAAATGGTTGATCAAGTACATCAAGGGCTAGTAGTCTACTACTAAAAGTGGTCCAGAGTAGATCTATTTTTCTTTTTCCGGTGAACTAGGAAAGAAGAAAAGAACCTGAAGCATAGTGTTTGTGCTCCTCTGTACACTCAGTTGATGGCTTAAACCTTCAGTAGTGCATACAGTCTGCATCTGCATAGTTATTTATAGTGAAAATGGTAAGCTCCAGAAAAATAGAATATTTATTTTACTTTAGATCTTTTCTATCAGCCTAAATTATATCAAAATAATTTCTATTTTAGCACCTTTGTAGTAAAATTTCTCAGAGAGCAATCCTAGGTACAAGACTCATATTAGCTTTAATTTTAAACTTCCCGCACCCTTCCTTTTTTGTCTATTTTTTTCCCCTAGTAAAAATGGAGCTGTTAATAATGCTTCACACCACTGTCACTTACTGAAGACAGGTAGGAGCTTTTCATTATAAGCCATCTTCCATGCCTTATCCTAATAAATCCTTAGAATTTGTTCATTCTGCTTCAAAATTTGCATGTAAAATCTGTGCCCAGAGGTTAGTTTTTGACTGAATTTGATAACATTTAAGAAGGTCTTCTAATTTAGTTTTTAATAAAAGGTGAAAGGGAAAGGTGTCATAATGATGGATGCCTGTACTATAGTGTGTTAGAGCTTTTCAGTTGCCTGTCTTTCTGCCAGCAATTGGACATGCTGTGATCCTAAGTGCCAAGAATTTAAAACAAAATGACACTTCTATTTCCTACTGCTGGCACAACTGAAGTTTGGATGCTCAGAAAACAATGATGACCGCTGGCTCCTTTAACACCTGACTTATGCTAGTAACTTATTTATGCTAAAATTTTAAGGGGTTTGGAAAATGAAGTGAAATGAAACCCCACAGACTTAGAAAAATGAAAGAAAAAAAAATAATTCCTAATTCCTACAGAAGGCTATAGAAAAAAGATATGGTACTGTTTTTGCAGCAGGAGCTGCTGATGTATTTATAGTCCCAGAACGAAAGGTATTCAGAGTTTGTAAAGTATCCCTTAAATGCTGTTTGTTGGAACTCACACTATAAAGAGAAGGGGTAATATATGAGGTCTGCTCTGAAAGTAGTGCCCAGGTATGTTGGCGTAGTATGTTGGCCCGTGATATCAAAGGTGGATATTGGTAGTATAGGGTTTTGTTGCCTTGTGAAAATGGCAGAGAGGGACAGCCTGACAAAATGGCACCTGATATGGACATGCGAATGAAACGAAGGTGTGGCATTGAATTCCTCCATGTGGAAATAAAGACAGCCCTTGACATTCACTGACATTTGGTGAACGTTGATAGAGAGCAAACAGTGGATGTGAGCACTGTGAGGCAGTATGTGGCGCATTGCAGCAGTGGTGGCAGTGACAGTGGGTCACTTCTGCTGATGCAGATTGTTATGAGGATGGCATGCGCCATCCTGTTCATCACTGAAAAAAATGCATAGCTAATGGTGGTGACTGTGTTGACAAATAGTGTTTTGCAGCTGAGAATTTGTTCTATCAAACAGTGTTACTGTGCTCCTTGTATCTGTTGTAGTTTCCATGGGAAAACAACAACAACAACAACAACAACAAAACAAAAGAACAAAAAAACCCAAGAGAAATTACTTACAGAGTGACCTACATAGATAATCTAATCATAGAATCATGGAATGGATTCTGTTGGAATGGACATTTAGGATCATCTAGTTCCAACCCCCTACTCAGGGGTCTCACCATCCTCACAGTAAATAATTCCTTCCTAATATCTAGTCTAATTCCACTCTTTTCCAGTTTAAATCCATTTCCCCTTGTCCAGTCATTACATGCACTTATAAAAAGTTTCTCCACAGGGGATGTCCCTTCAGATGCTGAACCCCTGGTTGCACAGCATCTAGTACGTCTCCAGACAGAGCATGAAATGATCCTGTTTGTGAAGGTTATCTTAAAACATCATAAAATTTTTTGAGTTGGAAGGTACATTTAAGGGTTACATAGTCCAGTTCCTCTGCATTTAACAGAAATGTCTACAGCTAGATCAGGTTGCTGAGACCCTATCCAGCCTGCCACTGAATATCTCCAGGGATGGGGCATCCACCACCTATCTGGGAAAGCTGTTCCAACGTTTCACTGTCCTTATTATTAAAAACTTTGTTCTTATATTCAACCTAAATCTTCCCCTGTTTTCAACCTTCAAACGTTTTATAGGGTTCTCTTAAAGGGCAACTATTCTATTCATGATTTCTACAGTCAGACCAAAATGCTGTTTATATGAAAATTTATTGCTGCACTTTTAGGTAAGGGTAAGGTTATGCAAGTGGTATAATAGCTGGTACAGAAGGGGTGCTGCCTGCAGGCTCCTCTGGTACCACAGGCTAGCTGAGTTTATCCCATGGCCAGTGGAGACGAGCAGCATGACGCAGGCCAGGAAGTTAAGCTGTTCATTCTGGATAGCAGTGCACAGCATGGGTCTAAACCACCCAGGTTAACTCCTACTTAGAGCACTAACAGTGATCAATGTACTGTGATCTGTGTGGGACCACTACTGAGATACAGTTGTAACTTCAGCCAATGTGGATCCCAGAAGTCTGGTTAGCAAGAGCACGCGCAGTATTTTGCATTTAGAAAATATGAATAAGCTTGATTAAAAAAAAAATCTTAAAATTACCTCCTTTGCTGTCTTGTTTTTTCCTGTTAACATCTTTGAAAGCTTGCAGGTGCATTCACCACTTGTTTTCTGTTACATGTTTTGTGTTCTTTTTCTCTGGTCATCTAAGCAGCACTGAGTTTCTGATGTGCCTAGCTGATGCATGCTTGCTTTACTATGCCCACTTCAAAGTATGGATTGAGAATGTCAAAAACTTTTATGTATACATAAGAAAATTATTTTATATGGTCTTATTACATTTATACAGGTTTCTGGCCAACATTAATTTGTCTCTTCTTTGTAGGGAGCCTGCTTTTGCAGGGGGGTTGGACTAGATGATCTCTGGAGGTCCCTTCCAACCCCTACAACTCTGTGATTCTGTGTATCTTCTATGATATATCTTCTGATTTGAGCGAGTGACTTGAATGAACAGGATTAATCTTTTCAGAAGTCAGAATGATTTCAGCGAACTACAATCATTCATGAACCATTTTTTGTATGATGTTCTTCTGCTTTATATTTACATAAAGCTTGATTTCAGTCTTCTACAGATATTTTTGGGATGGTGAAATGTGAGCCATCCCAAAATGAAATGAGAAATGAACTAAATTGAAAATGGAGTCAGAATTAGAAGAGATTATCTAACACCTATCTAGAGTTTAACTTAGCATCTCAGGGCATGTTTTCCTAGCACAACCAGTTCCCATCTGGAAGTGGGCTGTCCTCAGTGTTTCAGCTACCTCAGATCACTCCTCAGGTATAGTATAGGCTTTTGCTGTTTGGCTACTTCTTTTTATAGCATTTGGCAAAGCCAAGTCAATTGCAACTGTGCCTAGATAAATAGAATGAAAATTATGAGTATCTCCAGCAGATTGGAGTCATCTGTGCTGTCATAGAGTGAGAATTATAGTGGAGCTATTGTTAATAATGGATGTCTTCCAAACTCCCAGAAAAAGCAACACTGATTTAAAAAAGCAATGATAATTGTGCCACTTTTTATGTGATGTTCACAAGTGAAAGATGTCCATGTGACTCAAGAGCCAGTGTGAAAAGTCCCCAGTGACCCTGCACTTTCTTGTTTCTCACATGTTCCCTTCTGATGTCACCTACACTTTCTCTGGAATTTATGTCTAGAATTTCTGCAAGTGAATCACAGTATCAGGCGTAATTGAAAGATCTTAGGTATTTGTCCATAATGCATTGCTGAAGAACTGGCTTTTCTTTAATGACTCCATTAAAAAAATGAATTAACTGTATTTTTGCTCCAGGAGTTCCTCAAAGAGTTTGTGATAGATGGCAGAACTAAGAACTCATTAAATGGTCTGGTTAGTAGCTATTTGAATGTCTAGTAAAGAGAATGCCCCAGGATGGCACTAAAATTATGCATCAAACTTGTGGTTCTTGGGCTATTCCGTGCCAAGTACATGCTTTTTGAGTGTGGTGGTTTTAAATGCTGTATTTATGGCCACATCCTCAGCTGGAAAGAATTGGTATTAACGAATGGATTACAATGTCTGGAGCAAGAAAGCAAGCTTGAGTTGAAGAGGAACTTATTGTTTGAACACAAAGGTAGTTCTACAAAGGCATTACTGGAAAATAACGTTCAGTCCTCTATGAATCCCTCTAAAACAGGCTTTGGGCATGCATAGGTGAAATGCACATCCTGCAAATTGGAATACTGATGACACAAAATACATATATGTCATGGTTTTATGATTTTTAGTACTGGTATTCCACATCATAACATCATGTATTGCATTAAGAGTTAAAGAGGTAATGCTCCAGCTCTGTGGATCGTCAATAGTTATGGCTATACCTGTCTCAGAAGAGAACTATGTTCCCCAGAGGACTTTGCATTGCTTTGTATTTTTACGTTTTTCTGCTCAGAGGGAGAGACAAAAACTGTGTGTCACGAGACGTTTTCTTTCCATTCAGATCAACTCAGCAGTGGGTGCTCGCTGCCGTCTCGCCTTCAGCGTTAGCGTAAGGCCTTCGGTTTATCGGACACTCTCTCTTGCTCATTTTATTTGATTTATTAGCTTTAATTTCAATTCTATTGTATTATATTGTGTTATTTTGCTTTCCGATATCTTATTTAGTAAATTAGCTTTCCTCCTCAGATCGTTGCCGCTGTTTTTTTCCCTTTTCCCTTTGCCCCTTTCCCCTTTCCTGGGATGCGGGTCCATGGGTCCCCTGCATCAATTGTCACAGAACCGGGCCAAACCAGCCTGTAAACCATTGACAATATACAACACAAATTCCAAGATAGTTATATTTGCATCTATTTTTAAAATCAGATTTGAATTATGTTATTCACAGTAGATAACTATTAAAAATTGTATATGTGCTTAGGATCAAAACTGTTAAGGATCTTATGCTTACAAAAATACTCTTGCTGCACTGCTCTCTGTGTAAATCTTCATGTGATATAAATAATTTTTTTTTTTTAGATCTCATTGAGTTTCTGTAGATAAAATCATATACATTAGATTTTCATTGGTTTTAGTGAAATTTTCTGTAGTTTTTAGATTTAGTTGATAAGATTGTTGAAGAGAAGTATTAGTATTAATTATAATCCTCTGAAGGAACAATATATCTGGCTCTCATGTTGTGGCATGGCTTGGTTACTGCAGTGCAGCTATGCACGAAAGTGAACCCTTATTGATTCTTCTGCAGGACTGTAATCTCTATTATATTTTCCTGTATATATGGTTTAAAATCTATTTTACATTTTTACTATATGTATGGGTTTAAATGGCAAGAATGTGGTAGCAGTGGTGCTACCGAGTTGGCCTCTGTGAGCAAAGCTCAGAAACCACCCCATATCAGATCAAAGTTGGCTTTCAGAGGGACCTGCCTCTGCCAGAACTGTGCCATGAACAATGCTGGGTGTGAAAACTACTGTGCAACAGCATCTGGGAGAGAGGAATAAGAAATGGGAGAGAAATTTTCTATGGCCAGTCAAGACCTCTCTAAAGTTTCTCTAAACTTAGGAATTATCTTTACTGCTTGAGTTAGCTTGGGTCATCTAAGAGTGAGACATCTCTGTGTTTGACCTCCTCCAATGACATGGGATTTAATCCACTTACAGCCCTCTGTCTGCTCTGACTTCAGACAAGTCCCAATCCCTTCATGATGGTTCTGAGATTTTTAGCACAAGGGTGATGGAAATGAACACTTGAAAATGCAACTGTCTCATCTGGAAATTTATTGAGAGAAAAGCATACACTGTATGTATATCATTCCTCAAGCTGACAAATGAGTCCAGAAAATTATTTTGGTATCAAAATCTTGCTGGATATTTAACACTTTTTCCACGATTACAGTTTATTTTTCAGTTTATGGCATTAATGTGGTTTGCATTCTACTGTCAGAACTTCCAGGACCTAGGAAGTCCAGGATGATACATACTTTCAGAACTATTTAATGAGTTCCTTTCAATCATGCTGATCAAAAAATCCCACATTAAGACAGGGTGATAGCCTATATGTACTTACAGGAAGAAACGCACATAGATACATCATATTTTTAGCTATATTTATTGATGCATAGAAAGAGTGAAGTGTATGCTCCCTTTATATCTCAGCTAAGCTCTCAAAATAACAGTTATGTTGACTTATGTAATACATAAATCTTCTACTGGGCAGGTGGTTTTGCTGAATATAATCCAGAAATGAAACACAGAAATGGTGCAAACGCAGCTCAAAACAAATTTCTTTTAAAATTTGAGTAAATAGTCATAGAATTTGTTCAAAATATTTACCTGGTTCTAGCCATTATTCCTCCCATTGGAGTCTACAAATATTTAAAGGCAATAGATAGTAAGAAAACACTATTACTAATATTGCAAAATTTTGTTTTCTACATTAACCTAGGAGGGATTTTCTTTTTTCTTGATACACCTAAAATACTGAATTAAGTTTCAATTGTATCTAAACAAGCAGAAACTCTGTAACTTTGTTGTAATATCCCATTTGTACCCATTATTTGATAAACATCTGTCCAGATTCTGTTTTTGAGACAAAAAATTGTGTGATTACTTGCTATCCTTGTATTGAATTTCAATGTGACTGAACTAATGGCATCAACATATGAAAATTGTGGTTAAAATGTGACCATATTCTGCTTAAGTATGAAATCAATAGTGTTTCTTAACACTGTTTGAGGCTTGAGTGATCAAGAGCAAGGCACAGCCAGGAACTGTAGTGGAGCATCCTGTCAGTACAAAGATGCAAAATTCATCCCAAAGAAGAGTATTTTCAGATAAGTAACTTCCATTTGACTGAAAGGGATTTTCACTTTAGAGTGTACATAGCACAAAGCACCAAGCATTGGTAGAATAAAATCTCAGGATAGCTGGAAAGCTCCTTGCTTTTCTGCCAAGTGAGCATAATTTTGAACAACTTGCTTTCTACAGGCTTTGTGGGCTAAACCAGCATTGTGCCTTCCCCTGAGAAGCCTGTGGTGACACATCATCCAGCACCTTGCCACTGGAGCTGATGCATGGTGAAGAACGTGGGTATGACTTGCAAGCACTAAGTCATCTTGAGTCCTAATCCTGGGAAGGTCACCTTGTCTTTAATACCTTCTTTCAAGACACCTTGTCCCTGCTGACACCAGGATGATGGCACGATATCCCTTGGGTGAACCGTGTTAAACCAGTTGGAAGCTTACAGGACTAATATATTTGCCAAGATTGGAGACTATATTTCCCCATTTGAATGTCAATGAAATTCTTCCAATTTATCACTTCAAAAGAGATGCGCTGATGCTGATATTCTAAGATTTAATTTCTTACTGGTGCATAATTTAAACAGTATTTTCGCCTCAGGTCCAGAGCCAAGGTTAATTTGTGTTTGTAAATCTTAATGCTAGAAACGAAGTGTGTCTGTCCATCTGTGAAATGTCTGTGATGTCTTTTTTCTACTCAAGTCTAGCAGTAGAAATGTTAGCTCTCTGGATGGTGAGTTATTCCAAATGTAACAAAATATCTCTGATAATACTGAACATCACAGCTGTAGGTTACCTAAATAGGCATTATATCCATTACTGTTCAGTTACATTGTCCAATACAGCTATTATGTTCCTTCAGAAATGGGAAAACACGTATATTATGAGTAGCAAGAAAACCAGCAGGTTGATAATTGCTCTATGCTCACTAATGTGAATTACTAGCTGCCTCATCTATAATTGTAATTAACACCTCCTGCCTCAGCTATGCAATTAGCTGATGTTGCTACAAATTTTTGCTGTATATTTAATCTTTATCTTGTTCCTCTGGCCCACTCTTGTATTAAATTTATAAGTAAATCCATAAAATATACATGGAGCTGCCGTGGCAGTTACTCATTAGTCACAGGAGTTGTAACAAGAGGCGTATGTGCTTAGGCTGGCTCAATCTCCAGGGAGTTCACAGTAGTCACACTCCATTCTGGTTTAGTAAATGTGCCTGCTGTGTATCCTTTCACATTTGCTGTATCTGTTCTTGCTTAATTTGAATGCATGTGGTGAGCTTTCTGTGCCTACTGTCACTTTATGAACTTCCCTTCTAGATACTGTATTTTGGAAAGCTGGTAAGAAATTCTGGGGCAAATAGTTTTTTTCTGCTAGAGAGGATTGTGGGGGCATGTCTGAAAAGGACATGCCGTGTTTAGGTTGGATTAAGTGCCACCTTGTGCACCTGTCAGGTTTCAGGGTGCCAGACTCAGGAGCTGTGTGACCAGCATAGGTGACCGGGAAGTTATTTGTGCTCCTCCTACCCCAAGGATGTGAGGCTGATGCTTGACAACCTGGGCAGGAACACGGGCACTTGGGCTCCTAGACTGCACATCTCTCCTGCCCTTTTCACTCAGGCTTCCTGTGCAGATGGGCAGGCTGGAGGCGGGCTCTTTGCATGGCCGTCTCCCTCAGCAGTCTTGGATCTCTGGGAAAATATTTAGAAAAAAAATATGTATTTGGGCAAATTAACACATGGGGAGCAGGAAAATGGATTTTCAGTGTGCTGCTGAGTCTGTTCTGTTCTTGGTGTGAAACGCAGACCATCCCTTCTTTGCAGGTTATGGAGTCCTATTTTGGGGCTTGCCCACAAATGCTGCTCAGTGTGCAGTAATTTCTCAATGTGGAGAAGCCTGACAACATTTCTGCTGCTTTATATGATGGGAAAAATTAACTGTACTTACAGTTATGCATAATACTGGGGGGATTTTGTTCAGATGTGCCAGAACTGCAAAGTCCTTTCTGACCACAAATTCTGTTTCTGTTAAGTAAACAGAAGTGAGAAAGGCACACTGCCTTAGGCTTGCCATCACAGAAGGCCTTCCTGGCACTCCTGCATATTTCGGTGTTGTTTTGGGTGAAGGAGATGAAAGAAAATGGATGGAGTTCAATCCAGTTCTTTTCAGCTCAGAGATAAGAGTTTTTAACACTAGGTGGTACTGTAGACAAAGACCAATATTTGCAAACTTTGACAGTTAAAGATCAGCAGCTGTAACCCAAGCATCTAATTCTGTGGCATGATTATCAGCTTCCACAGCTTATATTATGCCTGAGATGAATAACTTCTATTAGATCAGTTTCTGGAATGCAGTGCTATATGACATCAAGCTCCCTGCAAAATCTGGCTTTGTTATGCATTTGGATTTTGTCAGGTAATCCTTCAAAAATCTGTGACATTATTTTATGTAGTTTGAGGTAAATATAATTGCAGATATCACTTGCTAATACAAAAAGACTTAAAAGATTGTAAACCTCCTGTGCTTGATTCTGAAAATATATTTTTTTCTGAGCAAGACTGGGAATATTTTGCAGCTTCAGCCGCCCCCTCAACACTTTTCACTGTAGGATATACTTTACAGCTTTAGCTAAAACATGGGGATCCATCTATCAAGGGCATTTCTGAATATATTCTCCTTTCTTTTAACGTGAACTCCACCCTTTGATGGATGTGCATGTTACTTCCTTGAGATTTCACTGCTGTCCATCAGCTTCTGCTTTTTTTTCTTTTGTTTCTCTGCACCTAACTTATCCTCAGTCACTGCTTGATCGAGGTTCTCTACTCCCTCTTCTAGTGTGCACTACTTGTTTAGGAATGCAGCATCCTACATTTGTCATCAGAGTCTATAGAAGCCATTAGACTTGATTTTTGTGAACAGGTCAGGTAGAAGCAAAACTTCTTTGTTTGGTGAGATGTGTGATGCCAGAAGCAAGGAAAAAATCTATAACCTGTTTTTAAACTTTGTTTTCTTTCTTTCTCAATCCTTCTTTCTTTGTCTATCTTTTTTTCTGTCTTCATTTTTATTTCTTTTTTTTTTTTCCCTTTTAGAACCCTAGATTTTAACAATCAAGAATTTTTACTGTGGTTATGACTGCAGAAGATAAAATCAATTCGTGCTATTTGCATCTTCACAGGCACAACAATGAACTGCCTGCTGATCCCATGTGATTCAAATTACCTACAAAATATGTTTTATTAAAAATACTTTAAATTGATATAGAAGAAGGCAGTCAAGTGTTTACTACAGTACAAGATGGCTACTTTGTTTTTCTTCTGAAAAATATACAAGCAACAGTAAAACTAAACTCTTTAATATATAAAATCTATCATCAGCAGTGGATTTAATGTTGAAAAGATCAATTTTTTAACAGATAAACATATTAACAAGCAATTGAAAAACAGATAACACGTTTGGGCACAGTATAAATAAATACTGACAAGAGAACTGCTTCATTCAAATTCAGTTCAAATAATAAGAGACAAATATAAATTGTTATTCTGTGTTTTTCTCAGACCAGTAAGCTTTTCAAATTAACCTTGTTCAGTTATATATTCACCAGCATGTGTATTTGTTTAAATAAACTATTTTGTACTGAAGAAAATTGAAAATACATGCAGCTAGGTTTTCTAAAATTGTCTTTCTATTCCTCAAACATTTTCAACTGTATATATATAGGATTAATGGAAGTGGACCTATTAAAAATACTACTTCAGTACACAACTATTTGAGAAATCCTCAATGGAATCTCTACCTCACTTAGAAATAATTTGTTCCAGTTTATTTATTAACGGTGGATGTAAAGTGGAGCTGTAATGCAAAAGTGCCAGTACTTCTGCGTGAGGACTTCTGATCCCAAAGGAACTACGCAGTGTCAGGTTAATCAGTTTAATAGAAAGGTACTCAGGTTAACAGGAGCTGCTAGGTGGTCAATCTCCACCAAGTTCTTGGTACCAGTGGCAGCTGACAGATATAATGTCTGCACTGGGATTACCTCCAGTAGATACCAGTGGCAACATGCTGTAGTCATATATGTAACAGAGGGAGAAAATGAAGCATTACATATCAGAATAAGCAATGTCAAGGGGAAATGGCTTTAAATTGGAAGAGGGTAGGTTTAGATGAGATATCTTTACTGTGAGAATGGTGAGACACTGGAACAGGTTGCCCAGGGAAGCTGTGAATGGTCTCTCCCTGAAAACATTCAAGGCCAGGCTGGATGGGGCTTTGAGCAACCTGGTCTAGTGCAAGGTCTCCCTGCCTATAGCAGGGGGTTGGAACTAGATGATCTTAAATGTCCCTTCCAACACAAACCATTCTATGACACAAACTATTCACAGAAAGCAGGGAGACTTGTTTACGTCTACAGAGCAGTTTTTTCGCTAACAAATTTCATCTAACTACATGCAGAAATCTAGAGGTGGTTTAGTTGCATTCCCAAGCTAGCATGAGCCCTTTCTCACAGGCTAGTCACCTGTTTGGGCAATGATCAGTACTTTTCCACATAGGAGCTTGCTGAGGTCAGTTTTCAGACAAACTGAAGTTTTGCATTCACTCCTGTCATAATTTCTGACCAGACAAGACTTCAAGGTGAGCTTGTGTGGTGAATCTCAAACATATGTAGCAGGCCCAGCCATCAGCGGTATTAGGCATGATTTATTGTGATGAAATTCACCCATTACAGTTCATTTGACTTACTGTTCTCAGTTGAGACCTGAGCTCACAAACACTTAGCACTGAATTGTGACTTTACAACTTTGCCGGGCTGCTATGCATGTGTGAAGAGAAGCTCTTGTGGCAGCTGATGGAAGCCTTATCTGAAATCAAATGCAATGTCCCTGAAGGAAAGAACAGAACAGTGACAGCTGCCACAACCCCTCACAGTGAGCACCACACTCTGCAGTCTGATGAGGTAGAGCAAGTGGAACCAGAGCTAGACTCAGTGTGTCCAGCATTGCTGCTGCTTTTGAGTGCTCCAGTTTCTATTTGCTGAGAGCATCAGCTCTGCTCATTTTTGTCCAAGTGCTAAAACTTGGGGACAAAAACAAACTATATGTAACCATGTAGGATCTTGTTAACACTTGCTATAATCCTAATATAGTTACTGAGATAATCCTAATAGTACCTTGATTAATTTTATTACATAAATGATTGATGTCTGCTTTTATATGTTTTGTATGTATTTCATTCACTTTCCCTTTTCCAAGTCAGATTAGAAGTCTCCTAAAATATTTTTTGCAATAAAAAGTAGTATTTGGATAGAGTCAAGAAACATCACGTTAAAACCATTTGACTTAAGAAGAACTTTTTAAATGAAAATGTGGTCTAATTTGAACTTTGATTGTATGAGAAAAGACCTCCCCCAGATTAATCCAACTGTAGCATTTACAAAATTCTCTTTTGTAAAAAGAGTAACACTGTGAACTCATAGCTGTGAATGGACTTTGTGGACTTCCTACCCCTGAGCAGGTTCTCTACCAAGACCTGGGTAGGGAGCGCAGCCCTACCAGGACCTGCCTCTAGCAAGGCCTGGCTGTGCTCCTAGTGCTTTAGTGTGGAGTACTTAGACAAAGATACTTAACGATATATGGTAAAAAAACACTGAGCAATCACCTTGAGAGTCGATACCTTTTGAGTTACCAGTGTTAGAACCATAGTGCTCTGGTTACAGCTGAAACTGTTGCTTACTGTTTCAGCAATTGCTGTGTTAGAGAAACACACCTGTGAAAAAGGACTAAGCCAAATGATTTAAGAGTCATTGCCCTTATAGTGCAGCAGCACAAGGTGGGGTGGAACCAGAACAGGTGACTTGAATTAGGCCAAGGGTTATTCCTTACCATTTGACATCAGGTGGAAGAATATAAAGCTGTGTGGGAGCTGGCTGGGTGTTGTTTGGTAGGTGGTGAGTTACTGCATGTATATAGTTATCAGTGTATTTTTCTGTTTCCATTTTCCTTTTCACTCTTATTAAACAGTTTTTGTCTTAACTCACAAATTTTATTTTGTTCCTAGTGCTCTGCTTCATCCTTCTTGGGGGAGCTGAATAAAAAACTGTATGATGCTGAGTGGCCTGCCAGGTTAGTCCACAATGCATAGAATCACAGAATGGCTTGGGTTGAAAGGAGATTTGAAGGTCATCTAGTTCTAACTCCCCTGTTATCTACTAACCTGGTTTTGAACACCAAGGATGTGGTATCTACAGCTTCTCTTATCTTGTGTTTTGTTGTCTCACAAATCTCTTGGTGAAGAGTTTCCTTCTAACAACTTTTAGTTTAATAATAATCCACCTTGCCTTATCAATGTTGGACTGGGGGAAGAACTCCTGGAGAGCAGCCCTGCAGAGAAGGGCTTGGAGGTACCGGTGGATGAGAAGTTGTAAATGAACCAGCAGTGTGCACTTACAGCCCAGAAGGCCAACTATATCCTGGGCCCCATTAAAAAGGGGTGGCCAGCAGGGAGAGGGAGGGGATTACCCCGTCTACTCAGCTCTTGTGAGGCCCCATTGTAGTACTGCATCCAGGCCTGGCGCCCCCAGCACAGAAAGATGCAGAGCTCTTGGAATGGGCCCAGAGGGTGGCTATATGATCGGAGGGCTGGAGCACCTCTCCTATGAGGAAAGCTTGAGGGAACTGGGCTTGTTTAGCTTGAAGAAGAGAAGGCTCCAGGTGGGTTTCATTGTCGCCTTCCAATACGTGAAAGGAACATGACAACAGGAGGGGGAATGATTGTTTACATGGTTTGATAGTCACAGGACAAGGGGGAATGGTTTTAAACTAAGATGGGAGGTTCAGGTTAGATGTAAGGAGGAAGTTTTTCACTCAGAGTGTGATGACACATTGGAACAGGTTGCCTAGAGAGGTTGTGGATGCTCCATCCCTGGAGGCATTCAAGGCAAGGCTGGATGTGACTCTGGGCAGCCTGCTTTGGTGGTTGGTGATCCTGCCCATGACAGGGGGGTTGAAACTCAGTGATCTTTGAGGTCCTCTTCAACCCGGGTGTTTCTACAGTCCACCACACAGATATTTAGAGGCAGAATCACTACTGATTTCTCCATGTGTTGACTATGAATGATTTCCTTCCACCTCTGACTTCCTTTTAGGAAGGAATGAAGAAGGATGTCATGGACAGTGCAGGTCTTAGCTGGGGCCATCAGTGTATGTCTTATCAGGCTCTTCTGTTTTTTTCTGTTTTTGTCTTCTGCCAGATAGTACACAGATTTCATAGAACCAGAGAATTGTATGGGTTGGAAGGGACACTAACGACAGTCTAGTCCAATCCTGATGCTAAAGCAGGTTCCAAAGAAGAGGTTATACAGGAAAGCATCCAGGAATGTTTTGAATATCTCCAGAGAGACTCCACAGCCTCTCTGGGAAGCCTGTTCCTGTACTCCATCACCCTTACAGTAGAAGTTTGTCATCGTGTCCATATGGAACTTCCTCTGTTTCAGTTTGTGCCTTTTACCCTTAGTTCTGTCACTCTGCACCACTGAAAAGAGCCTGGCCTTGTCCTCTTGACTTCTACTCATTGGGTATTTACAAGCATTGATAAGATTGCCTCTCTTCTATAGGCTGAACAGCCCCAGTTCTCAACCTTTCCTCATTAGGTGTTCTAGATGCCTAATTGTTTCAGTAGCCCTTCACTGGACATTTTCTGGGAGATCCCTGTCTTTCTTGAAATAGGGAGCCCAGAACTAAACACAGTATTCCAGATGTGTCCTCACCAGGGTGGAGGAGGGGGGATGACTTCCCTTGACTTGATGGGCATGTATTCTTAAAGCATCCTTGGATGCCATTGGCCTTCTTGCCCATAAGGGCACACTGCTGGCTCATGGCCAATGTGTTGTCCACTAGGATGCCCAGATCCTTCTCTGCATAGCTTCTTTCCAGTAGGTCAGCCTCTGACTTGTACTGATACATGCTATTATTCCTCTCCACATATAGAACTCTGTACTTGTCTTGCCCTTGTTGAACAGCATCATGTTCCTCTCCACCCAATTCCAGGTGAGTCTGTCCAGGTCTTGTTGAATGGCAACACAGATTTCTGATGTCAGCCACTCTTCCCTGGTTCATATAATTAGCAAACTTGCTGAGGGTGTGCTTTGTCTGTTCATCCAAATCATTAATGAAGATCTTGAACAAGACTGGATCTGGTACAGACCCCCTGCTAGCTACAGACTTCCAACCAGACTCTGTGCTGCTAATCATAACCCTTTGAGCTTCTCCAATCAGACAGTTCTCAATCCACTGTCTTCTCATTGACCTTCCTAAGCTTACCTATGAGGATGTAATGGGACGCTGTGTTAAAACTTTGCTAAAATCAAGCTAGACAACATCCACTACTCTCCCACTCTCACCTCATCAACCCTGCCAGTCATGGCATCATAGAAGGCTCTCATATTGGTTGAGCAGGATTTTTACCTTGGTGAATCCCTGTTGATGACTCCTGACCACCTCCTCTTCAACTTGCTTGGTGTTGACATCCAGAATAAGCTGCTCCATCACCTTTGCAGGGATGAAGGTGATGCTGACTGGCCTGCAGTTTCTCAGCTCCTCTTTCTTGCACTTTCCTAAAGACTTGGGAGATGTTGGCTTTCCTCCAGTCCTCTGGCACCTCTCAGAGATGATAAGAGCAGTTTGGCAATCACTTCTGCCACCTTCCTCAGCAGTTGTGGATGTATCGCACTGGGGCTTGTGGATGTGTGCATCAAGTTTGTGTAGATGATCTCTGGCCAAAACTTCTTTGCTCACAGCAAGTCTTCCTTTCCTAAGACCCTCTGACCTTCAGGGTCTGGGATTCCTGAGGGGCAGTCTTAGAAGTAAATACTGAAGCAAAGGCAGCATTTGGTAATTTTCATATATGGACTGCTCTTGGGACAATGAGTCACATCTGCTGTTCTGTTAAAGCCTATGAAAAAGTACTGCAATGATGAATTTTTTATACAAGTGAAACCAAAGATTTTAGCAATAGTATACTATTTCCAGATGACGTGACCAAAATATGTCTGTATTCCTGTTCAGGCACACTTGGATGACTAGACCACATTCCTTCTGTCATTTTTGAATGTCAACTTTATTTCATTCTCTTCAATCTATTTTTCTTAAAAGAAGTATCAAAAATTCTTATTGTTAATGCATGTCATTTGTAGAAGCTCTTATTTCTAAGAGCATCCCACCTTCCCCCCACAATTCATTGTTTCTTTGCCGGTTACAAATATGAAGTACATGAATACATCCTACTATTTTTATGGACACTTGCGTAGGAGACAGGCATTATGTCGCTGAACTATACAAAGTGAAAACTCTGAGCTTCAAAGGCACTTAGAAAGCTGACTCCATTGATTTCAAGCCCTGAAATATCTTAGAGACGCTGAATTTTAGAAACTAACTCACATTGACTTTTAATTAGGATGTTCAGAGTTAAATCTTGCAAAATGCTGAGTATTCCTAAAATCCAGTGAATAACCACAGCTCTCCCTGAAAACAATTGGCTTTGAGGCTGCACAGCACCTTAGGAAAACTGCTCAGAAATTTGCTGGGTCAAGCTTTTAAAAATGTTTCTGTCAGGTTGCTATAATCAGTTTGAAAATTCATGGCCACTTTTGGAAATGCTTGCAGATGATAAGTGTGGTGCTTCAGTATTGGATATTTAAAGTCATTCAGTACCAGGAACGTTTTATAATAGACAACCAGACATAATCACTGTATTATGAGGCTCTCCTAAGAGCTCAGGGAAAGCTTTCTTGTTCTCAAAACATTTATTCACATCTAAAAAGTGATCATTCTTTCTCTCTTAAGGAACCACTATAGAAATCGTGCTTTGAGTGTTACAAATGATTGACTCCATATACCATAATACAACATTATGTAAATCCAGCTTCCAACAGCAGATCTTGTCCATGGTTCTCATATGATCATGATCTTCATGAAACATTTTCTATGTGGATGCAAAGAAAGCTGTGGTTGAAATGTCAAAGTCATTTTATTCTGAAATGAACATGTTCTTTTCTGACATGTAAAAGATCTCACTTAAAATGAAGATTGAAGGAGTCACTGAGTTTTTGAAGAACCTTACTGAAGTGGACCCTAGAGCTGTGTGTCAGACAGATGGGCTCCCTGAGCAGAGTGAGGCAGGAGTCAGGCATTGCAGGACAGGACTTCTGGAAATGGTGTACTTGTGGGATGCTGTTTCTAGACAGTCAGAGGGAGCACAATAAATATAAGAAGACAAAATTTTTAAATGTTTGAATTCCGTCCCCTCCTGGGATTCATGTTTTCCTCCCAAGGCTTTTTCAGGATTTTTAGGAAAGAATCCCAACAACACACCTATGCTTACATGTAAGCAGACACACTATTCCTGTATCATGTTTAAAGTCACAGTAAGAATACAGGACAGGAATGCTTCATTGTCAGGTATAAGCTTCATAGCGGCCTGCTTGTAAGATTGAACAAAGTTCTGAAGATCATGCCCAGCAAAATAATTTGGGAAACTTTCAAATAAAAAGCAAGGTCCACTGACAATTTCATTAGGATTTTGCTGTTTCAATGTCATGCATCATCTGCAGTTTCCAGGACAGCAACATTCGGCTAACTCTAGTTTAGACACCTCTGTTTTAATCCACGCGTACCAACATGCACTAGACTGTATTAAAGTATCGTGCCAGGATGCATTTTAAAAAGGTGTAAAGTTTGTTTAAGCAATGACTAATTCAGGACAGGTTGCATGGGGCTTTGGGAAATCTGATCTAGAGATACTATGGCAGGGAGGTTGGGCTAGGCAATCTTTAAAGGGGCCCTTCCAACAAAAACAATTGTTGGAATGATTTTGAGAAGTAAAACTGACCTTTTTATTATTAGGTATGTAAAATAGATTTCAAGTTAAATGCATATTTTTGCAAAACTAAATTGCATTTGTTTCCAGTAAATTGAAAATATAGTTTGTTATAGACTTCCAAGTTGCCAAATCACCTATGTTGATTTGTTTTTATTAATTTAAGTCATTCAAACATGTTTTTATTCCCAAACAATGCCGGTATAGATGAAAAACAGATTAAAATGAAGCTGTTATTTAAATGCAAATATGCAAATAAACCTAACCTTGTAGCATTCTGTTGGATTTACAAATTTCTTGTAGGAATACAGAACATATTTCCAGCTTTTGTTTCCAGTTCCAGCCTAAAGCTCTTGTTTATTCTTGGTTTTTGTAACCCAGAAGAAGTCTTAAATATTAATATAATTAATGCCAGTTCTACTTTCTCGTTTCCTCTGATAGTGATTTTTTAAATTGCTGGTGATAAAAATTTTTAAATATTTCATGAATTACTTTGCAAGTGTTCTTTAATTCCTTCTGAATTAATTCATGACAGATTTACATATGGTAATCAGTTTGAATATCTAAAATAAAAGTTAAAGAAATCCTAACCCGCAGACTTAGCTTTTGGCCATGAATAGCTGGAATAAGTTCAGATAAGTTTTGGTGCTCTAAAGGTTATTCTAAATGTCATGGTTAAAGAAAGTTTGATTTGGCAATGAATAGTAATTTCATAGTAATACAGTAGTAATATTTATAGAGGAGTCAAGGATATTTCAGATAGTCTTACTAATATCACTTTAAAATTGCATTACTTTGAAAGGCTTGGCCTTAATATTAGGTGCATTTTAATAACAGTCTAATTTAGCTTCTCCATCCCTGCTGGAAATCAAACAAGCCCCTTTCTTCTGAATTAGTGTTAATAAGTCTTCAATAGATTCAGCTGTGGGATAATTAATAACTCACTTGTTCTTGCCAGAACTGTTCAAGTGGGCTTCATACAGCATACTGAGCTATTATCCTCTGCTGGGGTCATGCATCATGTCATCCATTTAACAGCAGTGACTGCACGACAAATTTGGAAATGATAGAATAGCCTAAACTTTTAGACCCTGCTTGTGAATGTTTCAGCCTTCTGCAGAGTATTGCTGTACGATGTACTTACAGTGATAAGTATACCTGAAAATTGGCTCTTAATTTATCTTAATTCATTTTCCCTTTTTTCCTCCCTAAATTACAGTAATAATGTGCATTATGTATTCTTGCTGTTTACTTCCTTGTATTTATAACCATCTTATGAGCATTTATCATGTCTCCGTGCTAGTTCCTTCCCATCAGATAGAGTGGGTAGGCACAGCTCCTCTACTGTTGCAACATTTGTGGTTGTTTAGCTGTGGCTTTAAGATTTGACACTCTGTTGCTGGCAGTATTTGACACTGCTAGTTATTACTGGTATGTTAACACTGAGAGTGTCTTGCCAATGAATGGGGCCCCGGTTGTGTATATAAAAAATAAAAACACAGCATCTGCTCAGATAAACAAGTAGGCTGTGTAAACAAATATAAATACAACTTAAAAAAGTTCTTTGTAAGGCTGTTAGAGTTATGCCCAGTAGTTTCATTTATTAACACCTTTAATTGTCTCCATCAGTGGGTTCCTTCTTTATCTGTTAAACTCTTTCTGCGAGAAACTCATGGATGTGTGAAGTATGTTCTCATAGGACATACTTTTTCCTGCTTTTGGCTGGCCTCCTGTTCACTTTTATGAGGTCTACTTTTGTCTTCTGGGCTTTTCCTTCTCAGGGGCTGCTTCTGCTATGTTTCCTCTGAGTCTCTTACTTCACCCTCAGTGTTTCCCCTTGGATATCTGTATAGTTCTTATACTTCTCTTCTTTCAGGTTTCTCTTAGATTTTGCCTGTTTTTTATCTCATTCTTCAAACCACAAGCTAGCAATTCTTTCAGGATGTGTTAATTTCATACAGAATTGTAGAGGCTGGAAGGGACCAACCCCCCTGTCATAGCCCAGGTTGCACAGGTAGGCATCCAGGTAGGTCATGATCACCTCCAGAGAAGGAGACTCCACCACCTCTCTGTGCAGCCTGTCCCAGTGCTCCATCACTGCACTGGGAAGAAGTTCCCATGCACGTTTGTACAGAACTTCCTATGCTTCAGTTTGTGGCCATTTCCCCACGTCCTATCACCACATGCTGTAGAGAAGAGTCCAGCCTCATCCCTTTGCCTCCTGCTCCTTAGATATTTATAGATGTGTATCAGATCCCCTCTGAGTCTTCTTTTTTTCGAGGCTGAACAGACCCAGGTCTCTCAGCCTTTTCATATAAGAGAGGTGCTCCAGGCTCTTTATAATCTTTGTAGCCCTCTACTGGACTCTTTCCAGGAGATCTCTGTATTCTGTAGTGAGGAGCCCAGAACTGGACACAATACTACAGGTGAGGCCTCACCAGGGCAGAGTAGAGGGAGAGGATCACCTCCCTCGACCTTCTGGCCATCCTCTTCTAAATGCACTTCAGGGTCCCATTGGCCTTCTTGACCACCAGGGCACACTGCTGGCTCATGGCCAGCCTGTCATCCACCAGGACACCCATGTCCCTCTCCTCAGAGCTCCTCTCCAGCAGGTCATCCCCCAGCCTGTATTGGTGCATGCAATTATTCCTCCTTAGGTGCAAGACTCTACGCTTGCTCTTGTTAAACCTCATCTGGTTCCTTTCTGCCCAACTCTCCAGCCTGTCCAGGTCTTGCTGAATGGCAGCACAGCCTTCTGGTGTGTCAGCCTTTCCTCTCAGCTTTGTATCATCAGCAAACTTGCTGAGGGTGGACTCTATCTCCTCATCAAGGTCACTGATGAAGATGTTGAGTAGGACAAGACCAATTTCTTTCTTCATACTGTATTAAAAGCATACACAGCAGGAGTGTTTTTGTAAGGAGTAGGTACGTATGGATACATGAAGTATTCTCAAATTCTAGATCTTCTTTTTCATAATATTTTACTGGCAGTATTTTACTTTTCTACATTTTTAAGAAAAGATTTCTTCTCAGTCTTCTTCCCTTTCTTCTTAATTTATGTGAGAGACAGAGAAGAGAAAGGAATAAGATTGTATCTTTACTGGTTGAAATTTGTTTGTGAATCACCTGGACCAGTGTATGGCACAGCCTCAATGTGCTATACCCAAAGAATTTTTTCCCCAAACTGCAGGCCCATACCTATAATGGACCTCACTGATTTTTCTCTGCCATGTGCAGCTGAACACATCCTACTGGGGGAACAGCAGACCATGCTCAGTATGGTGAATTTTTCCTCACCAGCTGTTTCCAAGCATTAAGATCCATGCACACAGACTCTAGTTACGCATATTTAAGACAGTGACTAATAATATCAAAATAGTTGTTCAGATTACTCACTGTCTTAACTATGGTTAGAAGTACAAAAAAGAAAGCATGCATTTACTGATGTTCTCTGTAACAAAGCTCACAGAAAAGTTTGCCAGCTGAAAAGCAATTTAACTGGAAGGCTTCTGTCAGCTGCATCAAATACACTCTCTTGTTTTAGACTGCTGAGATCAATAATGTACATCTGATAGGAGAATGGAATTAGTGTCCTCAGCTGAGTCTGCATTGCTCGTTTTATCTCACTAAACCTCACCCCTGACTCACTGGCAGAACTTGACTTCCCTTGCTGGATTGCCAGTGGTGGCAATTGTTTGGAATATGAGATGTAGTCAGTATCTGTGGAGGATTAGGCTGACAGTCTACATTTATTTAAACCATGATTTGAATTGAATACTTTTATGAGAAGAGTGTCTTATATTAAATTACTAATCTACAAATCTTTCAAATCCACATTTACAAACAAGCATGTGATCACAAATGGTTCGTCTAAGAGCAGAATATCCTTGTAACCGCTTTTGGGAGGTACACTTGAGAATAACACTTGTGTATCACTCTCACATTTACTCTGCACCTGGTGATACTGCACTCTTGTTGATTTATTTTATTTTTGTAGTATCTTTGCAATTATGTTTCTGTGTAACACATGGTGAAGCAGAGTAAGTAACATCCTTCGTCCTTGTTGTGAGTCTTCACTATCTCTTCAAGTGTGCTATCAGTGGAAAGCAAACAACTGCTGCTCTACTCTTTTCCTCCGAAAAGATTTCCCATGCAGTGCTATACTGACAAATGACCAGAACAGTTAGAATAGATAGAATGAAGCAAGTTACTTGAATTGTATAATAATGTAATACTTTAAGTCATTATACGTTCAGTAGGTGTAAAAGTGATAGAAAGCACAGGCTGCAGATGGCTACTAGGGTTTCCTTTATAGCCAATAGCAAAGAAATGATTGATTCTAACATGTCATTTCACCTAGGAGTAGATATGTAAGATAATTCATAAGAATTATAACCCAAAGAAGAATTATATCCCAAAGAATTTACTTCTCCCTATTGACTGTGAAATGAACCTAATGAAACTAGATGTAAATGAAATTCAGAAGTAAATACTACTACTATTAATGTTAATAGTGAAACTAATGGATATTTTTCCCAAATGGAATTATGTTGTCTAAACTTTGTTTGGACTGGATTTGTCTGAGATAGTTTTCTTCATAGTATCTCATATGGTGCTATGTTTTTGATTGGTGACCAAAATGATGTTGGTAATACACTTAACTTTTGGTTATTGTTAAGCAGTACTGAATTCAGAAACTTACCCACCCAGGGATGCCAAAAATGTTAAAGATTTACGGGCTGACTTGGTTCTGTGATGATTGGTGTGAGGGACCCATGCCCCAGGAAGGGGGAAAGGGAAAAGGGAGATGGGCCTAAAAACAAAACAGTGGCAGCGATCTGAGGAGGAAAGCTAATTTACTAAATAATATATTGGAAAACAGAATAACACAATACAATACAAACTAATTGAAATTGAAGCTAATAAATCAAATAAAATGAGCAAGAGAGAGTTTCCAATAAACAGAAGGCCTTACATTAAACACTGAAGTTGAGAGGGCAGTGAGCACCCATTGCTGAGTCAGTCCCAAAGGAAAGAGTGTCTTGTGACATGCAAACAGTTTTTATCTTTCCCTCTGAGTGGAAAAACATAAAAATACAAAGCAAAACAAAGTCCTCTGGGGAATGTAGTTCTTCTGCTCTTCTGAGACAGGTATACCCATAACTATCGATAATCCACAGAGCTGGATCATTAGCTCTTTAATTCCTCAGTGCACTACATGATGTTATGATGTGGAACGCCAATACAAAAAATCATAAAACTGACAACATAATCAAGGTCTCTTCTCTTTCTTGTGTTACCCCACCAGTGAGGCTGGTGCAAAAGAGGCTGGGAGACTGCTGTCCCACACAGGCCATAAGAATGTCCTATACCATATGATGCCATGCTCAGCAATAAAAGCTAAGGGATAGAAGGAGGACAGTGGACGTGTTTGAAGTAATAGCATTTGTCTTCTCACATAACTGTTCAGTGCACTAAGCCCTGCTTGTAATGGCTGGACATCTTGCCTGCCAATGGAAAGTTGTAATTCAATTCCGTATTTTTGCTTTGCTTGCATGCGCAGCTTTTTCTTTACCTATTAAACTGTCTTAACTCATGGGTTTTCTCACTTTTACTTTTCTGATTATCTTCCCCCACCCTGCTGGGAGGTAGGGAGTGAGTGAGCATCACTGTGGGCTGAGCTGCCTTCTAGGGTTAACCCACCATGGTATTCAAAGTCAGCTCAAGGCTCCCAGATATCTCTAGATTTAATTACCAGTACCAAAGGATATAGGTCTTCAATAGGTTCTGTGTTATTTGTGCTAACTCCATATAGGGGGGTTAGATATCCTAGGAGATCAAAATGACTTTAGACACCCTTGTTTAGATACTTAGATCACTTCTGACATCCAAAATGAAGTGGGCGCCCTTCAGACAGTAAGCTGGAGGACATTTTAAACCAGGTGCCTCATGAAGATTTCTTTGAACTTCTGTATTTGAAGTAAGTTGCCAGTAGAATCTGGCTTCCAGATTTATTTTGGTGAACCACAGTTACGTTAAGATTTGGGTCATATACTGAAAAATATTAAATGAAATATTAAGTGCAATACCACTGAAATTAGTTTAACTGTGGTGGTAGAAGTGACTGTTAAGTCAGAAACAGGTCTCACAGAAAATGTTTGTAATTCTCATGATAGATGTAAATTTGTTTCAATGGTTTAACAGAAGTTTATGAATTCCTATTTGTTAGTACAGAGCAATGGTCCATGAAATTATATTAAGTAAAAAAACTTGGCAACAATACTGTTATTACTGTTCTCATAAAAAAATTAATTGATCAAGAATGTTTAAAAATGTACTTTAATTTCATTGCTGTCATTCTATATCATTATACATACTATAATACCAAGTTTTCAAATTGAGAAAAGAATTGCATGTTTAATTAATCCTGTATTTCTAACTTAAATATCCACAAGCATGTTAGAAACTTACTATGTATTATCTATAAACATTATGAAACAAAATGTTGCTCTTCCATCATAAAGTTACTCGCATATTGTTCTCTGCATTTAGATTACTTGGATTTTATATATTTTTAACTCTTGAGATGTATAATTAGCCTGAGATTAAGATTTTACCTTTTCCGTTAGTGTAATTTGTATACAGGAATTCTGATATAAGATGAATACAGATTTTTCTCTTCATTTTTCTGGTCCATCCCTTTGGAAACGGTGGCAAGGATTACCTAAATGAAGTATGCAGAGGAAAAGAGAAATAAATATAATCATGTCGGTTCTTTATAATTTTTGTAGTTCTGATAAAAGTATCTAGACATGAAGTTATTTACATATTTGGAAATACAGGCCTTTGGATTTTCCTGAAGGATCTCTGAAAATTATAATTACATTCTGGAAAGATTCAAGATTTGTTTATGAAGGCCTAACAATGCCAGGGAAAGTCAAAGGAATGCATTTAACAACTCCAGTGATGTAGAAGTCTTTCTTCTCTATGTGGTCTTCAAATACAGACCAAGAAGCGTCACTGCACTTTCTGGTGTATGTTTTTAATTTCTCATAACTGGATGTACAGAGATTAATCCAAATGCTCTTCATGGATTCTATCTTACCCATTCCAGGTTGTTTTCATACGTTTTACAAGCTCATGGTTGCCACTCTATGCTAATAATCTCATTTTAAAAATTAATTTTATAATATAATGAGACCTATTTCAGAACTTAAGGGAGATTTGACTATGGTAATTTCTTAGCAAATGATACTGGAAATTTAAATTCTTCTTCTAACCTACTTCCTCGGTATGTTCTTATAAGTTTCTTATCATTAAGCTGTATCACATTCCTCTTCAAGAACACAGGAAGACAGGGTGGGATTCATCTGAACAAATGTATATAACTATAGTACTTCCTGAGTTAGTTTCCTGAAACTCCCTTTATGGTCATTGAAGAGAAATAGATCTCCCCAGGGTGTGATGTGTGTTATGCTGCAGCACACATAGGAAATAGATCAGATGAACGACTCCCTGAATATGTCTGTTGCTCAGGATCAAATATTAGGGTAAGGCAGGTTGAGAACCTCAGATGTAAGCATAGATATTTAAACTTAAGAAAAATAAATTCTACTCTAAAAATCAGCTACCCAGTTTCTTATTAGTCAATTTTAATAAAAGACAATTTAATCCGATTTAAAGTAAAAAAAAAAATTGTTTTGCACCTGTGAGTGCGGTAAGAAAATATTTTCCTCTTTAGGTAATTCCTTCTCTAATTTTAAAGTATCCCTTCTTTTTAGGATTATTGCTTTTAGTCAGGTTGAATACCCTACTTGTAGATTTTGTGTTGATCGTGTTTTGTATGGTATCGCCATATGTGTTTGTTAGTGTTGATTCTCAAAGTGACAATTTAGTACATATTAGTGTAAGTATTTTGAGACCAAGTAATCAGTAATCAGTCAGAAAAAGTGATAGCAACAAAATCAAGAACAATAACAAACAGTAATATAAAATAAAAATTAGTGCTGTAAAACAAACACTGTCTAGGTTAATACTTAAAATATTCTGTGTCTGAAGACATAACTGAAGTCTGTTCTTGTGTTTGCTGAAAAGCACGGAATAAAGTTTGGTTAGGTCTACTTCAAGATCTTCTGTGTATATATATTTGACAGCTCATGAGAACCCAAGTTTTCTTAATAGTGATCATACATGCAGGAACATGCAAATAATTTATTTCAAGAGCAAAGTGATTCTATTTGAGTTCTGATACTTGTTGCTGTGGATGCTGAAGTGAAGACATTATTTGACAAAGGCAAAACAGCTTTTATTATGTTTCTCAACCTGGACTGGGGAAAACAGTAACAAAAGAACAACCCTAAGAACTATGTAAAAATCAAAAGCCAAAATACTTCTATGTGAAAAGATAGCTCACATCTCCTGACTCATATTCTACATTACAGAGTCTTTCTTTCCCACTTCCCATTCTCTGCTGCACAATGCTTTCCTCCCATCTTTTCTTTCTTTTGGATATGTCACTACCTACAAGCAGTAAAAGCGTGTATGCACAACTGCAATTAATAAGACACTGGAACAGCCAGATGGCACAGACACTGAATTCAGGATTTCCTCTGTAGTTGATCACTTCTGACTTCAGCTGGCTATCTGACATGAAATGTAGACCCATCAACTGTGCCTTGCAATTGAACTGGACTTTCTTTAAGTAGCTTGCTGGATTCAAACAAAAGATCCCTCAGGGACCTCACAGCTCTCTACCTACTAGTAGGATTCAGCAAGAATGATGTTTAAACTTCAGTTGATTACTGATGATATTATTTTGGTGTTGGATGCTGTTTTTTGTTAGTCTTGTAACAAGTCCTTTATCATCAAGTAATTTACAACTCTTCAGAAATGAATTTGCAAAACAGAATAGAAATGCATGTTTGCAGGATATTTGCCCAACCAGCCATTCCTCATTTTGCACAAGTGAGAGTCTTAAGTCAACAGGAGTGCAGGATTTTGTCCATTTGTTATACTCTTTGTTTGGATATGACAGCTGCAGGAGTGAAAGGGCTGCTCAGTTTTCAGTGTCTATTAGTCTTCATTTTTATTTCTTTTTCGGATCCAAACAGCTAGGATAAAGAACTAGTTGGTACAAATTCCCCCTTTCACTTTAGGCTGTTTTCTCATGATTGTTAGAAAGATGTTTCTGTCAGTGTATCTCCTATATCATTTTGTACTGAAAAGGAAGAACCTTTACTTAGTGCCATCTGTGGCCAACTTTTGTGCTGTTATATCATGTATGTCTTTTCTGATTTGTTTTGGTTCTGTATGTATAAATGGAACAGATCATCTCAATGACAGTAATGACATAGGTCACCACAATTTATATTGCTTTCAGATAATTTCTAATACATGGCTTATAGTCAGCTGGAAGTCCTACTTCTTTCTCACTGTATTTACTTCTTTCACATGGCATACTCATCTTTTCCTTAAACTAGATCTTCAAATAAATACTGTAATTAATACTCTGTGCTATTAAACCATATATTGCTGCCATTTTGGCAATAGTTTACAGCCTTGGAGAGGCTATGTTAAAATCTTTGAGACAAAATTGTTTCCATTCTCCAAAACTGTTTACTAAATTCTTCCCTTCTCTACTTCCATTTTCTTCTACTTGATGTAGAATGTCACCATAGAAAGGCCCAGCATAACAACCATTACGGTCAGTTCTTCTAATATGTTGACTCCTATTTCAAATTTTCACCATTGCATTGATGGCTTCCAGTTCTCTCTCTCTCTTTCCTGCTACTTCAGCTGCAGCTTATGCTTTGTCACAGTGTTTGGCATGAATTCAAAACCAAACACCTTAACTTTAAACTGAATTTTAGATGGGCATAAAACTAATCATGTCATGACACAAACTTGCCATGACATCTCCAAAAATATAATTTGTTAGTGCTATATTCTTTGTGCACTCAAATATCTCGGTATTATTTTTGGATCAATATTTTTATTTTAAAGAATTAATAATATATACAGGCAGATGAGAGATGGGTATATCATGAAAAGAGTCCTGCTGGAGAAAAGCTATCTATATTCCATTGCCATGATGGTGATGTTTTAGTCAATGACAATGTTAATCTCAGACTAGATGTAGAATGTGCTTATGGTAATGTTAGGAGCATACTTAGTCCAAGTACTTCTTAACGATTCATTAATTACCAAGAGACAATAATACTTTTACCTAGATCCTTCTGTGCTTTTATTCTTAATTTAATATTAAATTTAAAGTTGTTGAAAACTTAAGCACTAAGGCGTTGACATTTCAGTTATTGTCTTCAGAATAGGTTGTAACATTTTTGCCTCATGGATTTTGTCAGCTTCTAACGTTTGTTGTAAAGAATTTTTTTGTAAGTTCATTAATTTTTTGTGAACAACAACTTGTGTTTTCCACTTATGACAGAGTTGATGACATTGAAATTAGAGTTGAAATTGCGCATTATTGTGCTAAAATGAGATATCGGTGATATAACATTTATACAAAATTGCAGAAGACTCGGTAAGGAAAGTATTGATTCTCCACTAGTTACCACACTACAAATGTTACTTACAAACAAACAAACAAAAATCTAACAGTTGCTGAAGGCTTATTTTGCTTGACCCTGGCTAGTGCTTTCCATCATGCAAAATTTCTGTGTACATCTGCCTAAATTCTTGTTGAGTAATCATGTGGATGGTTATAGTATTACTCAAACTAATGAAGCCAAAATGCATACAGTGCTTTACACTGTGTTTGCTTTGGAAGAAGCCCAGAACATTTACAAAGGTTATGTTTCTCTCACCTCTCTCTTCTTATCTTCCATTTTTCCTTTTCCCTCACCCTCTCCTCTCCTTTCCTTTTCTCTTAGATTCTTAATATTTTTGTCTATTCCCTACTTGTCAAACAAACCTTTTGTCTGATAAGGTGAGTTCTTTATTAGTCAGATTTTGAAAGTCAGCTAGGAACCCACTTTATGCTACAATAGATTAAACAGTTTCTGTAGTTAAAAAACAACCCTGTATTGAAATTATTAGTCCTTGAATGTTTAATAAGTAAAAAATGTGATTCTTTTGCCAAAGAGAGACCTGGGAATCTAAGCAAGGTTGTTGAAGCTACGATGGAAACTGTCTAGTTAATAACTCAGTAGTCCTTGAAGAAAGGAAAGCATGAAAAGTGAGAGAAAGCAGCTTGGCAGCTCCCTCTGAACAGAGTTTGCTGTCTGCTTGCCTTTTGTTGTAATTGCTCCCATTTCATTCATTTTCTGCCTTTATTGCCAAAGCTTAAAAGAACTCAAATTGTGAAGAGTATTGTGATGGTATTGATATTTTTTATTAGCTTGGAAGACATTTTAAAGTGTTGTGTCCAGTGTACATGACACAAAGTTCCAGTGTAAAGCTACAATTTCAGGTTTGGATTTAATAAAATACAGTTACTTATGATAAAAATGCTACTTTTCAGTCTACAGATTTAGGACTTGATCAAGTCAAGGATCAAAGTGCATCAGAGATCTGATGGTTGTGACTTCCTGAAAGGAATTTGCATCCTAGACTTAAGCTTCTGTGTCCAATTAATTGTACAAAGAATGTTATGCAATTTTTGTGGCCTTACTCTGGACATACTCCAACAGGTCTATGCCTCTCCTGTACTGAGGACTCTAGATCTGGGTGCAGTACTACAGGTGAGGCCTCACCAGTGCAGAGTAGAGGGGCAAGATACAGTTGGCTTTCTGGACTGCAAGGGCACACTGCTGGTTCATGTCCATTTGGTCATCCACCAGAACCACCCAGTTCTTTTTCTGTAGGGTTGTGCTCAATCCTTTCATCTTCTAGCTTGCATTGATAATGGGGGTTGCCTCAACCCAAGTGCAAGACCTTGCATTTGGTTTTGTTGAACCTCATGAGGTTCACCTAGACCCACTGCTCAAGTCTGTCTAGGTCCTTCAGGATAGCATCCCAACCCTCTGGTGTGTCAGCTACACCCTACAGCTTGGTGTCATCAGCAAACTTGCTGAGGGTGCACTTGACCCCACAGTCAGTGTCACTGATGAAGATTTTAAACAATATTGGTTGAGCTGTGGAACTCCAGTTGTCACTGATCCCCGTCCAAGCACTGAGCCATTGATCACCACTCTCTGGACTTGATCCTGCAGCCAGTTCTTTGTCCATTGAACAGTCCACCCATCAAATTCATATCTTTCCAATTTGAAGAGAAGGATGTTGTGGGGTTCCATGGCCTTTCTGAAGTCCAGATGGATGACTGGATGTAGCTCTGGGCAACCTGGTCTAGTGGTTTATTCTATGAAGACTGAGGCAAAAAAAGTTAAGGATCTCAGCTTTCCCCTTGTTTGTTGTTACCAACTTGCCCCACTTACACACTAACGGAGATACAGTCTCCTGGACTTTTCTTTTCTGCTTGAGGTGCCTGTAGTAACCTTTCTGGTTTTTCTTAGCATCCCTTGCCAAGTTTAGTGCAACCTGGACCTTGGCTTTCCTGACCCCTATTCCTACACAGCCTAGCAGCTTCCTTATGCTCTTCCTGTGATACCTGTCACTGTTTCCATTGCCTGTACATTTTCTTCTTGTTCTGCAGTTTGACCTCGTTCAGTCATGCCAGACTCTTGACTTCCTTTCCAGACTTGCTACACCTGGAGATGGAGAGCTCTTGCTTCCTGAGGAAAGCTTTGTAAAGATCAGCCAGCTCTTCTCTGCACCCCTGCCATGAGGATACCTGTCCATCCACTTTTCCAGTCATTTAGGACTTGGCAGCTGACCTAGGGTTCTGGGTAGAGAATTCTGAATATCATTTAGAGAGCATGGAAACACAAACAAACTCCTAGGAGTGGGAAAAGGGAAAACAGGAAGGCAGGGAGGCAGAAATTGCAGAGCAGATTGTCACCAAGGCAGCCTTTATGTAACTATGATACAGAGCTTGAAGCAAAGGACTCATCTCCTTCAGTAAGAAAACATGCCTACTTAAAAGCTACTTGCAACTATGTGGGGCTACATGAGAGAAACGGTGTCCTGAGGCATCCTTGTCTAAACCTAACAAAAACCAGTAGGGTTCTTCTGGGCATTTATGGAAAAGGGAAATGTGACATGAAGACGTTTAAAGGTACACTTCTTGTGCTTGCTAATGAAATTTGTAGCATGAGTGACATACCTAAGAGGTAGGCTAAAGCAAAATGCAAAGCAAGTCCTCTGGCAGGACTCTGCGTATTTCTACATGTGCTGCATGTTGCCCACTGAAAATAGCATGAGAGTGCCCACTACTGGGGAAACAAGAAGGATTTGTCTGTCTGGTACTGTAAAGCGACTAGGTTCACAGATAACTCCATTAGTTTCAACAGTACTAACATCATATGTGAAAACAATATAGTGCATACTTAAATGTGTTACATATGCACGCACGGCCAGTCTGGGTTCAAATACTCAGTCTACCCTGACCGTGTCCTGCTTGGATCCTATGCCCTGTTACTAAAAAGTGATGCTTCTGGAATAAGTTCCTGTGTTCTACACACAATGTCCTCACATTTGCTCACACTGTGTATTTGTATTCAAGAACCTAAAGTTAATACAAAACATAGGAGATATGTTTAAAGTATAACCAGTCAACGGAGGCATCACATTAGGCTGACCTAATGGAAATCATTTTCCTTTGTGAGCAAGTTCCAGAAAATGCATTTTCTATGTATATTTGACTGCAGGCAAGTTGAGTTTAAGAAGCACCTTCCATGTATTTTGTCAGCTGTTGCTTAGTTAGAGTGTGATATATGTTTTTCTATTTTATACTTCAGTCTTTTGAAAAGAAAATTAAGCAAGCTGTGCTTATCTGGCTGTTATGGTTTCAGGCTACATTTTGCAAGTTACCATTTACCAAAGCATACTTCAAGGTACGTTTAAAAACGGTACTAAAATTTTGCTCAGAGTTCTGTACATTGCATATTGATTAATTTTGCTGTAGAGCTGTGATTGCTTAGTACTTTACTGTGATGACATACGTAAATAGGGCTCCTATTGGAAGATACTGAGATACCATTAGTGCTTTTCTCAACACAGAATGAGGTGACCTTGCTCATTTATTTTTTCACATATAAAGGCTGCTTTGAAACAATGCCTCCTATTATATTATGTTGGTGTCACATTAAAGGGTAATGCTCTGAGTGATGCCCAGTATGGCACTATAAGTTTGGTCATACTCAACATATGAATTTATCATGGTTATGGATTCACAAACAATGCCATGCCCAATTTATCTAGTGGTATTCCATGAGCTTATCTGCTGTAGATTCCATGGAAATAAATGGGAAGTATTACTTTTGGAGTGACCTATGTAGAAACAGCTGAATTTTTTTGTGTCTTGACTTCTAAGGAAAAGTGTACAGGACAAAATAAAAACCAAAGTTAATGCAGGTCAGTATGATATATAGTAGAGAAAGCAGCTAAAATACTGTATGATGATCTCAGCTGAACGTTTTCAGTAAATTTTTCTCAGCCAGTTATCTCCTTATAAATCTGCTTTTTATTATTATTTTTTTTAATGTCCTCAGATAATTCTGTTTTTGCAGTCGAAGTCCCTCTCATTCTTGGTGCTAGGAGGCCCTATACTAATTCTGACAGACATCAGATTAATGCAGTCTCCTATAAAATCCAAAAGGTCTTTGAGTCATGCCTTTTCTGAACTCACCTGTCTCTCAAGTTTACAAAGTAATGCATGCACATATTTTGACACCTCATGCCCTACCTACTACCTCCTTGTTGGTTACCTTCATGGTGCTTTAATTTCTGCTGTCCTTTTTACTGAGTAATGCTGCGGAACTTGGGCTTTTTGTCCTTGCATTTTTCTTTTGTTCAGGGTTGTGTCTACCTCCTGAGACAATGCCTCCACAGCACTTCAGAAAGTTACTGGATCATATTAAGGCTTCTAATTTCCTTTGTTTTGACTGAACTGTGTACTGAACCTGGTTTTCCATGCCTTTGCACTTAAAGCCTCCTGATTTTGTGTTTCCATGTTAACTGTGTTAGAACTTTTTCTTAGTTTTTTCAGGCTTGTTTGATCTTGTTAACACTGGAAAATCACTGTGAGTTTCTTTATGCTCTTGTTCATTCAACTTGCTACTGTTCATATGTGTAATTTTAAGCACATTCAGAAGTGTGTGGACTATTTTATTGGTCTGAAAGACTGGAGGATTTAAAATTAATTCTGTTTCCTGAATATTCCTTATTGTGATGCTGATTATTTGCCACTGAACTCCACTGTTTTTACTATTTCATACTTGCTTGCCTCTTATTCCTTTGACATTGCCTGTCTACAAAGATACTTTGACTGCTAATTGCTGGATTTTTAGTGCTTCTTATCTCTACATTTTAAATGTGGTCTAGGCATTTGTTAGAATTTATATATGTTAAGAGAATGAAAGACTACAATATCATACAGCTCTATCGCATCAAAGTTTGAGGTCAGTAATGTTGTCTGGCAATCAGTATCAAAAAGGAGAAACATGGAAGGATATTAAATTAAAGAATAAATTTTTTTTTTTTTTTTTTAAGCTTCGGAGGTACTACAAGTAGCGGGGGGGAAAAATAACAATAGAAACCCAGAAAAATTGTGTTGCCATTCATATTGCAAGGCAATTTGGTTAATGGTCATCAGTCTTAGTGGTGACTTAAGTCTGAGGGAACAAAATGCTTCACAAAATCCATTGTCTGCATGTACTGAAGTGCTCGACCTTCCATTAAAATGGCTTTTGCTTGTAGAGGGGAGCTTGGAAGTGACACTTCATTTTCTTCACTGCCTGTACTAAATAAGGTCAAGATTCAGCACCTTTCAGTGTTATTTTAATCATGAACAAAACTAATTTTGCTTGTTTACACCCTCTTTGGAGCTAAAATGCTTAGTAGAAAATTTTTGTCTTTTTGTCATGGTCAAAAGTTTGAAGTTTAGCCTTGCATGATAAAGCTTACACCCTCCTTCTAGATTGTTTTACTGTGTGACTGCTCTTCTAATCTCATTGTTCTTAGTCTTGGCAAGGACCTGGCTGGTGCTTGGGATGCCTTAATAATTCAGGTACTGTTTTCCAGTGCCTTTGAAATCTTTACTAGCCAGGTTGCTTATTGAAAATCTTTATTTTGCCTTCTTGACAGTTTTTTAACTGCCCTCTTATAATAGTAAACCAAAATAAGCATATAGAAAGCGTTCTAGCAAGCAGAGACAAACATACAATTCCACAAACAGGCAACAGGGTATTAATAAATCACAATAAATCAGTCACATATTCTTCACACTAGATTTTGGATGTTTTTTGGTAACTGATACACAATATATCCTCCCCTTCCTTCCCACAACTGTTTATATACAGTATATTATTAATCTGCACTTCAACATTTTTCAAGTATGTATCTCTGTTAGGATGTGTATTACGCTGCCAGACATGGTATATTGAGAGTAATGAACTCATTTATATGAAAGAAGAATCAATTGTAACCTTGAATCAAATCCAAACAAAATATTTTTTTAGTCAAGAAGGCTGATGCCATCTTGGCTTGTATAAGAAATAGTGCTGCCATCAGGAGCAAGGAGGTGATTGTCACTCTGTATTCAGCACTGATGAGACCACATCTCAAGTGTTGTGTTCATTCTGGGCCCCTCTCTACAAGAAGGATATTGTGGTGCTGGAGCATGTCCAGAGAGGGGCAACAAGGCTGTGAGGGGTTTGAAGCACAAGACTTATGAGGAGCAACTGAGGGGTCTGGGGTTATTTTGTCTGGAGAGGAGGATGCTCAGGTTAGACCTTATAGCTCTCTACAACTACACGAAGAGAGGTTGTGGTGAGATGGGGATTAGCCTCTTCTACATAACTAGAGATAGGATGAGAGGAAATGGCCTCAAGCTGTGCCAGGGGAGGTTCCAGGGTGGAAAATTTATTCTCCGAAAGAGTAGTCAGGTGCTGGAATGACCTGCCCATTGAGTCACTGCCTCTGGAGGTGTTCAAGAAATATTTAAATGCTTTACTAAAGGACATAGTTTAGTGGGGAAATATTGGTGGTTGTGGACAGTTGGACTGAAGGTCTTTTCCAACCTTAGTGTTTCCATGATTATATCATTCTGTATTTATGACATTGACAAAACTTTTGTTAACTTTTTTTCTGGCTATTTCATTTATTTCTGTACTCTCAGATAGTCTCCAACAGTGTTTATTTTACTTGAAAAGGGAATATGTTCAATTTTCTCTTATTTGACATCGTTAAGCAAAAATGTTTTTCATTTGAATTAGAATTTTAAATAGTACTTTTCCTATGATAAGCCATGGTGATAGATATAAGACACAAGTGTATATTCTATAGTCCTATTGACTTTCAGGTCATCAAAAATGGATTCTTGAAATTTGGACTCTATTTTGTATGATGCTTAAAAATTGTTAAGCTTTTGGGCCTCAACTATTTGCTGCTGATACATAATGGAACACTAAGTAGTAGCAACATTGGAAATACCATGGATAGATGTTACTGCTTATGAAATTTTTTCTTTTTCTTCTCACAGGCAGAGAATTATTTCAGGCTGAATAACTGGTTATAATAATTGTCCTGAAGGATGAAAAAAACTTACTTAGAAGCCATCATTTTTTTTAATTGGAATTTGTAAACATTTTCTCATTTTCCTAAATTAACCAGGTGATGACATCTCTTTCCTCTTTGTAGAGTCAGATACTACATTAAAGCTGCCGTGTTTTCATTATTTATGAAAACTATGGTTTTGTAGCTGCTGATCTATGATCATAATACTGATGTGAAGAACTACTGAAAGCTGAATGTAGGATGATCTATGAGCAGAGAGAAACTGGATGTCAGAGGAGCATAAGTGGTGAAGAATCACAATGATGGAAACAAAAGAAAAGATGAGCAAGCATGCTTATAAGTGTCAAAATTCTGTAATGACAAAGTTTTTCCTCTGTGGTCAGAGAATAGGAAGGTTTTGGCCAAACTCTGTTGACAGGGACTTCTCCTGAGGATGATCAAAATACCTAAAACTTCATATTTCTCCTTCATGCTAATATTTGTTATCTGTGGCAGGGAGCAGAGAAGCCCCAGAAGATGTAGAAAACAATACAAAATCTGAACTGCTGACTCTCTGCAGCTGCTTGGGGCTGACATTTGGTTAATAAAAGTTGTCTAGGTCAAGGGAAATACAAAACATAAACATGACAGTCAAAAGAAAATAATAATTGTAAAATCACTCTATTTTTGCTATACCATCTAAAAGTTGTTCTTCTTAAGGGGATTATTGCACATTTAACATGGAAATAACTTAAGTATTCTAATTCACAGCATTATTACAAGATATTTACAGTCAGGATGCAGTTTCATGTTTATGACAAGTTACATACTTATGAATTTTAATTCTGTGATGGTTATCATTCATTCTTTCATTATCCAGCTGTGATCAGCACAAACCATTTAGGGTAACTGTAGTGCTTCTACAGTATAACTTACACAAATGAATGAAAAATTTGTGGTAAATAAGAAATTAGTGACACTCTGAAGACTTGCAGAAGAGACAAAATGATCAATTTCTTCATACAACTGAAGAGCATCTGTGGAGTGAGGCGGGAGGGAAGTGTAAGTGTTCCACTTAAAATAGCAGCTGGTTTCACATCACTAACTGACAAATCTGAAATTGTGATTCACTGGCTAGAAAACTTTGGCATTCTAAACCTGCTATTAACCTTCTGCAGAGGGCAATTGAGAAAAAAACACAGGCAGAAACAGTTCAAGCGCTAGCAGCACCACCATCTTCAGAAGAAATCAAAAAGCTGTACATCAGCTCAAGTCACTGCTCACCAGACCATGAAGACATTCCCTCTTGCTCCTTCTAATTATGGTGCTGCAGCATTTATTCACAGGCATAAACTGTGATTTGTATCCATTTGGGAATATGAGACCACACCAGTTGATTATAGTGGTACAATTACTATTGTCCTATACAAGAATGACATGTCAGACCAAAAATTGTCATGCTGCCTTTTATCTATTTCTAATAAAATGCTAGCAAAACCCCTGTCATTCAGATTGTAGAATATATGTTAGGTTTATTTCTGCCCAGGAGTCAATGTATTTATCTGAGGTATCCAGATATAATCTTATTTTATGAAACAATGTCATGCAAAGGAACACAAACAGTATCAACTGAAATACAGGGGCTCCTGTAGTCTTGAAAGAAGAGTATTGCAGTAGCTAGTCAGAAAACAGGAGAGGTCATCCAAAAGTCATATTACCCATTTATTACCTCAGCTATATCTCTGAGATATATCTGCTCCGGTATTCTTTCTGGTCACTTCAGAACACCAAGGTCTTCGTTGAAACTGAAGAGCAACTGTCGCCTTTCCCAAGTTTAATAAAATATTATGGATTTTTAAAGATGCCAAGCTGACTGACAGGGTTGTGTTACTCATCTTGTTGAATGATTCAAAGTCTGGGCATCTCATGCAAAAGAAAACTGTGGTGTTTTATGAAGAACTGTCATGCTCCTTATCACCAATAAGAACTTCACATTTGTCAAAGTCAAAGCTACGTTTTGACCAGGAAATCTCATATAAGAGTTTTCCTTGGAATGACGTTTAGGGAAAGAAGGTTTGGATTAAGACCATACCTCTATGTTTAGGTGTCTACTAACATGCGAGGAAATAGTTTGTGTTGTTTTGAGGAGCAATGGGGACCACATCAGCACTAACAGGGCCTGGCACCAGGGCCTGTCCCACCATCCCACCAGGGTCTGCTGGGGAATTGCAGCAGCCCCAGGCATCGGGCACCTCCACAGGGACAGGAGCAAGGCTGGGCCAGGATACAGTCCTGTAGGTAGGCAAAATCCATGTCTGGGCAGTGGGGAGGGGGAGATAAACCCTGCTGCTGCTCTGGGGCTGACATGGAGCTGAAATGGAGAGGAGTGAGACCTTTCTTCTTACTAACAGCTCTCCAAAATCCCAGTAACCCTGTAGTGAAAAGATTTCATACTATTACCACTTTTGGTACTGTGATGGCAATCACCAACTTGATAAATATGTATGATTATTCTCATTTCTTGTTTTCCTTTCATTTACTTTGCTGTTTTCTCCATTAGATGAACAAGAATAAGGCTTTATTCTGCTTCCATCTAAGCAAAGCATTAGTGGAAAGATAATTATTGATCCAGTCCTAGCAGCTGACAACAAAACAATTGTTGCAGAGTTGTCAACAATAGCTGAAAAAGCTTTGAACAAACTTCTGTGATTGAGTTCAAATTGTATATTTGGCATCACGAAAGTTACTTTTCCTCTACTTTGAAGTTAAAATTACAGAAATGGGAATTGGAAGCTGAACCTTTAATATGTACTCATCACTGTACTTTATAGTAAAGTGTGAGATGTGATTCATTTTTTCCCATCTCTTTTCCTTAGAGAAGATCATGGCCTTTTCTCCTTTTCTTTCTCCTCTTCTTCTTTCTACCTTTTCCTTTTTACCAAACTCTGTAGTCATGGAACTTCACAGTTTATTCTTTTCAAACATCCAACATATTGTATTTTTGTATGTTCTTTTATGTCTATTTGCGTATATTCATATAAAATAGAGATGGCAGCACATGATAATATATATATATCTCCTTGTAAATTAAAAAGTGAAAGTATTTATTTATTTATATTTAAAATTCATAAATATGTGTCTAGAAGGAACCTGAGGAACCTGAAATAAGATCCTGCACTCCAGGACCATTTCTGGGAAATGTTGATCCATGCATATCAACTCTGAATCATCAGTTCTTTCAGAGGCTGCACTCCTTCAGGCTGCTTCTGCACATTCTCTTTCTTCAGTGGGCTGTCCTGCATTTCTTGTAACTACAAGAAGTTGACAGGATGGAGACCAGGCGCTCACCCAATCTGTCTTTCTTTGTTGTCCTACATTCAGTTTTCATCTCAGTACACTCCACATGACTGTTTAGGAAAAGTGTCACCGGATTAAAATGTGAAAAAACCTTTAATATGGAACAGGGCAGCCCTGTTGCTGCCTTCCTCTCTGTTTATGTTTATTTCCTCTGAAATGAAACCTAATTTACCAGAAAGAAGACTTTGCTTCCATTTCTTCTTTGATCTGTTTTACAAGAAAGTTAAACCAATATTTTTCTATCAAAAAAGGAAGGATAATGTGGGAATAGGAGAGCAAGACACTTCCTTTCAGTGGTATGTCTGTTTTATGTCAGATTAAAATACTTAATATATTACTTTTAGCCTCCTATTGTCCTTATAGCCTACCTATACAAGCTTTTTCTGTATAGTTCCTTCCTAGACAAGTGTATGGGAGCTGTTAGGTCACAGCCTGAACCAGTGATTGAGAACCTAATGAAGGGGTGTGGCCATCCCTGGGAGACAGGGGCAAGTCATTCACCTGGACAACCAGAAGGTATGGACCCGGGGTTCACCTTTTGCTAATTTTGCTAATGTAAAGGCTGGTAGTGGAAGGGGATGCATTTTTGCTTGGTGACTGCATGCTTTGGGAGTTTTTAGCAAGCTCTGATCCTTGGAAAGGGGTAAGCTATTCCTTCTTTGCTACGGGACTTTGACCAATACCCAAAAACTGGTCAAATGCAATTGTATCTACTGCTGCCTAGCTTTACACCAAGTTGATCACAGTTTTGTCTTTTTTTTTCTTCTTCTTCCAGTGTCCTGCTTTATCTTACTGATTTCAGATGATTTCTTCAATTGAGTAAAATGATTCTGAATTTAATTGCCTTCTCTTGTGTGCTGCCTTCTCACTCAGCTTGCTCTTAACACAAGCATTATCTTTTTTCTTTCCTCCAGTATTCATGCTGTTAGTGATGACATAGAGCAGGCCTGTAAAAGATGTTGATAGCCACCGCCTGCAGACATAATCAGAAACTACTGTTGGCTTTTGTTTTTTTTTTTCCTTTGTCCAGATTTCCACTATTATAGTTATAATTGAAGTTCATTTCCATAGTGAAAACATGAAGTAAGTTTTGCTTTCACCACTGACTACATTATTTAAGAAAATACATATATGTTTTGACAGGATATGCTTTTGTGCTTTCTCTTGTGACATTATTCATCATGTTTCCTTCTGGGTCTAATTAGATGATTGTTTGATACTTTTCTACAACGTCTTTCTGGGTTCACAGATTTGTAGAGAGTGGAAGGGACCTCTAGAGATCATCTAGTCTAGCCCTATTGCCAAAGAGCTCCCTAGACCAGGTTGCACAGGTAGGCATCCAGGTAGGTCATGATCACCTCCAGAGAAGGAGACTCCACCACCTCTCTGTGCAGCCTGTGCTCCATCACTGCACTGTGAAGACGTTCCCACACGCATTTCAGCAGAACTTCCTATGCATCGGTTTATGGTCGTTTCCCTCATCCTATCACCACACACTGCTGAGAAGAGTTCAGACTTGTCCCTTTGCCTCCTGCTCCTTAGATATTTATAGATGTGGATCAAGTCCCCTCTGAGTCTTCTTTTTTTGGGCTGAACAGACCCAGGTCTTTTAACCTTTCCTTGTAAGGGAGGTG
>VXAB01010432.1:12805-41969 GCA_013399175.1 Odontophorus gujanensis | reverse complement strand
GCGACCGCGGCGTGGGGACAGCGCAGCCCCCCCGACCCCCCCCGCCCGGGCCGCCCCGCGGTACCTTCCAGGCGCATCCCCACGGTCAGGCACTTCTGGAAGCGGCAGTAGGGGCAGCGCTTCCGCTGGGTCTTGTCGATCTTGCAGTTCTGGCTCTCGGTGCAGGTGTAGTGCTTGTTGTTCTGCACCGTCCTCTTGAAGAAACCCTGCGGNCCTGGAAGAGCATCTCCATGCGGGTGCGGGCGGGCGGCCAACCCCCCGGGGGATGGGGAACCTCCTCTGGGAGAGCGGGCGGCGGGCGGTTGGGGCCGGGCTGGGGAGGAGGGACCTGCAGGGACCCGGCAGCCCGGGGGCAGGGCGGGACGGGAGCGGGACGCCGTCGGGGGTTGAGGCCGAGGACGGCTGTGGGCTGGGGAGCCCCGGGCTGAGGGTGCCTCCGCTGGAAGGGGCTGGGGGCTGCTGTGTCACCGAGCACAGGACGCTGCCTGCAGCCCTGCTGCCCGTACAACGGCCTCACCGCCTCGTCCTTAACCCCAGCCCTAACCCAACCCCAGCTCTAACTAATCCCCAGCTCCAACCGGAGCCCCCAGCGCTGCCCGGGCCGACCGCCTTTACCCCACAGCCGGCAGCCGCAGGGAGCTGATCGGAGCCCGGCGTGAGGAGCGTGGGGTGCGAGGACATCGGGAACGGTGCCGGCGTCGGCCCCACGCGGCAGAGTGCCCCGTGCCCCGTCCAGCGCTGCTGGTTAATTAATTGGTTCACTTTTAGGGACTCTCAATGAAACAATCCCTGGCAGATCGGTGCAGAAGCACATTCTATCAATCAGTTACGTTTGTCCTGCGTGGAAGTTTCCTGCTCGCAGGTGAACACAGACAGCTCTGTGCTGTCGAGCCCAAAATATGGCCGGGACTGAGGCAGAGGGCGGTGCCAGCTCTGTGTCCCGCACCAGGACAGTGCCCAGGGGCACAGCATCGCTCAGGCAGGAGGAGCTGGATGGGCTGCGGCTGCCATGGGGGTGTTTGGCCATAGGGACAGCAAGGATCCACTTCTGAGCCAGGCACGGAGCTCACCCCATGGGGCCAAACTGCTCTCCTCTGAACACCCTCTGTCCTGCTGCCTGCATGTCACTGCGACTCGAGGCGCTCGGAGCTGCAGGGACGGCATTGTCCGCGGGGCTCAGCTCATCCCACGCATCTCATCCCGCACGTCCCATCCCACACGCACTGTCCCACACTGCCCACCCCGTAAGGCTCATCCCGCACACCCAGTGAGGCCCGCGGTGCCCCGGGGAGGAAGCGGTGTTGGCAGGGATGTGCGGCAAACAGGATGCGGGCTCAGCGGAGGATCGCTCCGGAGCCACCCAGCGTGGAGCCCACACTAAGAATAGCAGCGGGGCAGTCCCTGCGTGGGGTGGGTGGGCCGGGAAGGAGCGCTGCTGCCCACGGGGCCCCTCGGCAGCCCCACACCGCAGTGGAGCCGCTGTGAGCCCCAGAACCACCGAAAGAGGAGCCCAGGAAGGGCCGCGGGGCTCATGCAGGTCCGGCCACCCCCAGGTTTGCTCCGAGACGCGGGGGCTGTGCCAGGGCTGGGACACACAGCTCAGCACTGCCTGTACTCCCAGACACTTCGGAGGCCTCAGCTCGCCGCCTCCTCATCCCGTCATCAGGATCCGGCACTTCTGCGCAGCACGGCCGAGGCTATGGCGGGGCCTCGTTCTGCTGCTGCAGGGCCCGGAGAAGGGACGGGCATCCCTGGGTGTCCCCAGATGTCACTCAGCATCCCTGGGTGTCCCTGCATGTCCCCAGGCACAACTTGCACTGGTGCCTCCATCCCCTGCTCATGGAGATGGGAAGCGGAGGCCCACGCATGGCTCCCACTTCCTTGCTGAACTCCTCAGCCTCCGCCATGTCACAGAGACCCCACGAACCATGGAGCACGGGAAGGGGCCCGGGCAGCCATGGGGGTCCTCACCGCCGCGTACTCACCACGATGCGACTCAGCGCCGTGCTGTGTGCGGGGCCAAGGTCACAGGAGAGCTCCTTCCACGTAGATGGCGAGCAGCTCCAGCTCGAGGAGCCTCCGTGGGTGCCGGGCAGCGCTGCCCACCGCGGGCGGGCCGGGGGATTTATAGGGCTGCGGCTGCTGGGGAGGTGTGGGTCCGACTGCGCACACCGCCCGGTGCAGGACGGCGGCCAATCTCCTCCCCACGGGGGCCAGGCTCGGCCGAGGTGGACCAACTTAGTTGCCTTATTGGTTTCTGTGGCCACGTGACCATGCTGAAAAACATCATAATTAAGCTACAAAATGCTGCCCATAAACTAGCATTAGAAAGTGACAGAGGAGATAAGTGGGACCTCTGCGGCAGATAAAGCGCCAGGAGAGAGGAACTGTGGGGAGGTGGGGGCACGGCGGGCAGGGCAGCGCACCAGCGCCCACGTCGGGGCCGCGCTGATTTACGGTGCGAGGGAGGGGGTGTGGGATGGCCACGGTGGGGCAGAGCCCGGCAGCGGGCAGCCAGGGTGCACAACCCTTGTGCAGCTGGGGCAGCAGAGAGCTGTGTGCGGACAAGGTGTGGGGAGCAGAGCTGCTGCCCCATGGGTTTCCCACCTCCCACGCTGCGCTGGGGTGAGACCACTTTGACACCTCTCCTCCTGGAGTGGAGATTTGCTTCCCAGCAGTGCTGTGCTCCACTATTGTTTGGTGTAGCGTTGCCCTACGGGTCCATGTCCAGGCCCAACCACTGTCCCCAGCCCAGCAGGTTGGCACAGGGCAGTGGGGAGGGCAGGGACAGGGCCCCGGCACATCCCATGGGCAGGAGGGAGCGCAGAGCTCCGGGGAAGGAGCGGGAGCTGCAAGCTGCACTGCCCGGGTTGTTATTTCCGTGCTTTGCAGCTGAAGAGAGGAGAAAAGTAACGAAAACAGCTCTGTAGAAGAGCCAGGCCTGGAGAGGCGGCTTCCGCCCCGATCCCCAGCAATTATCAGCCGAATGCCAGATGTTCCGATGCAATGCCAATGTCAGGGAAAATAAATCTCTGGCAGGTTCAAGGTCCCGCCAGGCCGGCACGCAGCGGCTCACGGCTCAGCCCCGTGTGAGGCGGGGACAGAGCAGCGCAGGGCGGCCGCAGCGCTTCCTCCCGCTCCCACCGGGCATTGTTCCCCTGGGCAGCCCCGGCCTCACACCGCCCGTCTGCTATTTTGGAAGCGCGGTGTTTGCGGGGGTAACTGCGTCCCTGCGGCCTTGGGCGCCTTCCTCTGCACAGACCCTCGCCAAGGCCGCAGCCCAGCTCCAGCGGCTCCCGGCCACACGGGGTCCTGCGTGGAGCCGGGTCCTGGAGGGTGGGCACCGACACCGCCTCCGCTCCTGTGTTCTGCTGGGCCTGAGCCCCACCATGACCGTCGTGGCCGCCCCAGCTGCTGCCATGGGCACCGTAGATCCGCGCGGCCGCAGCCTGAGCCCGCCGCACCGCACCACCGCCGCGGGCTGCAGCCGGGCTCTGGCTCCTCGCTGGTGCGCAGCCTTGATGCTCAGCAAAGCGTATCTCCTCCTGGGATGTTATCTCCGTCCACGTGGCTTATCGGCGGCAGGGCAGCCCTTCTGCCTGCGCCACGTTCCCGGAGCGTGCCTGCAGCAGGTGTGGTCAGCACTACTGTTGGCCGCCGTTGGCTGCCTGCACCGCCGGCTGCCCGCAGTCCCTGACTCCGCAGCCCGCACCGATAATGCGCGCGGCAAGGACTTTGGCGATAGCGCTGCCGATGACATTACCTTGTCCCCTGCATTCTTCCGATGCCACGCACGCCTGCGCTCGGGGGCGCGGGCAGGCCCGCAGCATGGCGGGGTGTGCAGATGGTGCGCAGGCAGTGCCACGAAGCGCTGGTGGTCTCCTCCCGGGGGGACTCATTGACATATCAGTCACATAGTTCTGCATAATTGGGACTTGGATGCAGCCTCTCTTTATGTTTCCTCTTGGCAGTTGCCAACAACATGAAGCACTCCTGGGTCAAAATGACAGCCTTTTGTTTACTATTCCTGCTTATGTGCCTCATTTTCTTCAAGGATAAGAGCTCTTTATAGGAATCTTTATTGTGATGAGGTTAGCGGAGAGAAAGATTTCTCTTTGGCTTTCTTTCTCTTTCACAGCTGATTAGCGGGGTCACCCTGCGGGGAGAGCAGCGTGGGGCTGGAGCCCAACGCCCACCCTGGGGGCTGACAGCCGCTCTCCACCCCACACAGCCCCATCCCAGCACCGGGCACCGGCGGGGAGCAGCGGGCAGGAGCCCACTGGGGACACAGTGCCTCTGTCCTGGCAGCAGTGGCTGTCCTTTGTCTGACCCCCACACAACGTGGGAGCAGCTGGTGGCAAGGTGGGAGCCCAGAGGAGATAGGGCGGTGGTGGGGAAGATAGAGCAGAGGTGCCCCCAGCCTGGAGCTATGCCTGCAGTCCTTCACCCATCATGCGGGGAGCCCCATCCTCACCCTGCTCCCCACCCCGGCTGCGGGTGACCCTCCAGGGGACAGCTTCTCTCTTTAAGAGGAAAGTGGCTATCCTTGAAAGTTACTTTGCGAAGGTCAAGAGTGGGACTGTGACAGAACAGCCTGACAAACGCATCTCCCAAAGTCCTTGGGCCCGATAATGTATGTCCCGTGCAATGTTGACACTGGTGATCCACCAAAGATCAGGTTAACAAGTTTGACGTTGGTGACAGCGTGATTTGTTCAGCGCTGGCTCTGGATTCATAGAGCAGTTGGCCTTCGGTGATAAACTATGGCACTCGGTGCACGAGGCTGCGGCAGTTGTCACCAGCCCGAGCTCGGAGATGAAAAGGAAGCAGAGCTCTAATCAAAATACAGTGGTCAGCAGAGGTTCAGCTGGAAATTAAAACGTGTCGGTACTTTTCCCACCGCAGCAGCCCCCGTGCTGCCACACACCCCCGGGCTCTGCCTCGGTTCTGGGCAAACCCAACCCTGAGAGTACAGCATCCTCTGCACCGCCCCACACAGCACCAACCTCGGGGCCCCTAGGGGGAATAAATGCAGGAAGTATGGGGTAGAGGCATCAGAGTCGCTCCGCTGGGAGGAGGAGCACTGTAAATAAGCAAAATGAGCACAGTGGAGGGGGACCGTGCAGGACACAGAGCCACCATCGTGTGGCTCCATCACGTTCAGCACTTCACAGACTGCAGAGCAACCCCAGGACAGGTTCAGTGGCAGTGCTCAGCACGTGGGCCTCGACGTGCACCCACTGCATGCAAAGATGTGAACATGAGAAGCTCAGCGCAGTGCCCACCTCACACCACCTCAGATCTCTGAAGGGTTCGTGCAGTCACTGCAGCTGCTGTCAGTGCTCTCAGACATGTGCTCTCTTCTGGCTGACCCCTCCTGCACAGTCACCTCCTGTGGCCCCATGTCATCACCCCACAATGCCCCTGGCCCACCCCGATGCCTGCTCTTGGTGAGGCATGGGGAGTACGCACCCCATAAAACCCCATGGGACTGAGACACATCCCAGGACCAGCACCAGCCCCGTGCCAGCCCCCAGTGCTGGAGCAGCCACTCCCCAGGGCAGAGGATGAAAGCAGACAGCAGCCTGGCCAGCGGTGCAGAACAATTCACATTTATTAGTTCATACAGCTAACACTCGCTAAACATGCGTTCAACACTTATTGGTCACATTTCCACAGGTAGTCAAAGTCACAGAGCGGAGCAGCGGAGCGGGGACAGCGCCGTGCCCCACGTGGGCTGGGGGACACGGGTGGGGCCGCGGCAAGGCTGGGCCGGCTCCGGCTGTAACAGCATGCCATGCCAGGAGACATCCTGCTTCCCTGATTTACACAAGGGATCGTGGGAAAAACACAGCGTGCTACTGGGAGAAATCATCACTGGGAACGTCTGCGGAGGGTCCTGAGGACGAGCAGCACCCCGCTTTGGGAATGCCCTATGAGCCAGGACACAAAGCAGCGCAGGGCCAGGCACCAAGCGAGCCGAGCACATCCTGCACCGTGCTGCACCAGGATGAGCACGGAGCTCAACCCCGCGTGGCACCGCAGCACTTCGAGCCTTCAGCTTCAGCACCACAGCACACAGCGCCTGGGGACAGCGGGAGGTGACGGCACAGAGCATCGCTCCATGGCAGCCCCCCCCCCAGCACCAGGGAACGCCAGCACCCAACACCGCAGCACTTCGTTTTTCACACAATCCCTTTGCGATGATAAACAGGATGTCACACGAGGTAGTTTTGTCATGGAAATTGAGTCAATAATGTTATCAACTATTACAAGACATTTTATAAATTGAAAGAAAACAGTGAATCACAAAAGGCTTTGTTAAGGTTGATCGTCATCTGGTTTCAATTTCTGCTTCTTTTTGCCCTTGGGGGCATTTCTGCCACTGAACCACGTTGCTTCTTTCATAGACCCGTTAGAGGTCAACTGTGCAGCATCTCTCGCTTTTGTCAACTTTTTTCATGGCAGAGGTGTTGCCTGCTCTGCCCCTCAGCTCTGCACAGCTGCTGTCACCTCCATGCACTGTCTCAGCCATGGGACTGCTGAGGGAGCAGCTCACGGCCCCACTGCCCGCACCGCCCCGGCTCAGTGCTGCTCTGCTCTGCTGCAGAGCCCCATCCACGGGTCTGAGAGCACCAGTGCCCTGAGCAAGCACAAAGCTGCACCAACTGGACACTGAAATGCTCCGATTCCTACATAACTGACAGATGACACAATGGGACTGTCTGCCACACTCTGCCCTGCCGTTCATACCCAATTTTAGCTTTCCTGAGAGCACCTGAACACATCTGACACAGAGGGCAGAAAAAGGATGGGGTACATTGGTTGGGTTTGGTGATCTCAGAGGTCTTTTTCAATCGAAATGGTTCCACAGTTCTGTGAGCTGAGGGCTCCTTTGGACATGGAAGCACAGGAGGATCTCCCACTCCCCGCAGCGATGCACCTGCAGGGGAAGTGCAGCCCCCACGAGGACAGCACGGTGCCCTGTGCTGCTCCCATGGCACCGAGCAGCACGCGTCCCAGCAGCAAACCCAGAACGGTGCCCCCACGATCCCCAGGGGAGGCTCCATTCAGATCTCAACAGTCCTCCAGACCAGGCATGAAAGAAGCAACCACTGCAACATCAAAACTTAGGGTTTCTCTGGGTCACATTTAAATACTTATCCCTGAGCTGCTGTGCGTTGCAAACAACGCACTGAGAACCCAGAGAAACGCTACGGCTTGATCCTGACGGCCCATGCATCACCCCCGATTCACACATCATCTAAAACTTAAACATCAGCTTCACATCTAAAGTAGTTCCCCACGTTTCCCCCTTTCTCCTGCCTCCGACGTGGCAGGGATGATTGCCGCTTATTATCCTGAGAAATACAGAAATAACAACACTTCACAGACACCAAGCTTCATAGCTTCAAATCAAAGCCAAGGAAGAATGAACGGTAAATAGCACATTCACAGAAGATTTTGTTGTTGTTGTTGTTTTGTAGTTTTAAAAAACGTAATAAAAAGAAATTCAAGTTTTTTGTTTAAAAAAAGTTGGTTTGAAGGACGACTTCCAACAGTGAATCTGCGTTGGCTGAGCAGAGCAGCACAGCGGCCGCTCCCCATCAGTCCCTTCCTCACAGCAGACTGACAAAGCTCTGCACTTCAGACTGACAGAAGATGCTGGAGCTACAGCTGGGTCCCACTGCAGGGACACAGCTCTGCTCCTGGGACAGAAACCTGACCCCAAGAAAGCAGGGGAAGGAAAGCAGTCATCAGAGCTTCTGCTCGAGTCCTGGGGCCTCACCCCTGGAGCTCAGACTCATCCCTGCCACTGCAGCAGCAATTTCTGCCCTATTCTGTCTGCTGCCGATGAGCTGCGAGCTGCCAAACAGCAGCAGGGGACCTACACAGAGCTGCTCTGAGCAGGTGAGCCCTGCACTTCAGATTTATGTCCCAGATCTCTGTTCAGATTAAAAGAAACTCTCCAGCTTTCCATTTGCACAAATACTGCGAAGGAGAGGAGGGGTCAGTCAGCCAATTTATCTCTCAAATCGGGGATAAAAATTGACTTGTCATGGCAGAAAACTCTACCAAAGACTATTATTGTTGATTGATTCCTCTATGACAGAAGGTCAGATAAGCAACAGCAGATAGATACCGAAGATAATGAACTTCCCCCTACCAGCATTAAGCACAAATAAAATATGAGTCCCTGTAAACCGAATGTTACGTGAAGAATGGAACAAAAATTCCAACCTTTCCAGGGTGTCCTTCAAACCAAATTCACAAATACATCTAGTGAGCGACCTAATGTCTCTACAATTCTAGCTACATTCCTACCTTCTCATAATACCTGAGTTTGCAAAGCAACACATTCACTTTACCCTGTTTAAAAAATACAAGTCATCAGAGGACTCGGTGCAGAAGGTATTAACAATGACTGCCCAGTGAGTTACGTTCTGGGTTGGTGTACTAGCTTCTCCCTTACTGGTCAGCTTAGTGAGGCTCTCCTACTCCCTACAGGAAATGCTGCCCATCGACCTCAACAAAATTTGGTGTACACAGCAGAAAGAACATTTGTTGTCCATTCGTCATCCTGAATGAATGAGGGGATTCGTTATTGGTACAGCACGAGTCCTGGGAGCATTTTGGATAAGCTCAAATAACAAATCAGTTTTGTTGGGCGTTTGGCAATGACTGCTTTTATGTACACTTAGTAAAACTAACTCTCATTTGTCAGCAGATTATACAAATTCAGTGATTGTAGAATAAAATGATTCCTATTCAATTTAACAATTCTTTGAGTGTATAGAACAGCAAGTCAGAAGATAACCCGTAATAAAAAGATCTTATCAAGCTATTTGGAAATTAAAGTTAAAAGAAAATACTTTCTAACTTACAAACAGACAGACTAAAATCTTCCCATTTACACGTGAGGTATACGATGTATGCAGAAGGCCTTCCTGAGAAATATGTGCTTGTCTCATTTTACAATCAGAAGGTAAATGAGATTTACAGAACCAACTTTGGACGTGTGAAGCTCTATCCAACTGAACTGCTGCTGGTCCCAGCAGCTGTTACCCGTAACATCATATTGAAATAGTGAAAAACGAACAGCTAGAGGACTTTTAGAAAAGGGAAACTGTCAGGATGGAAGATTCCCAGGCAGAACTCCAAAGAACACAATGCTGCCTTGGGTCTGCAGGTTGCCAGCCAGGTCGTGCTGCACACAGTAGCAGGGGCACATGGTGCCCCACGTCACTGCTGACCAACCCAGAGTGCCAAGCCAGTGGCTCACAAGGGCTCCTGGGCTGCAACAGAACGAGTACAGGGAAGGAAAGACGACTTTGGTGAGCAACATTTTCCTCCCATTCACTGTCACATTCATCTTCATCTAATAGCAGCTTCAGTACTTCTGAGCAATACACAGCTGTTACCAGGATAAGACAGAAAGGGAGCAACCAGATCCTCCTGCCCTGAGTGAACAGAAGTTGTTTCCCAAAGTATTTTATAAACAGCACTCAAAACTCTGTTACCTACAGATCACAGTAAGCACACGGGGAAGGGAGTCCAGCCAGGGTAGCACAGCCCCAGGGCGACTGTGTCTTCCTAAGGAAATCAGAGTAAGAATACCTCCCCTGAACTCCACACCACCAGCACGGGAAGGACACCATGAGATTAGCCATGAGATACCCAAACTGAGACAAACACCAGCATGGAGCAGACAGCTGACTGCTGTCATTAAGCCATTCCTCCATGCTCTGCAGTGGTGTGGAGGCTGCTATGGAAAAACACCTGGGACAAACAGCTCACCAAGTTCTGCAGTCACATCAACTTGTCCTGGTAAGAAGGAATTCCACTACACAGTAAAACTGCCCTGGTAGGATACAACTATGGATCATGCACTCCCTGAGTCCAGCTGAGAAAGCCATGCCAGAGGATCCTGGAGTCCTTTGTCACCATTATGCAGGCTGCATTTCACCACAGGGTAAGTTAGTTCCCAGAAACCAGCTGCTTCTGATGGCTGCAATGCAGAAGTATCCTCAGTAGACAATGACATCTTGGCAGAATACACTAAAAGGGGCAACCCTGCCTCTTCCCTCAATAGGTTTTTCATGTTTTTATGAACACAAATTTGATGTTAAGGAAGTGATTAGAAATTATTTGCAGTTCTCACTCTCTCAACTAGAGTGCCTTACTGCTGCCATGCTGGGAGCCTGCTATGAACTGCAACAGCACAGTTTCAATCGAACAGAAAGGTGCTGAGCATCAGTTGCAGCCCAGCTGGGCAGGCTGGGGAAGGAGGGCAGCCCTCCACCCCACATATCGAGCTGGGAATGGGGGTGAGAGCCCTTCTTGGCTTGGGAGCCCTGCAATCCTGGTGGCAGGATTGAAGAAAATCACAGGTACTACCACCTGCATCAGAACACTGCTGGAGGAAAAAAAACTACTGGCTACACAGACTTTCCCTTCTTCTCCATTCCCTGGCTTTTTTTTTTGTTTTGTTTTGTTTTGATTTTTGGGATTTTTTTTTTTAAGTTTTTTAAACTAACAATAAAAGCTTGGCACTTCTTCGACACTCCCTTTTCCAAAATTGTCCCTCTGGGATACTGACAGCTCTGCCAATGAGGTGAGGCAGTTTGCATTCTATGAAAACACTTCTGGATACAAATCATGAAAAGAGCAGTGTGCGAACAGCATCTTCTCCTTGAGGTAGTCTTAGTCATCTCAGTCCCCAGCCCCAAAATACAAAAGAACTAATCCTAACAAACACTGCAACTTTAAACATCTTCACATTCTGTAAACTGCTGGAGAATGCATCTGCTGCATTCATACAGAACCATGTGCATCGCGTTGAAGATCATACATTCAACTCTGTCGTGAAATAAATATATAGGAAAAAGAGTAAAAAAAACAACAAAAACAAACAAAAGATTCTTGCTACAGTGGCAGGGACACCCGTTGCCCTGTCTCAGCACTTCCCTCCTGCCCTGATCATGCTTCCCCCTTCCTCTGGAGGTGAGCCTGCTCCCTGCCTGAGGCACAGAGTAAGGCACGGGCCGGGGGCAAGCTGGGCTCACTCTTTGCTCATGCTTGTCTTGCAGGAATGCAGAACGGCCTTAAAAAGGAGAGGCAGCTGCTCCAGCGGGACATTCACCATCTTTCCTGTTAAGAAAAAGATCAGAATTAGCAGCCATTCCTGAATCAGATTTCCAAGAGACACCTAAGCCAGCTCCACTGATGACGGCTTTACCTTGAACCTCTCAGAGAAACAGTTAATCATCCCACTGCTACATTGGACATTTGATACCCATTTGGGCACAACAGGATTTATTATTTACCGAAATGAAAGCTAAATAAATGGGCAAAGTCAGATCAAAATGATTTCTCCACAATGGAGCAGTATTTATAGAAACTGGGAAAGACTAAATCCTGCCTCTCCTCAAACTCCCTTGTTGAACTCGATGAGTAAATTATGTGAGCTATTATGTGATTATTATCTGGTTAGCTACAACAGGGTAGGATGAAGCACACGGAGCCTTGACACAAGGAGACAAGTATCTTCCTTTACCATAACATCCGGGAACAAACAATGTCTTAATAACACCAGACCCTGCAGATTTAATTAGCTACACAACCGAACTAGGAAATCCACCTGCAGGTCTCAGAGGTGTTGAGGCCCAGAGCAGCTGAGGCAGGGGTTACCTTCAGGCCTTCTGCTGCCCTGCTCACTGAGCCCCAGGCAGCCCATGGGGATTTCCCTGCCTCTCCTGAAACAACTCACAGCAGCACCACACCTTGGTGCTGCTGGAGACAAAACGCCTCTGAGCCAGGACAGGAGGGAAGGAAATAAAATCTCAGCCTGACCGAAATACTGAATGTGGTGGGCACTTTGGGGATGAGGCCCACCTCCTCGGGAGCAGGGCAACATCAGCACGCAGCACACGTGCCTGGCACAGGGGGCACAATGGGGACAATGTGCCAAGGAGTCGGCCTGGCTGAGTGACCCGGGGATGGCAGAGATCACCTCCAAGCCAGGGGAGCAGCTTGAACAGAACGAGTTCTCACACAAACACTGTCCAGCAACGTGGGCCAGGACTCCATTCTCATACGTCAACTTTCAAAAGCAGATTTCATAATTTGCACACGATTGCAGCAGGAGAAGAGCTCAGGAGTTACCTGCAATATAGCGTATCTCTGGCAAACACATCATTAAATCTGGAAAACGGTTTGGCTGGTGTGGGTATTTGTACTCTGTGAAGTCCTGGCAAACATACCAGTACCGCTTATTCAGCTGCTCCAGTTGGGATGCATTGGTTAGACCTCTAATGTCTGAAAGAAAATGTGATCAAAGAGATGAAAACATGAGAAAAACAACTGAGAACAGCAGCAGATTCATACTTAGTGGAAGGACAGACTGATTTCTGAAACTCCAAGCTGGGTCCCTGCTTTGGAGGCTGACTGCGAGTGCCCAGTTATGCAGACTTCACTCCTGGCGTGCCTGGGCACAAGACTGCCTTCCACAATGACATGGATGGGAATAGCTGGAGCCTTAACCTGCTCATCTTCAGTGCTCAGGGCACTCCCTTGCAGACAAACAGCTCTAGCAACCTTAAATCCCTGCCTGGTTTCTGTAAAGCAGCTGTGTGTCAAGGCTTTGTCCTCACAGCGGATCCAGTGTAATACTTCCTCAGACAGAAACACGGTGATTTTGGCTGTATCATCTCGGCTGAGGAAGCGTTTCTGACTCTGTAATTCAAGGTATCATCATATTCCTTCCCATCTGCTTATGAATTATGGCAAAGGAGCTTTACAAACTTGTCAAGTTCTTACTTTAAATTCAGCTTTACCCACGTCAGGCAATGACAGCAAAGGAAAAATGGGCATTCCCAATCCATCAGCGTGGCAGGAAGTTCCACTGCCACCTTCCAGCATCACCAGTGACATTTGCTGGGTGTCCTGGGGGGGGATCTAATGCAGTCAGAATATGGAAACTACACGACCTCCACTGCAGGCTGAGCCTCAGGAGACAATCTGACGGAAGAGGCATTGATCTGCTGCCCAAAAGCTGACTTTTAAAAATAATATTCAGGTATTTCACATAAAAAATTGCAAACTTCAACTAAAAATAAAAGAAGACAGGAAGTTAATGAAAATACATTTTGGAAAACAATGGAAACAGCTAAAGAAGTGTCAGGAAACTGCCCAGGGAAGCAAACCGGAATCTCAGCCCGGGCACACATTGAAGCGTCAGCACTATCTCCTGCTGAAAATGAGTGGGGGAGGAGGGAGTTTTCAGCACATTTTACAGACTGCAACTATCTTTCACAGCATGAAAGACTCTGGGGACATTTATTTCCAAAATTACATCTGAACACCATCTATTAAGCGTTTTCCTTTCCATACTTTCCTTCATTTATGCACACAAAACATAAAGAAATGTCCCAAGAGGCTCCACAGACATGTAATGGCAACCAGCAACTACTGGAAAGGGAATCACAACAAACCTATTGATTCCAAACTATTTCAGCCCACCACATTTGTTAGGAACTGACCAGAATCTCCTCACACACTGAAGAATTAATCTACATTTCATTTTGCATTGACTTAATTAAAGATTTTCAAGGGTCTTGCTACAGGCTGAACTGCTGGCTCTATTACACTGATTAACCAATAGGAGGATACCATCCCTCATTAGGCAGAATAATTGCCTGCACGTAAATACTTCACTTCTGAATGCTTCCCACTTTAAAGAGTTAGCATTAGACACAGGAAAATATATTGATGAAGATCCTAAATGGCAGGAAGCCAACTAGTGACCTAAGCATCAATCCTGAAGGTAAATCACTTTAAGAGTCAGGAAAGCTGTAAAAAGGGAGGATCAGTTTTACAGAGCCACCCCTCCAAGCAGAAGAATGAACGCCTTTTCAGTTTGGAATCTGTGAAAGATTGCTATTTACTTTGGAAAAAAAAAAAAAAAAAATGTAGGCAAATTAGCAATTAATTTGCAAGCAATTCTCTACATCAACGTTCAGAGAGCTGGCAAAACAGTCACCAGCATCTGGTGAGTGATCAGTGACCCAAATGTTCTCCAGACAAACATTACCAGTCTCCCAGCTGTGTTCTTGTTCTGATATGAACATTTTAGACACGTTCCAACAGTATGTATGGCACAAGTACTGTCCTTGGGGTCTACATTTAAAGGCAATAAAAGCAACTAAGTAAAAGCATCCCTTCACTTCCAGAGTTTCCTCACACAGGTGGCTGCTGTGCACGACAGCGGAGGTTTGCAGAGCCCACATCAGTCCCTGGGTTTCAGATTGTTCCTCCAGCAGGACTGACTCCTCCTCCCCACTGACTCACCTTGATTCAGGAAGTTGATGGCTTTCATGCACGCATACTCCTCGTTGCTGACCTTCAACTGGTTGAACTTGCGAAAGAGGTAGATCAACCGCTCCATCACCTCCATCCCCTCTTCACTGAATCTGGAGGACAGAGATCACACATCAACATATTTGGGACACAGTCCACACAAGAAAGGCAAGAAACTCATTTTAGTAACTTGCGAGATTTTAAAATCTTGCAGCAGTGTTCAAAAAGCTCTCACTGAAACCACTCCAAGTCTGCTGGGACTGCTAAATGGAAGCAGAAGCAAGTGCTTCTGTTTATCTTCAGCTTGCTCCAGGTGCCCAGAGGAGCCAGGAACACACAGTAACCTCTTGTATGCTTGCAGGCATGCTGCTCTGCCTCTCTACACTTGCACTGGTTCAGGCTGCAACCAGGACAGTGCCTTCCCACCTCATGGGGCAGGATCTTCCTTCACTTTCTACTTCCAACACCAGAAGTGCCTACAAATTTCCCTTATCTGTGTAATGCCATTTGAATTAGTGCTGTGTTAAACATCAGAGAATCACACTGACCCACTCACAGCAGCACTCATTTATCTAATGGACAGGTGAGGACCGCCCATCACCTCCCTAAAATTCCCACGAATAAATGACAGATCCCATATTTCCACACATATTTACTGCCCGTTATGGTTTGTTCATCTTTCTCAGCTGAGAGCTTTTTGAGGTGAGACATTGCAGTAAGGCCAAGACCCTCCTCACAAACACAAATATGCACCAAAACACCAATAACCAATGTTAACAAAAGTGAGACTCCAGGTTACAGACGCAATGCCTGAGCAAGGCCTGCTATTACTCCTGAAGCCCTCCCCTCAAACAGGCCACGCAGGAGCCACTGTGCTTTTCACACATATCCTGAGACCCAATGGCAGCAGCACTGCTGCCACTGAGGGCTGTCCTCATGGCCCACTGCTGGGACCCGCAGCCACACTGATGCCAGGCCTCAGAAGTTCTCTCCTATTTGCTTCTGAACGCGTGTTGCTTGCACTCACAGAGCTCCCAGCTCCCTGCATGGCTGCCCTGCTGTTTGCCAGCACAGCACACACAGGAGATGGGCTGTTTGTCACACATCAGCATGGGTTCAAAGCAAGCAGGTGAGGAGATACGGTCTGGCGGGGGAGCCCAGTGCTATACACACGACTATAAACATCTAACAAGTTCCATAAACAGGAGGGGGATGAGACGTTTCCAAGAAAACCGTCAGCCTCAGGCACGGGAAGGCTGTTGAAAACAAGCTGCAGGCTTCTCCCTGAGCTCCCACCCCGGCCACGAGAAGCCAAGAACCAACAGGCGGCAGAGGGCAGCCCCATGCTCAGGGACACAGCCCCTCCACCCCACATAGTCGGCCAACGCAGACCTTACGGGCACAGAACACAGCCCCGTGCTGCAGGAGCAGCCAGGCCCTGCACACACCCCAGCACAGCCAGGGGCAGCAGCAGCGCGGAGCTGCAGGGCTCAATCCGCTCCTGTGCCTGCAGGCGCTGCCCACGTGTGCAAATGGCCAGTACCGGCCCTGCTGAGTGCCTCTCACCGCGACATCACCGGTTTCAAAGAAACCGTGTACTGCATAAATCCTCAGAAGTGGGACAGAAGTGTTTCGGCAAGCTTCAGCTGCGCTCTGCCATTGTACCGCACAAAGAATGAGAGCGTGGCCACAATGTCAGCGCTGAATAGAACGAAAATAGAACTCTTCTCACTGAATAACACCTTATTTTGGCATGTATGTTTGTTTACTTCAAAGTTATTTGTAAAATGCACGGTGGAGGTTGGCCTCAGAGAAACAAAAACAAGCTATCTGAACTTTGGGTCAGTTCTTTAGGAAAGTAATATTGTGAGCGATGAAAGCCTTGTCGGCTCATCTAAAGTTGTACAAGTTTTCTTGCTCTCAAGCTGACATCAAAAATCTTGCAGGTGCAAGATTGCAAAGCTCAAGAAGTTAATGAGCACAAAGACCACTCAGTTGTCTGTGGAGTTTAATTGTTTTTAGAGCATGCATATTTTTACCAGCCACTCATCACTTCATAAATCCAGGAGAGCTCTTCTCTCATTCCTGCAGTTGAACTCCTAGTTTTCTGTGCATACTTTCCTCCCCCTTTCAAACAAAGCTGTTCTGTTTTTCACAGCCCTATTTCTTCCCGAGGACCGACTCCTCCACACACCTTTCCTTGCAGTTTACACCAGACAAGTTTCTGGCTATGGGTTATCAGGATCAGCTGGGAAGAGGGGGAAGAGAAGCGCTATCAGAAGAGCGCTGGGGAAGGTCAGGAATCCATTCATTTCATATTCACCTACAGAAAACAGCACAATAAAAGAAAACATTTGATCCAGCAGCCCAGGAGAACGCTCAGCCTGCTGTTAGAGTGGAGTAAGACACGGGAGCTCATCCGATGCCTTCGCTGTCACCCACCTAAGCACTTAGTTGCTCCTGTCATTTTGCTAGATACCAAAGTAACCCCAACGAGGCGGACCAGCACAGCTCAGAGCAATTGTTCTCAGCTGGCTGCGAGTCCCAACTTCATTCTGCAACAACCACTAATCAGCACCGGAGTTCTCCAAGGAAACGGAAGCTCTTCAAGAAACCCCTCAAGGCAGAAGCCTCTCTTTATAAGTCCCCCCACCAATCTGAAGGAAACAGCTTTCAGGAGCGCATGTCCCCCTGCCACATGCAGTTACACTAAGGGTAAGCTGCCACAAGGACAACAGAGACTCAGCCCTCATCTGTGCAGCTTCCTGCAAATGGCCTTTGGTGTGCATTTTCCCATTTTCCCTAATGACAATTAGTGATCCTTGAAAAACTAAATCAGAAGAGACCACAGCAGAATTCCACTCCTAAGAACGCCTATTTTCACCCATGTGAACAGATCTCCTCTGAGGGACTTTTGAGGCTACTGGCTTTGAATCACCTGTTTCTGAAGGGGGAGGGTTCCTCCTTTGTCCTGTTTTCTTACCTCTCGCTCGTATTTATCACAAACCCCAAATGAAACACACACTTCTCTTTTGAGGCTCTGACCAGGACAGCTCAAACAAAAGGAAAGATGAATATAGGAACAAGTGTTATTGTGCTTCCCTCTGACCCACGCTGCTCCCCACAGGAGCAGCACCAGGCATGGATGAATGGCAGCATCCGGGCTGAGCACACAGAGCAGGGACCTGTCCCAGGAAATGGGGCACCTGGGGCCAGCCCTCACCTCCCAGAGGCCCTCAGCAAGTTGGTCTCCAGGGGGTGAAGGGAGATGCACAAATGAACCTCAAGGAACCGCTCAGTGCTACGACGTCCTGAGGGTACAGACGTATTTTATATCTCTCCTTACAAAGCATTTACATCTTCTGATGACTCCTGCAATATTGCCAAGCCTAGCACAGGTAGAGCACCAACAGAGCAAATGTTAAAGCAGAGGGTGGGCAGCATCCTAGGTAAATCCCACCTATTTCATCATGACATTGTAAGATTGTGACTGCTGCCAAAAGGATGTGGCTGGCACCAAGAAAGAAAAAGAAAAAAAATGCAAAAAACCCCATCATCCTGGCCAAAATGATAAATGGCAGGCAGGTTACTCAGAGCATCAGATAGCACTGACGATGGAGAAACAAGGGCTACATTGCAACATCTTTACATTTATGAAATCAAAACACTGAAATAGCAATTAATAACGAGCACTTCGATAACAAAGACAGCCAGCTTTGTGAACAATCTTTCCATTGCCCGAACAATTTTTCAATAAGATCTTCTGTATCTCAGGGTTACCCAAAGTGTCAGATTAATTTGTTTCATTCTCCCCACAATTAAGGTGGTTTATAGGGTTGTACTGAAGGAAGACAGCATTGCTACAGGACAGCCACCCTCAAGAGGATGCAACCAGTACCTGTTTTCTCTTCCCACAGCTGGAAAGTCTCTGACCAGCTATCTGCTGAGGCAGCTGGAAGCCTCTGGCTGTTAGTACTGTTGTTAGCTTGAAAACAATAGACTTCATCCACACTGCTTTTTTTCTCCGTCACTTACAGTTTGATTTCTACAACTTTTATGAAAGAAATAAGAAATGGATTTTAAATAATGTAGTAAAGATTCTTAAAGAAGGATGTAGAGAAAATTCAGGTAAAATTGAGAAGAAATCTGCCACGTGCCAAGGAACACAGAAGAGAAGTGTTTGTGAACTGCACGCAGCCACAGAGACTAGACAGAAAAACTGTCAGACTCAACAGAGACCGCAATCTGAAATCACAGGACACCTACTCCAGCTGCATGACCAAAAGGAAAGGAAACACCATACACCTCCCTGCAAATGGAAGCTTTCATTCAGCACCGTCTGGCCACAGCCTGCCACACACAAAGTCTCAAGCACACACACTGGAAGCACGGAACTCCCACGGGCGCCTCACCTGTGCAGCTCATCGTCAGAGGGTGAGTACTTGGAGGTGACATCTGCGAGGTCACCAAAGATCTGTTTGCTGTAAACAGTCAGTGAGGAAAGCAGGATCAGCTCCTGCCAGGTGGAGCTGAGCAGGCAGGTATAGTCCTTGATTGAGAGTTCACAGAAGAACGGCAGCTTCTTGATCCAAGCAATCTGCCTGAAAAGCAATTCATCCGCCAGACGACACAACAATGCAAACAGCTCTGCCTGAGTCACTTTATACCTGCAGGCACAGTTAACATGAAGGCATAAAAATAATTAAAAACACAGAACGACACAATCTGACAAAGCACTTGAAAAGCAAGAAAAATGTCACCAGAACCGGTGTGTGAGCACCCGGCATGCCGCTGCCCAGAGTGTCACCTGGCGGCGGCAGCAGCCATTGCCAGTGCCTGCTGGGGCCGGGGAGCAGCCCTGCAGCTCACCCCGGCAGCACCTGCATGCTCCTGGGCACGGGGAGAGCAGCCCCTACAAGCTGACCCTGCTTTACACCAGTCCCACGGTGGCTGCCACCAGCCCTTGTGCATGGCTAGTGCAACATCAGGGCTCAAACTGCTGAACCCCGCAGCCTCAGCCCAGCACGCACAGCCCGAAGCACTCCGCAAAGTCCCAGCCACAGGACAGGCTCTGAGCTGCTGCCTGCTATGTGCTGCAGCAGCTGCCCACGCTCCCCACGCTGCCAGCACCCCACGCAGCACGGCAGCTCGCTGCAGCGCAGCCCAGAACACGGAGCTCAGGGCTGCACTCACCCGTCTTCAATGAGCATCGGAGTGCCGAGCGGCTCCAGGTCCTCCGCTGACACCAGCTGGTTGATCAGGCTGTGTGACTGCGGGTCCAGGCTGCGCGCCTGGGGGGGCACCAGCGCCGAGTGGGCAGAATAGCTAAAAAGGTGCGGGAGGTACTGATAGTGCGTGGACACTGGCGTCCCAATATACTGATCCCTGAGTGCAGCGAATCCGTTCAGCTCCACGGACCTACTGGAAAAGGAAAAGCTTTTTAATATGCTACAAACACTCCACCCGATTCATTAAAACGTCGATCAATAGTTACAGGCGACAGAAACGCGGATAAAAACAGAAAAGAAAAAAATGTCAATGAAAGAATGAAAAATCCCTTTGTGTTGAAATCCTACACTGGAAATAACTGAGCGTGCAGATCGGGCAAGCCCCATTCCAGCCAGTTCCTCTGAGCAAAGTGCTGGGAGCAGCTGCTCTGCAGCCATCATCAGCACACACCGACTGCAGCGAGCACTTCCACTCCTGCTTTCTTAAAGGGACAGAATTTATGCCTGTAAATTAAACAGCTCACATAGCAGTGAATGCAAATACCTCCGAGCTTACAATGCAACTGAAAGCAGATGGATGCAAGCTGGAGATGCTGTGTGTACAGTCTGACACTGCATCAGGAGGCCAGCACTAATGGTAACTCACAGCACAACGCCAATTAATAACCTAAATGGAATTCATTTGTTTTCAAAATCTGAGCACACCGAAGCAAAAGAGCTTATACAGAATGAGCAGGGAAAGCTAATCAATCTCCCAGGAAAATAAATAAAATCAATACAAATTAAGGACTCTAGTTCGGTTATCAGAATTTTAACTCAGCATTGCCTTCTTTCTCTCATTTCACCATGAGCATTTCGCCTCTCAGTTCAGTACTTTTTTTGGTTGTCTTTCTGAAAGTGCACATGGGGATGTAGAGATGTGCAGCACCTTCAGTCGCACAGAGGTTATTCCCCATGAACTCCTACGCTGACCCCAAGCACTGCTCAGGGAAACGGACAGAACTACTGCAGGACAGAACTCTTCCAGAGTTAATTCCCACCTTGAAGATGGAGTAGATACAGGTGAAGGCTGGTTGCTCTCAGAAACTCCATTTCCAGGGGAACTGTGGTCGCTGTCTCCATTGTTGCTCCATGACATGTTTGCCTCTCCCTCAAATTCTTGTCCAGACATAATTCTTTCAATCTCCTCTTCCGATATCTTTCAGAAATAAGATCACTGCAGTTAGTGCCAAGCTGCTACCTCCATGAACAGAAACAAGGCAGAGCTTCCGGATGCGAACGCCTGCTGCAATGAGCGGGGCAGGAGCTGGCCTGTCCTCACAGAAACACTTCACTGCCCCCAGAAACACCACGCTCTCTCCCTTCATATTTAACAACATACACAAAAAATTCTCTTTACAGCTGATGGCGGAGACCTTCACCTCCAGCAGTACAATTCAAGTGTCAATAACGGAGCAGAGAGGAATGGACACACAGAAGGATTATGTCAAACACACACAGCAATGAGCTGTAAATCAGCTGCTGTCAAACAGTGCACAACCACGGAGCAACTGCAGACAGTCCATTGAGAGCATCACTCCACATGAGTGGGGTAAAACACTGCAAGGAGCTGAGTGTGCTCCTGGAGAAGAGTTGCATCAGTGGTGAGGAATACGCAATGCCAACGTTCGAGGTTTTTTTAGTTTTAATTCTGTGCGTTACCCCTCAGCAAGGCTGTCACAGCACAGGCACACCTCACATGGACACGATGCAAGAAGGGGCAGTGAACTCTGAACACCACTTTCAAGTGCCTAACATTGTTCCAGCAGTTCATTCCAGTCCTGAAAACCATCAGATAACTGCACTTGGCTTAGCAGGCACAACATCTGAAGCGTGCAGTAATTAAAGTGCCTCACACCAGCACATGGAGTTGATGGTATGAGCTGTGGTCCAGCAGCAACCAAACACACAGACCTCAGAGGGCCAGGCCTGCTCTGGCTGGCAGAGGCCGCTCTCCAACTAACACTGCATTTTGCAGAGAGGCATTAAAAACTGAGTCATCGCCTGGCAAGAAATAAAAGTTTGTTCTTCCTCGATAGACCCACGTGGACTTTAAGAATCAGTAACTAACACTATAAAGATGATGTCTGCAAACAGTGGAAAGTGATATATGATTTCTAAGGGATTTTTTTCATGATTATTATTTGAGCTGGCTCCCTTCCCTGCTGGCAGCCAGTGGAGCTGCAAGAATTCTTGCCTTCCTGGTCAGCCAGAGAGGATCTGCACTCTCTGGCTGCCTGGCTTTTCATGTTTTCCGTTTTGCACTGTAGTCAGTAGTGCTTTCATAGGCACATTGTCACAGAAAATGCTTTTTGTGTTCTTTCTGTTTCATTAAAATACACAGTAAACTTTTTAAAGACTGCTTCTCCAGGAGCCAGCTGGAAGCGGCCGTCATCCCTCCCGCACGCAGTACAGACTGCTGTGCTGAATTACCTCGCGTTTTACAAGACACCTCCAGACAAGCTATGTCATCAATCAGCAGGACATTTACTGGGAGCCCCTCCTGCAACAACCTAAGAAATTGCAGTGCACAGCCTGCAAGATTTACTGGGAGCTTTGGAGGGATTGAGGTCCCTGTGCTGCTCACGAAGGACAGGCAGCTCTGACAGCAGTGCAGGGATCCCAGGCTGCCCACGCAGGCACCCACTGTGATGCCTTGAGGCTGCAACGCGTCCTCTCCTGCAGACGGCAGAGTCGAGCTTTACTTACACACCTACAGTCTGTAGCATTCACCTCCAGCAGTAAGGGCAGCAAATCCCTGCTGTGCTAGCAGGAGGCAGGGGCACATCTGGGGGGCTTTGTCACTGCAGCACCACCCCAGTGCGCTCCCAAAAGTGCTCAGTGCCTCCTTCTCCACCCCAGGCTATGCTGCTTATGACTGGCTCCCAGCAGCTAGAACCAGGGGTAAGGCAAGGAAAGCACTTGGAAAATGCCCCTCCTGCAGAAATGGCTCACCTTCCCCAACCCAAAATGGCCAGCTGCTTGCCACTCCCCAGCCACAGCAGGGGGAAGCCCGGCTGCTGCAGAGATGAGTGCCAAGGTCAGCAGAACAAGAGCAAAAGAGAGCCCTGGAGAAATTCCTGCATGTGCTCACCTGGACAGGTCCAATACTTTTGTTTCTGCCTCCTGGCATGCCATCCTCTCTGATTGCTGAAAGAAGACAACCAAACTTTGGTAAGGAATAGTGCTATTTGGTATTTAAAAAATAGATATGTACTATTTTAAAACAATTTTTATGTCTTAAAATATTAATTTTGCTTACAGTGCACTGTAGCAGTGATCCTTACCCCAACAGCAACATATTTCTGTGGCAACAAGCATTACTTGGAGTGGTGAAGATCTGTTACTGCATCGAGAAGAGCAGCCTGGTTGCTCCACATAGCAGCTGTGTTCATAAGGCTCTTTAAACAATTCCAGAAAGCCGCAGGGAAGCTGATTCAGAGATGCTGCTGGAGCTCTCCTCCCAGCACAGCCACCCTGCAGAAGCAGAGTTTGCAGTGCCTCCTCTCCCCTTGGCCCCCTTCCCCATGTTTATCAGGGCCCAGGCTGTTTCCCAGAGGCAGGGCAGACTTGGCAGCAGGTGCTCCCAGCTGCACTGTGACCTTGTCACTGTCCCTGCTGTACAGTGCACGGGGTTGGGGGGGCTCTCCAGAAGCAGAAAACTAGAGAAAAACTAAGTGAAAATTCCTGTAGCAGGAATTTCCTGTACCATACCTGGAGATGCCTGGCAGTACTTTGTATTTGCTGCAGTATTTTATTTGGGTATCAGTGAAGATAAACACCCATTCTGGTAGGAGGATCAGCCTTTGCTGACTAACACCGTGCCCTGCTGTTTACATCTCTGTCTCTGAACTCCTTTGTCTCCCAGATTACAGCATGCTCAAAATGTTTTGCCTAAGTGCAAGTTTTGGAAGCCCAGCTAGCTGTGTAAGCTGCTAAAAGGTGTTTGGGTTTGCTGATACACCATCAAAAGGCTTCCAGAGGGCTGGTTTGTTCAAAACACACGTTGTCCAGGAGAGCCCTCTTGCTTCTGGAAGGCAGGGCAGCTAAATGCTCCCCAAAGCAAGTTCCTTTCAGATGTTAAGCTCTATGGCTTATCTGAATTCAAAAATGTAGGCCTAGTTATGGAATAACTTTGCAACTTTATTATGCAATCATTTTCTTACACTGGTAAGCCTGTCCTCAGGAGGCAGCAAAGGACTCGCTGCAGGACCCTGCTGCAGGAGCTCTGCTGAGCCCCGTCCTTTCCACAACTGCACTGTGAGGTTTCTACCATGTGAACTCCACAAATGTTTACATGCAGCTCTGAATATCTGCTGCAGAGAGTCCTAAATAACAGCCCACCAGCGCCACGAAGGCTCCAGATGCAGGACAAGGGTCCTGCTGGCCGGGAGATGGCAGCTCTGAGCCTGCAGCCAGGACAGGCAGCAGTGCTGGAACCCATGGGAACACACAAAGGGGTTCTCCATGGGATGGGGGTGAGCAGCAAAGACCACAATGACTGTGGGACCGCTTGCTGCTCTGGCCCTGCACAAGGGATCTCACAGCACCCGCAGAGTTAGAGGCTTTGCAATAAAACACTGTCACGTATAAAATTCTGATGACAAAATATGCTCCCACCTGTATGACCCCAAGCTGCGGGGAGCTGGGCCTCCACCTGCCTCAGGGCAGGGCTGGGGCAAAGGCAAGCCACTGAATTTGAGACAGGCCGATTCATTTAAATTGTTGCTTATTCAGGCAAATAAAATTTAACTTTTTGCTTATTTAGGCTGAAAAGGTAAAAGGTGGTTCTGTCTGAGATCAGCTCCAACTTTTGTTCCTTGCCCACGCCTCTCCCCCCGCCAAGCTCACGTTCCTTTACCTTTCCGGTTCATCCCCATCTGGAGGCATTTCAGCAGCCGGCAGTACTGGCATCTGTTGCGCTGTTTGCGTGACATGACACAGTTCTTGTCTCGGCTGCATCTGTAAACCCGTTTGTTGCAAATGCTCCTTTTGAAAAACCCCTTGCAGCCCTCGCAGGAGATGATGCCATAGTGCAGACCCGTAGCTCTGTCCCCGCAGATCAGGCAGGTTCGCTGATCAACCCGGTCATCTGCAAGAGAAGAGGAAGGGCTCTGCAGTCAACCAAACAACTTCATCAATCAACCCTACCTTTCCCAGTGGGACTGGAGTTGCCCCTATGACCACAGACCAAACCCTTCCCCCAAAACAGCTCATTTCACAGTGCTCACACTGGATCCCTGCTCTAAACCTTTAGATGACAAAAAATGTAAACCATATGACCCCCAGCAACAGGAGCTGTCATGTTAAATTCAGCATCTTAAGACTGTAACACTCCCTCTGAGACAGAAGAGGGATGATGCACAGCTCAGCAAGAGCCACTGTGAGCACGCAGTGATCTTCATAGACGTGGATGTCAAATGAAAAGGAAAAAGTAAATGATGGCTAATGCAACCAACTTTGTTAACCTAGATGTAAGGCTCACTATCGGGACATCTAAATCCTGCTTCACATTAAAAGTTAGCTGCATTAAACGACGGCAGCAAATTGCAGCAGCAGCTGTCCAACCTCCCACGCCAGGTGAAGCTCTGCCCTCCCCCACCTCAGTACTTTAACCCAACAAAACGCTGACGGCGCACACAGAGCTGCACGTAGAAGATGGGCACTGCTCCCGTGTGCTCTGGGACACAGAATTGTGACATCCCTCACTCAGCTTTTTTCTCAAACATTGGTCGTTACACGGGCACACGAGTGCTCTGTCCTGTGAGGTGTGGGAAGAGCTCCGTGTGGGGTTTGGTCCCCAGGGAGCCGCACCTCTGCATCTTCCTCTGGTGCTGTGCTTCCTCTGGGAGCTGGTGAAAATGGTTTGGCTCTGGTATTTCTTACCCCGAACACACAACCGTGCGCTGATGCACAGAGCTGCCCGCAGCTTCTGCAGGCGCCAGGAGGTGGCAATGATTGTCCAGAGCTCCCGGGGATGGATGCTGCGACCCAGCCCCAGCAGCAAGCCTCTGCTCCGCACAACAGAGCAAACTGCCTAGAAGGCAGAGGGAAGCACGTACATCTCCCAGGGCTCTGACACGTGGAATCGCCCCTTTGCTGACAAGGGTTCAAATCTCACAACAGAAACAGCTCCAGAAGCTCCCATAATAGCAACAGCTCCGATCAGAAGGAGAACAGGGAGTGTATGGCAGCACCCGGGGGAAGCTACCACGGCAAAAAGCTGGAGAAGCAGGAGGAGAGGAGCAGGAGGAGAGGAGCAGGAGCTCCCCAGCACAGCATACCCCAGGCCCGAGGGGCAGTGCAGCAGGCCATGCCTGCCCCCAGACCAGCTGCCCAGGGCTGCAGCACAGACCCTTCAATCTGTCTGGGGCAACAGGAGTCACAGCCAGGTGCTCTCTGCTCCCCATCAAATCTGCACAGCTGACAAGCCTCTGTGTAGCTTCTTACTGCCAGAGAACACCTGAGCTCAATAGCAGTAAACCAGCCAAGCCCATTAGGGTCAGTTTTCAGCTCCACGAGCCAACCAAAAATCAAAGCCAGCTGCTCTTCTCACACTTTGCCTTTCTCCACAGCTCAAAGCCAGCAGTAACCACAACCAAGAGGTGGTCATTTTTTTAGACTGAGCAACAAACAGCATGCAAATTCACAAATCTCACTGTAATTGTTCTAGAAACTTAAAATAAAGGCCCGGGCAAAGGAAACACAAACTGAAGAAGCCCTCACGGTGTCATCACCACTCCTCAGCACTGCCAGTTCTACAGGACCGACCAGCTCAGGTATGTGCTCGAGGAGGTGGTTGTGAGGGCCCCAGCAGGACAGGGCTGGCTGGGCACCCCAGGCACACCCACAGCTGGGAACTGCATCATCTCCTCCTCCAGCAATCTGATAGCTGAGGGCTGAGCATCCCTCTGCAGGGCTCCTCACCCCCTCCACTCCCAGCACCATGAACTGGGCCTGCAGCGGCCTCACGCACTGCCATCACATGGGCTGCAAGCCAATGGTGGGGATTTAAATGAGGGCTCATTTCCAGGCACAGCTTTTTGTTGTGGGAAGAATAGGGCTGTCGCCTAGAGAACGAAGGAAGCACGGCTGATGAAAGCAGCCAGGAGCCCGGGCCTTTCCTCAGACCATCGTGGCAGTGGTGTGAGCAGCCCCACTGCCACCGTAACCTCGAGCTGCACATGCCATGCTGCAGAAACTGCTCATGGGAGGTTTCCAGGCTCCCATTCACCGTAGGACAGTGGCACACACCACGAACAAAGAAACAAACCTCCTGAGAACACAGAAAGAGATGCCCGTGTAGCTCATAAGCTGAATAAAAATAACTGCCTGAGAGTTTTGGTGCTTTAAAAATCCTGCAGGATCGGCGCTTGGGTCCACGATGATCCCACTGCAGCACACAGGTTTGCCAGCTCCTGACCTTTGCTATTTTTCACACTGCTTAGTGCAAGCTCCTTCTGTGAGCCAACACAGGGGGCTGAACCTCACAGAGCTTGGGTGCAGTGAAGGCAGCCTTGCACTGGGGTGTCCTCAGCTCCCTTCACCTTGAAATTTCACAGGATCACTGTAGGTACAACCATTTGGAGCGAAGCAGCCCTTCCTCCTCCCACCAGTTTCTCCGGTTCTAACAATTGCACGTGACAATACTCATTAAGAACCAAAGCTGCTGATAACGAGTTATTCCAAACGACATCCATGCGGTTTATCTGGAAGCATCCTTCCTTTCAGCTCTCCTGATAGGTCTCACACATAGCGGGCTCATACGCGGGATATTCGGGCTTTGTTCTCACCACCTATTGTCACAGGGGCCACTAAATCAAACAGTTGCTGCCACGACAAAAGCACTCACAAAAATCTCAACCTCATCTTGAACCCTGAAGATTTTTATGGCTACTCCCTCACCAACCCCTCCCCAAAGCCACATTAAAGGATGTATTGTTTTCAGAGGTCATGGTAGGTTTCATACCATGTTTTAATACAATGTAAATTGTACAAGAATATTACGACGTTACACCGGAGCTGTACAGGCGGTGTGAGGGAGCGGGGGACCTCCACTTGTCGGCTCCACAAGGCAAACACGAGAAGCCGCGCACTTGTTTTTGAAAAGACTTTTTCCCTCAACGAATCGAGTACTCTTGATAATGTAAAAAAGAAAAAATAAATAAATCCCTGTGAATTTTCAAGAGGAGATACCTTAGATTCCTACTGAAGCACACGGTTCTCAACTTTCTGGGTACAAACGTACATAGGCATAGAAAACACAAGTACAGAAAGCATTAAACAAATGAGCAAAGAAATGCAGAGCACATAAAGTGCTGGGATTCGTGTTCAGACTGCAGCGAGCACCCGCCATCGCTCGCTGCTGCTGGGACAGCCTGGCAGCACCACACGTGCCAGGGAAACCGATGCCAGCAGTCCCAGGGATGCAGAAAGACTTTGCAGCTCAAAAGCACAGCAGCTGCAGCAGCCATGAGAGCTCTGCCAGGAAACCAGAGCCCGTGTGCACACGGTCAGAGCGCTGCCTGCAGCACCAGGGCCCAAGGCACAGAGATGTAAAACCCCCACTGAGGATCCCAAAAAGGGAATTCCTTGGAATTGAGCTTTGTTGAGAAGGGATGACAGAAGCTGCCGCTTCCAGAAGTTCCAGTTTGTGCAAATGAACACACTTTAAAACAAATCCCTAAAGAAGAAGATTACAGATGACACTCAGCACTGCAATTTATCAACAGGTTTAACATCTTCACCACCACATCTTGTTCCTCTGCTTCTTGACTCACCCTCCCTGGAGCTCAGGGCTCGTGGCACTGCTCAGCGTGCTGAAATCCCAGGCTGCTCCGCACCAGCTGCCAGGGGCACGGGGAGGGCAGCTCACACGTGCTGCTACATCACACCCAAACCTCCCAAAACCTCACTCACCTCCCCCCTCCGATGATGCCTCCACCACCAGCAGACATGCTGAGATCCCTTTTCCCCTAACACTTTCTTTTCCTTTCAAGAAAAATGGCGACTGAGCCACTGGGTCCTGGTGAGCTGACACCAACCATGGGAAAGGTTAATGCACGTGGACAGCCTCAGGAAAGAAAAGAGAAGGGGGAAAATAGAGATGGTGTGCTGCCTCATTCTCCCTGCTGTAAAACATGTTACACTATGGAGGCACAGAGTGCTCCATCAGTGCACCTCCGTGCACCACCTCACCCGCTAATAACAGCACACACTGCCCCATTCCATACTCAATTAGCTCCTGCAGAAGGGTTCAGCCAAAAGAAATCCCTCATAAAGAAGATGGGGGAACCCCGCGCCCCCGTGCAGGGACACATGTCCCAGCTGAAGGGCTGCACCAGCGCCGTACGGCGTGCCGGGTACCGGGAGCACAGTCTGCGGCAGTGAGCACAGCACGGCTCGGCAGGGCTCGGCACGGCAGGGCCCGGCTCGGCAGGGCTCGGCACGGCAGGGCCCGGCTCGGCAGGGCTCGGCACGGCAGGGCTCGGCAGGGCCCGGCTCGGCAGGGCTCGGCACGGCAGGGCTCGGCTCGGCTC
>VXAB01010432.1:0-12498 GCA_013399175.1 Odontophorus gujanensis | reverse complement strand
CGGCACGGCTCGGCACGGCACGGCTCGGCTCGGCACGGCGAGCAGAGCGGGGGGCTGTACAAAGCCTCGGGAACAAAAGCCTATTTCACCAAAATGTGCCCCAGCCCGGGGAACGGCAGCGTGCAGCTGCTGCGGGGGGAGGACCCGCGCTCACACAGCGCACATCAGCGCAGAGCTCCGCGCTGCGCTTCCTCAGCGATCAATTTGCTGTAATCCCATTTCAAAACAAACCCAAAGCTTTGCTATTCCAGCACGGCTATACGCTCCCTATTAAAATCCGGTGGAGACCACTTTTTAAAAAGCGCAGTTTCCCTTCCTAAAGCCGGGCGGGCCGAGCGCTGCACCGCTAGGAAATGTCGGGTTAAGAGAGCAGCCCGCGGGGAGCCGAGCCGAGCCGGGCCGAGCCAAGCCCAGCCCGGCCCAACCCAGCCCAACCCGGCCCGGTACGGCCCGATTTGCACCGCGATGCGTTTCCCTTCCACGCGTTCACCCGAAGTATTTCTGCCGCGGCCCTGAAGCGCGTTTATGGGGCTTTGCCTCCGCCTTCAGTCACGGAAGAAAAAAAGCCGTGAAGTATCTGCGAAGCAGCGCCGGTCCCGGGGGGACGGAGCCGCCGCATCGGGATCCCGCATGACCCCGCTACTCTCCATCATCTAAAAAAGCGCTTTTCCACATGGTCCAGCGGAGTAGGAAGCTTCAAATACAAACAAATCAAACCACAAAACAAACACTTTTTTTTGTGTGTGTGTGTTATATCGCACGCTGCGGTGGACAGAGCGCGGCTGTGAGCGCCGGGCCGCGGTAACCGCGCAATGGGAGCACAACAAAGCGCTGCGCTGCGCCCGGGCCGCCCGCACCCGCACCCGCACCCGCACCCGCTCCCACCGCCCGCTCCCGCTCCGGACCCGCAGCGCTCAGTCGGGCGGAGCGGGGCAGCGCATCCCCGAACAAAGGCGCCGTGCGAGGCGGCCCCGCTCCGTCCGTTCCGGCCCCGCCTCACCTTCCATGCAGGTCGAGTCCCGCTTCATCCCCCCTGCTCCTAGCGGGGCCGCCTCATGGCCGCGGCGGCGCGGAGCGGGGCCAGCGGGCTGCCCGCCTCGGCCATCGCCCGCCGCCCGCGGGCCGACCCTATGCTAACGAGCCGTGATGTCACCGCGGGGCTCTGCGGGGCTCGGCCTCCCCCGCTGCCTGCCGGGCCGGGATGGGGGCGGCCCCGGGCAGAGCGGGCCCGGCCCGGGCGGGGGCACCGCCTCGGAGCGGGGCTGCGGGGTGGGGCCGGGTACCGAGCCCCGCATTCGTTCCCGCGTCGGCAGAAGCGCGGCCGTGCCCAGCGGCCCCGGCAGAAGCCACGGGAGCGGGCAGCGCCGGCACAGCGGGAGCACTTCGGCCGAGCGCGGCCCGACGCCGTCCGCCGAGAGCGCGTTCCGCTTTCACCGACGCCCCGGGTGGGCATTAGGGCCGCGGACACCGCGACCCCACACCGCGCCCATCGCCTCCGAGCGGGTCCTGCAGTGCTGCGGCTGCGGAGCAGCGCTCCTCGAGCGGCCGCGCAGAGCTCGGGGACACAGCAGCACAGGGACACACGGCCATCACAGCACAGCAGCAGCTCCGGTGCGAGAGGTGCGTGCGGGGCTGGGGCTGCACATGGCTGACACGTTCGTGCAAAGTCAGCCCCGTGCCCAGAACTTACAAATAACACCGGTCGGTGAGCTGGCAGTTGCTTTTTTAATGGAAAGCAAATAACTTCAGCAGCGCTGTTGCTACAGTGGAGGGAAAACTGCACTAGCTGTAGCTCCAGAAAGAGAACCAGCACTAGAGTGGAAAACACGGCATGAGACATTGCATGTCTCAACTTCTCCCAGTTTCTCTCGCACAGAAGAAAATCCATGTCTGCCTGTGAGCCTGGTGGCAGTGCAGGCCAGTGATCTATGGCCCAGGGGGCTGCCCACCTTGGAGCAGTGCTGCTGCAGCAGCAAGTACACTTCCTCGGTATTTATCAGCATTGGGAATGGTTTCCTGAGGCCGTTCCGTGCCCTCATCCCCCCCTTGCTGGCCCCAGCCCCTCACCCACGTGTCCCTGTGCAGCATTTGTCCCAGTGCCCAGTGATGCTCCCATGCCCTGACTGCTGCTCACTGCACTGAGGCATTTAAGAGTGGCCAAAAAAGCTTCTGTGATGCCAAACTCCCTCGCCCTTGACAAGCCTCCACTGGCCGAGCTCCGATTCCTGAGGGCTGCAGGGCTCAGCCGTGCTGAGCAATGGCCGACTTAAAGCAAACAAGTCACAGAGGCAACAAAAGAGGTCATATTTCACTCGCTCCCAAGCCTGAAATTTTATTGCTTTCTGGTGACATCCAGCAATGCCAATAACCCCTGGAGCAGCACAGCCCACCCTCTGCCCTGTGGGGCCAGGTCCCACGGCTGGGTCCTGCCCGCGCCCAGCCCCCGGCACACAGCAGGTGCACGAGGTGGTGGCGAGGCGTTGCAGCCAGCCCTGCCCAGGCCTTGCTGTGCTGGTGCTGTAAATCTGCAGAGCTGCTGTGCTGGTCCTTGACATGCTCTCTGGTTTGACCTCTCCTTTCTGGCTGTGGAGGTTACCGAAGCAGGGCTGGTGCGAGGAGCCTGTTATCCGCACCCCCAGCGCATGGCCAAGGTAAGCCCGGCCCCTGGCCGTGCTGTTTACACAGCTGCTCACAATCGTGCCTGCTCCAAAATCTCCACATTCTTTATCCTACGTGAGCGCTTCGCTCCGCTCCTGGCCCCCTTCAGAGATGTGTGAGCAGAATGCAGAGTGCTGTGTTGGGAGCACGGCAGTGCTGGGCGCAGCTCGGACATACAGCAGCGGGCCCTGGGGACAGCAGGACAGCACAGCACTGCTCACACTGCACACGTCCTGCAGATCCATGCAGAGCTGCAAGCATGGACAATCCTTGGTGTCAGGAAAAGGGTAATTGGCCAGACAGCCCCAGTCCTCCAAATTGCTCCAAACTCATGCTAAATACTTATGTCACAGTTTACTCATGTCCATAATAAATCCTGCAGGGCAGAAAATAATTGCAGAGATCTGGAACTGTTCTGTAAGATGAGAGGCCACGCTGTGAACGGGGACAGGGCAGGAAAAGAAGACAAGAAGGATTAACTCTGTTGTCTGAACCAAGCAGCCTTACAGCTACTTGGGTATAAGAAAAAATATTGCGGCTGTTTCTTGTGTTGCCCTGAATCAGCCCATTCCCAACCCAAACAAACAAACAAGCAACAAACACACAGAGCCATGACACTATTGCAACTGACAGCTCAGATTTTAGAATACCAACACGAAAAGCCAAAAACATTGCCAACGACTCCACGAGTGACAGCACTGCCTGCAACAGATTTATTGTCTTGACATTATGGCCACAAGGGGTGGGCAAAGGAAGCAATAGGAGATGCGTGGAGATACCCAGGGCATCCTGCACAGGGCTGGGGCGGAAGCAGAGAGGGGCACCTCCTCCACCAGCAGCATCTGCTCCTCCCCCCATTCTTAGTCCCAATATTCTGCAAAAAGCCCATCATAAAGACCTTTATTTAATGTAACACTACGCAAGTGTGAAAGTCACAGGGAGTGATTCCTAATGCCACAAAGAGAGGTGAACTGCGGGAAAAGATGTACAAGTCAAAGCGTGCCGGTGTGCCTGCATGCAAGGCTGCTGCTCTCCGCAAGCCCAGCACCAGCACGGCCACACGCCTGCAAGTGGAGGCAGGAAAGAAGCTGTGCTTTGCTGCAGTTTCTGTACAGCGAACTGTGGCATCACACACACCGCTCAGAACGCAGCAGATCGCTGGTTATAAAAGGAAAATATGCTGAAGAGTTGTTCATGGCTTTAAAGAGTATCCTGCAAAAGCACAGAGTGCTGCTGTGGGCTGTTCCTTACGGATGCCTGCCTGCAGCAGGAGCACCATGCACAGCCAAATGTGCCCTCTCCTTTAAAAGGGAATTGTTCAGAAGCTGTGGAAGGAACTGCAGGAAGTGACATTTCTGCAGGCACTGAATTTCCACAGCAGCTCACGGAGCAGACCACAACAAGAGTTTCATCGCCCCTTTCTCAATGGGTCACAAAGGGTGGGCACTGCTTCTGCCTGACTGCAGGAGAGGGGGAGGTTAAGGGCTCCTCAGGGAGGAGAAAGGAAAACAAATGGGAGCGCAGGAAGGAGAAGTATATGGCTTTACTGCCTTAGTGGGCAAGTACAAGAAAAGAGAATTGCAGAGGGAAAGCTTTGCATCTCTATGAGCAGGCAATCGAGCTCCTTTCTAATCCTGAGCAGGAGGAGCTCCTCTGTGCACAGGTCGGCCTCATCCTATCCTGAGCCCCTGGTGCTCTGCAATGAGCAAGCTATTTGCTACCCCAACCTGCAGTACTGCAGTACTTGCAGATGCTGGCTCGGCAGCACCTGTGTCCTGGCATCCCCAGGGCAAAAAAGCAGTGAGGACATCCCCTCAAACGTTGGGTCAGACAGCAAAAGTAAGAGGGGAACTGCCTCCAACCTAACAGTGCAGGTGTGGTACTGCATCGTGCACACCTATGGGTGCAGCTGCAGAGCACCAGGAGCACAGAGGTGCAGTGCAGGAGCTGCAGACACCTACAGGGCCATGCAGAAATCGAGGAGGGGGACCTCAGGGGGGAAGATGTGACATAAGTGTGAGCACCAAGGCCTAAGCCACGTGTGCTGCCACCAAGCAAAGCTAAATACATGTTCTACTGAAAGAGAGAAAACACCCAATAAGTAGTAATCCTCGGGATTTTACAGCTGCTTTAAAAAATGTGCAGCCTTAAAGAGATCCTGTGCCCTGCGGTGAGGCGGTGCCCTGCCCTCCCTTCTGCCAGCCCGGCTCGGCAGCCACTGCCACAGCCCGGGCAGGGGGAGCTGCAGGGAGGAGGCTGGACAGGAGGGGGCAGCACCCGCAGCTCCTCTGCGGCCCATAACATCCTGCAGCGTCCCCCAGCATCCCCCCAGCGTCCCATAGCACCCGCAGCATCCTCCAGTATCCCCCAGCATCCTTGCAGCAGGATGCCACCTCCTACATTTTCATACAGTTCTCATCTTTCAAGTCAAATGTTGTTGTTATGGGGTTTGTAGTCTTAAAAAAAGAAGGCAACAGAAAGATAAAACTAGGGGGTTGAACACCAATGGCCTAGCACCAGCATTAAACATCCAGGCCAAAGTCTTATCTGCTGCTCCTTAAGAAAGATGCCTCCACCACTTCAAGTTCCTGTTCTGCCCAGGCTTCGGGGCAGTCTGGAAATGCAGAGCCCTTCTGCACTGCTGCCCCCTGCTTCCTGCTGACAGCACTCTCACTTCTGCACCGTTCAAGAGCACGGCCTGAGAAAATAGCTGCTGCCTCCCTGCCTCCCTTCTGCTAACTCTGCTCCCAGTCTTTCCCTCCCAATAAAGCAGACGCTCAGTTTTCACACAGTCAGTACCAGCAGCCCCCAGGCTCCAGATGCACCCACCCCTGACAGAATGAGATCCCAAATTGAGATGTATGTGGCTGCAAAGAAAACCAGCGTTACCAGATTAACATCAGCAAAAAGCCCTCCATCCTGCTGTCCGTTTGTGAGCAGCACAGGACGTGCCATTCCCTTACTGCTGCATCTCCCAGCTGCTGCAGCCCTGTGCTGCTATGGTTGGAAGGGCTGAACCAAACACACCATCTTTAAGACAATTAGATTTTCAAAGAAACTACACTAAACATTTCTTTCATGTGTAATCAAATTATGTTAAAGCAAACCTCATAATCTAAACCATTCCATTGGTCAGCTCCTATTTGTTTTCCCTGCACCCTCATTTTTGCTCCAGATCTGTCACATTACATTAACACCTTTCCTACTCACTGCCTACAGAAATAACAGCCTTCGACATGCCTGCACAATCCATTTGTCCTGCTCTAATTACTTTTTGACATAGCCTCTTTTGCTGCTATCTTGCCTTTTCTGACCTCTGTCTGTATCAAAGCCATTTAAACTCCGTATCTATTGTGATGTGTCTTATATGATACCACTGGAGCATTGGGCTGCAACATCTTGTAAATCCAATATTTAAATCTATGGTAATAAGATGATGTACTCGAGGAGGATGGCAACTACATTTGGTAACAGCTCCAGCCAGTTGCAAGTACAGAGTCCCTGACCAGCAGCACGTTTGTAGGGTGGGATTCCTGTAGTCAAGGAACCTCTGAACAAAACCAGGTAGCTCAAGGAGAAATAGGGCCCTCTGAGCCCTAAGGAATGCTCCTTGATTTCACAAATATGGAAGAAAGCAGGAGAAACTGGGAAACTTGGTCATCTTGCACACACACACACAATGAGAAATAAGCCACTGCTAAAGAGCTTGAGCAGACAGGAAAAGGACCGGGGCAGCGTACAAAACAACACTCGTTGAGAAGGAAGCATGACAAATAGCACTTGTCCAAGCCCAGAAAAGAAATCAGGAATTTGTAAGCCCAACATTCTCCTGTTTTCCCCAAACCCCATCAAAAAATGGGCCCTGGGTGGCTGCTGCAGCTGAGTCACAGCAGGAAGAGCTCCCGAGCACAGCCCCTGGTGACAGCACTGTGCAAGTGGTGGGACAACCCCAGAGTCAGTTAAAACAGCAGTGCAACGAGCAGTGCTACGGCTCGCGATGGCCATCTGAAAGATTTCACTGCTCTGAATTCCTCCAATTTTTTCTCCTCGGGACACTCGGAGTCCATGAGCACCATGGCTTGCCCTGCCCAAGGTATGTGAATACGTCCTTCTCATTTCCCCCTTCCTCTGCCCCAGCACTGCTGCTCACACAACCCAAGCACAAAGGGACACGGTGCGCAGGGCCAGGACCGGGACGTGGTGTGTGCTGGGTCTGGGACCAGCGAGCCAGCCCAGCAGCATCAGAGTTAAATATTTGAAATTCCAACTGCATTAAATATACAGATTCATTTCCAGGTTGTTTAAGGTAATCCAACTCATTACTATTATTATTATTTTTAAGTTAATAGAACAAAACTACTTTCATGTGGTTATTACGCACCTCGGAGCCGAGGCAAACAGCGTCCTGGTGCCCAGCACAGGCATGGTGCCAGCACAAGGTGTGGGGCCACTGGGGCTGCTCTGATATCCACACAGCCCCACAGCAAATCGAGCTGTGCTGCTCACAGGGGACACCGCCTCACACACGAGGGTGGGACACCGTGTGCTGGAACAGCCACACTCACAGCCACAGAGCTCCTACCCCGAAGTCTGCAAACAGTGCCACACTGCATCGCATGAGCAACTGCAGAGCTCCGGGATGGCAGCACCACGGCTGGGCCACAAAGGACACTTCACTGAGCAGTACCCACACCCCTGGGGCAGTGACCCCATTTCAAGCAGGAAATCTCTTCCTGAGTGCACTGCCATCTCAGACACACTGCCAAAATCCAGCAGCATTCCTGCACATTATGTGTAATAAAATATTAACCTTTTCCTCGCGCCCTTGGACAGCAATGAGAAGAACCTCTGTACCCACAGTTTGATATACACCATTATGCAGAACATGGACTGCTCTGCGCAGCACCACGCAATGACTGCACTGCTAAAAACTTCTTCTTGCACGTTTTATCTACGAGTGCAGTGTGAGGCGGCCTCGGGATGCACTACTACCAAGTTTACGGTGACAGTGTAACATGGTGTCCTGCTGAGATCCAAGAATAGCAATGCCTTAAAAGGCAGTGATGTTGAGATCACAAGGAAAGGAGAATTAGGGCACAGCTGTGGAGTTCTGTAGGCTAAAACATAGACTCAATATGTCAGAGAAAATTAAATCACAGCGCTACATGTAATTTCTGGTCTCGTTTATGGCTGAGCTGAAGCTGTGCAGAATTTGTACCCGGGTCATACGTGTGCACTGCAATGTTTCTGCACACAGAAATAAAAAAGCACGATTAATTTTGAATGAGAAAAAAAAAACAAAACCAAAACCAAAGAATTTTGCATGCAAGCAATGGCACTGCACCTTTGTTTGGAGCGTGGTGTGCAGGCGGCTGCAGCTCAGCTCCATCACCAGGCTGCAGCTCCAGGGCACAACAGCCCCAGCTCCACTGCTCAGAACGTGGTGCTCACAGCAGCACCACACAGAGCAAAGCCCGAGCAGCACAGCAGCAAGGCACGTGCATTGCAACACCTCTGTATGCCTACGGTCAGATATGTGATAGAGACTTGTCCTCAAAAGTGAAGGTACCAAAGCTGAGGACAGACTTTTACAGAGGTTTTTTTTACCTCCTGGAGTGATGGTGCTTTTCCATCGATCGGAGCAGTGTCTGTGCATGGCCTTGCAGCATTCCCTCGTGCTCAGTGTGGTACCACAGTACAGTGTGGTACTGCTGGTGTGACCCAGCCTGGGCACAGCAGAGCACTGCGCAGACACGGAGCAGCCGTAGGAAGCTGCCCGCAGGTCTGACTTTGTTTAGCTAAGTGTATTTCCTGTGGAGCTTACAAAGCACAACTGTATGCAAAGTATGCAGATCTGTTGATAGCAGCTATCCTTTGTCCCTGCAGAGGTAAATCATAAATCTGACTTGTACACAGCGTTGGGAAACGAAAAGGTTCTGCTCCAGCTGCAGGCAGAGCTGGGATGAAGCCGCAGGGTGCTGTGGGTGCTGGGGGGAAATGAACAGAGGAAAAATGAAATCTGAGATTTGAGAAATGCTGGGGAGTCACAGCTTTCCCGCAGCAGAACGCCGTGTTATGTTACCAGCTCCAGCACAGCCTCGTCCACACGGACGTGGTGCTCTTCACACGAACCCCACACGATGCAGCACACGGCCCCACGGACAGCGGTGCAAAACGAGGTCAGCGTTCTCCCGCAGCGTGTGCTGGAGGGGGATCCCAGCAGCCCCGCGCCCTGACCCACTTTCCTGCAGTATTTCTGCATAGCGACAGAGGTCCTAACAGGACAGGCAGAACTGCAGCGTGCTGAGGCTCCATTTCCTATCGCCGCCACTGCAAGAATGTGCTTAACACACACATGCACACGGTGTTACACACAGCCACAGAGCGCGTGAAGCCAGGAGCAGGAGGGAGAACCACACAACAGCTCCATCTCATCCGCAGTGTCACCCAAAGCAGTCCCGTGGCAAACGTCACTGGGGCTGCAGTGGCTGTGGGGATGGAGCTGCCCACGCTCTGTGCAGAGGGCTCACGAGAGCTGACCCTGCACACACACATGGGCAGCAGCACGGCCGCACACCGCTGTGCCCCATGCACACAGCCCGAGCTGTGAGGGGTGAGGGACCCCTGCCCGCCCTGAGCTCCGCACACCATTATTCTGCCTCACTGCTGCTCGGTCCCCGCAGCGCTACAGTGCAACAGCCACAGACGGACAGGCAGGCACAGGCACAGAGCTCTGATGTCACTGTGGGGCTTGGGTTTTCTTTTTGGTTTTGTTTTTTAGGGGCAGTGTATTTTCCCATTCTGAAATTCTGCGCTGAAACTACGCCGAGCCCCAAACCTCTGCAGTGGGAAATTTCACAAACAGAGGATTATGACTTCAGCTACAGAACAAGCAGAATAAGCAGCGGGAGCAGATGGAACTCTTCAGAAACAATGATTCTATTTTCATGCAAATTTCCTTAGTAGTTAAAAAAAGATGAAGGGAAAAAAACCCACCACGATATCTAAACGTGAGGGTTTGAATGATGCTAAGCAGAGGGCCGGCAGCTCCGCTCAATCCCCAACGTTTTAGCAGCAGTCAGAAAATAACCCCGTGGCCAACGGGAAGCACACTGCGTGGCCCAGAGCCCAGGGGAGCCCGGCAGCGCCGAGTGAAGGTATGCTCCAGTTTTTAAGACTCCCACCACCGTGGCGTTCCCCGTGACGATGCACGCTCCAGAGCTGATTGTTATGCTCCTTCAGAGCGCAGACCTCATTCATGAAGCAGCACGACAAAAATTCTTTATCCACTTGATGGCTACAGAAGGTGACAGCCCCACGGAAAGCCGGCCAGGGGATGCTGCCGGCGCGGCCCTGCGGCGCTGCCCTGACTGCAGGAACGCAGCTGAAATGTGGAATGGAGACAATCCCTTTGTTATTAATACTGGCTGAATATCCTACGAACAAATACACGCACAGAGTTAGCAGACCCCACTCCTGCCTCCACCACTGGCTCGTGCTGTTGTCTCGGTCCTGCCCTGTATTTCTGCCCCTGACCCAGCCACTCCCCGGCTCCCGATGCCATAGGGATAACGGCACTGTGTGAGTGCCTGCGCGATCCCGCAGCACACTGAGTGCATTTCAATGGTAAGGCCCTGGAAGGCTGATGTCATTCTTCCACTCACGAGGGCTACGTGGTCTGTAAGCAAGATTTTAAGGAGAGGGGAAAGTGCATGCACAGAAAGGCGACAGGGCAGGCTGCCCACTGCCCACGAGCGGCCCCACACTGTGGTCCAGCAGTGCTGCTGGGTTCCAGCATCAGCACCGGGCCCCACAGTGGCACCAGGTTCTTGTGGTTCACAGTCGTCCCCACCCTCCACAGCCCAAACTGTTTTCTTCCCAGTCTGTCTCAGCACTGCGGGAGCACAGCAATGGGGGCTCCCAATGCCCGAGAGCAGGAAGGGGGCAGCTGAGGTGTTGTGACACATGGAGCCTGCGTGTGCTGGAAGGGACAGGGACCCACACAGCCCCACGGCAGTGTCCTCTGACTGCTCTGGAGCTGCCACGGGAGGTGACATGAGAGGAGGAAGGTGAATGCCTGTGGCTCAGCCCGCAGCTCCCAGCTCACTGTGCTGTGGGCCACCAAGGAAAATGGGACACATGTGGCCCAGGCATCTGCCGGCTGGGGTGGGAATATCTGACCTGAACACACTTAGGGAAAAATCCTTCCTTCCTTCCTCCCCCCACTGTGTCAACTCTTTCTCCAGGGCTGGAAGTGCCGAAAAACCCAGGAGTAATGGGGAGAAGCAGCGGGTGCTCCCTGCACTGCTCTTCCTTTGGTGGCTCAACAGAAAATGGCATCATTTCATGTGAATTCTCTGCAGCAAAGTTTGACACCAAGGGGACTCCAGGACTACTACACTACTGCTACAAATCCTAGAACAGGTTCACCAGAGGCCTTCTGACCAAATCAGCTCCACTTGTTTGCCTAAAGCAGTCCTAAGCACAAAGCTAACAGAATGCAGAAGGGTATTGCACAAAGATTCCACCATCCAGACACTGCGTGGGCTCAGGACAGCACCTGAGAGGCACAGAGCCTGGGAGAGCTCCCAGGGCTCAGCAGCCACCCCGACAGCTCACAGAGACCACGCTGCCCCCAAGGACACTCCTGCCATCAAGTTTTTGTCTTTCATAAACAGATTCTAATACACTGCATTCTTCACAGGAAGTGACCACAGCTGCCCTCTCAGATGCACTCTCAGGAACCAGAAAGCACTCCCAGGGCACAGGGAACATCTTTTGGCCATGGCATCATCTGCTTCTGAAGCAATGGTCGAACACCTCAACCAGCAGAAGACAATAAGGACAATCCTTGAAGTGGGAGGCGGAATGGGAGCTGCCTAACCACTAAAAAGTGGGAGGAGTTACCAGGGGCTGTGGCTGAACAGACTGCTACTGCCTCTGCTCTCACTGACGGAGGTGGGAACCACTCCATCCACATCCGCAGCAGCTGCACGGCTCTGACCCGGGTACCACCCGCCACCACTAACTGCTTCTTTTTGGTGACTGTCACAGAACTGTCATTTGTTTTTTCATTCCATTTTCATGTTCCATGTATGCATGTACCCAGCCCTTAGGGACGATGACGGAGTGTCCCCCACCCCTCCCATCCCAGGAGCACTCCCAGTGCCACCAGCAGCCCCCACTCCACAGCCCATGGGGTCGCACACTGCGTGATGTACGCACCACCACCCAGCGATGCTGTGACAGAGCCATGTGGCAGGAGGGGAAAGGGCTCCAGTCACTGTGGCTCAGGCAAGGCACACCGATGGGCTCAGCAAGCTGGGGGCTGCCACGCTGCAGAATGAGAACAGGCAGAGAAGGAGGGCTGACGGGACTGGGAGAGAAGGAGAATGAGATAAGGAAATCGGCGTCTTCCCATCTATCCTTGCAGTCAGCAGTTCCTCACTGCCCAGGGCAGTGCTGGAGTCCCCGGCTCTGGGGGTGTTCAGAGCCGTGGAGATGAGGGATGCACGGTGGGATGGGCTGGCGGTTGGAGCTGGTGATCTTAGCGGTCTTTCCCAACCTTTATGACACTGTGACTCCGTTGCTCCACTGAAAACACTTCCATGCAGTGGGTACATGCCCCTCGCGCAGCCCCACGCTGCAGACGTTCACTGATTACGCTGATGGGGACACGGGGTCGTGGCAGGGGGACCCCAGAACTGTGGGATCGGTTGCCGAGACCGGCTTTCAGGATCCCGCGTCCCACCGCCCATCCGCTCCGCCCGGGGCCGGGCCTCGGTCCCTCCGCTGCGGGGAAATCCTTCTCAGCCCCGCGACGACCCGAAACCGGCAAAT
>VXAB01010431.1:26865-63971 GCA_013399175.1 Odontophorus gujanensis | reverse complement strand
TCCCCACACTAGGGCCACTGCCACACAGATATCCAGGTGAGTGAAAGACTGTGCAGTGTTCAGCTGCCTACTGCTCAGACCACAACAAGCAGTATATAAATTCCTCTTTCATCCCAATTTTTAAATTCAACTGTGCAGCACTTTCAAAGTTCAGCATTTTTAATAAATTATTCTTTCTTTCTATAAGTATACAATAGAAATGTTATTATCCTACTGAGTTGTTCTTTTTAAAAAAAAGAAAAACAAGATTTTAGGTGATAGAAATAATCTGTTCATGTATGTGAACAGGGTTTCGTTGTTTTTTTTTTGCAGCCTTTTTTTGGTGAACAAAGTCGTAGAAGGACAAATACTCTTTTTAGCCATCTACTCCCACTACACTCTATTTATCTTCTCATCAATAGAAGTAGCTTCACCCACCATGTTTTGTGACTGCTTCATACAATATACCAGTAGTCTAACTGTGCAAATATGCTAGCTGTGCAAATGGGTTCATTCATCCCTCTGAATTAATTGCATCCACTAGTCCAAGTTAATGCAGTACTTTTTCTGCATCAGCTTTGCAAATCACAACAGCTGTTGCAAGAAAGCCTGCAGTGCACACACTAATGCTTGTGGACTCTTTCTCTGCTGTGAAAATGCAAAACATTCTGGGCTAATACTCTTCTCTAACGGGTGCCAACTGATGGCATAGAAGACACAATCATTACAATCATATAAACTACCAAAGTCACCTTAGGCCATATGTCTCATAAGTTTCTCTTATAAAGTTTTTCCAAGCTCCTTATTTTTCATTTAAAAAAATCAGACAAAACGAATGATTCTGCACCAACACATAAATGCAAATATTTCTCATAAAAGTAATACATTATAGCCATTTCCTCTCAGGTTTTCTGGAAGTGTTGAGTCAAAATTTCTTCAAACATTCCTTTCAAAAAAAAAAAGAAGAAAAGATACTTCTGAATACCTTTTTAATGATACTTCTAAGTTTTAACACTAATTTAAAAGAACAACAAAATTTAATAAAATATCCTACACCACCTTTAAAATCTTTCAATATAGCAGCTCATATTGCACAACATCAGTGAATCTGTGAAAGACCACAATTAAATGTGGTCTTCTGATGCCTATAATTTAATGTCTTTTTCTTGTGTATCTTGCGGTTGAGAAATTGTAATTGTCTAACTATCAGAAAAAGCCTCTTCTACTTGTAAAACATCATTAAAAGCTTAAATAATTTCTTGAAAAAAATGTTTTAACAGTTTATTTTTCATCTACAGGTAATCCCTATAGGAATCAAATCACTTTAACATCTTTAGATTTACCTCACCCTCTTTCCACAGTAACAAACTTCCAAATTTCCAAATCCAATGACATTCTGAATGCTGTGATCTTGCAAAACTGCATTACAAAACCCAAAGTTGCAAAACATGAAACAAAAAATATTCAGCAGAGAATCTTTCACAGAATATTTAAACACAAATTATAATGTACATTTGCCTATGAATGAGTGACACTCTCTTTCTTTCTACCTAATTCCAGCATAAATATTTATTTCACTCAAGGTACAGCGAACTATCACAGCTTGAAAGCAGGAGGAACCATGTATTCATAACAAGAGCCAGCAGCTATAAAGCCACAACCCTGCATCTCTGCCATTACTGCCCAAGTTGTGACTTCTAAACATAGAAACACTAGATTGGAAAGGACCTACAAGATCGTCTAGCCCAACCATCCTCCTATCACCATCCCTACACACTAAGCTACTAAATCATATCCCTTAGCACCTCACCTAGACACTTCTTGAACAGCTCTAGGGACGGTGACTCCACCACTTCCCTAGGCAGGCCATTCCAGTGTCTGACTATTCTTTAAGAGAAAAAGCTTTTCCTCATATCCAATCTAAATCTCCCCTGGCACAACTTGTGGCCAGGGAATGCACTACTACCAAAACTGTACAAAGAAAGAAGATAAAACACTCAAACTGCTAAATATAACCTTTAAGCTTGATAAAAGGGATGAAAGTCAATTAGGTGACACTTCAACAGTGGACAAAGTTGTTTGTTTTTTTTTCTGCGGGAAGCTGCATAAGCACTTGATTTTCTAACTAACAATATCACTAAAACCTACGGACAGCTGAAACTGATCTAAATAACTGCAAGTATCAACTAGCTCATAATAAAAAAATAAGACCAAATATTGGCTTTAGTTCTGGTATTTAGTAACAACCAAACTATCCATCAGTTTCAAAACTATCTTAATCCATATATTAATTCTTAATACTTCAAGAGTTGTTTTCTTCACTTTCTAAGGAATTTAAACTAAAGCACAAGTTGCTATGGTACTTCAGTTAAGATGAGATAAAGCAGGTTAAGTAAGAACAGAATTTACCCAGATACTGTATTTACCCAATGCTATGATTGCCAGTTTAAGCCAAATACTTCAGTTTTATACATAATACAGATCTTTTTCATCCCACTGCATTTACATTATGAGTCTATCAAGTTTTTTGCTCTGTTGGAGATTTCAATTTTGTTCTCAAAGAACTCCTCTCTTTTAAACTATTATGAAAAAGTGGTTTGGCTATAACCCTCCTGATTTTTTAGTGCTCAATGAATTCTGCTGGTTTATTCATGTCTGACTACATTCTTTATATTTATTCAACAAAGATGTAGTTCTCTGGAAAAAAAAAATGGAATCAGCATAGGGAAAAAATTCCCTGTACTACAGCATGGAGCCATCTAAAAAAAAAGTTTTTGAAAAATACCTTGTTCCAATGCCTTTCCAGAGTGGAAATATTACATCATCTTATATCCTATTTTTTTCTATTATTCTGAATTGTTAGCTGTTGGAATCAAACACTGCTTCACTAGCTTTGATTTTTTTTTTTTGCTTGCTTGTTTGTTCTTTAGCAGTAATCTGGAACAATGAAGCAGTAATAAGCACTAAGAATGAATGGAATAAAATTAAATGACTTCATTGCAAAAGTAAGTTAATAAATAAATCAACTCAAGTACTACAAGTAAAAAATCAGCAAAATATTAGCTTTTTATGAAAAGAAATACCATCAATTTATTTCACATTCTGGTATCTTTATTTCAATTAATCATTTAGAAAAAACATTTACCTTTACCTTACATATTAACAAAAATAAATTTGAAAGCAGCATAGAACTAGAAATTGGTTTGACAGCAGCAATGTACTTAAATAGTAAAGTTTAAAATACTAAAGAATAGAAACTTAAAAACAAGATCATCAGACAGCTTCTTCAAGTCAATTATCTCAGAAAAAAAAACTCAATAGTATCATGAAACAGCAGAAATCTAAGACCAGTAATAAAAACTCAGAAGTTACTCTCTCTCACCAATGTAATAAACGAGAAATGATGAAGACACCAAGAAGATGAAACAGTTGGCAAAATGGAAAATCTACACACAGTCCACTCTTAACATGAATGATCTGCCAAAATCATTGACTATGGACAGACAGATCTAGTAATTACAAGGTGAAATAGTTCACTTGACTGGACTGCTGTTATGGATGGCTGTGTACAATTTAGTAAAGTCAGCAAGGCGAGGCAGTGGAGTGTTCCTGATATGAGAGAATAGCTGGAATGTATTGAACTCCATCTAGGGATGAAAAAGTGGAGAGCTTAAGGGTAAGAATTAAAGGGCAGGCCACTGTGGGTTACACCACTCCAGATGTTAACTACAGGCTACCTGATAAGCAGGAGGAAGCTGATGAAGCCTTCAAGAGACAGCTGGAAGTAGTCTTGCAATCGCAAGCACTGCTATTCATGGGGTCTTCAACCACCTTGAAATTTGCTGGAACAATAACACAATCAGGCATATACAGTCCAGCAAGTTCCTGAACCCGTGGAAGATAATTTTATGATGGAGGTGGTGATGGAGCCAACAAGAGAGGGATGCTGCTGCTTGACCTTGTTCTTATTAACAAGGAAGGAACACTTCGGGTTGTGAAGGCTGGGGGCAGCCCTGGATGCAGTGACCATGAGATAGTGGAGCTGAGGATCTTGTGTGGAAGAAGCAAGACAATAAATAGGATTGCAGTCTTGGACTTCAGGAGAGCCAGCTCAGACCTCTACAAGAACGTACTCGGAGGTATCCTATGGGTTAGAGGCACTGGGAGATACTGTACCCAAGAGCTTTAGTTAACATTCAAGTACCATTACCTCCAAACTCAAGTTGGGTGCATCCCTAAGAGAAAGAAACCAGCAAAGAAGGGAGAAGACCTTCATGAATGAGTAAGGAACTGATGGAAAAACACAGATGTGAAATTTTACAGAACACTGAAAAAGAACCTGGCCACTTGGGATGAATACAGGAATTTTCAGAACGCAGAAAGGCAGCAAGGAGAAACCGTAGAGAACCTGCTTTAGCAGACTAGATGGTCCAACTGATCCAGTGGTTCCTTCCAACCTCTACCAGAAGACAATCCAACTGCCAGCAGAAAAAAATAAGTTAAAACAATGATCAAGTTTCAGATTTATAGGAGAAAGTGGCATGAACCTTAGACCTCCAAAGCAAGTTGAATGACAAAACAGAAAAACTCAAGTCAGTTTTAAAATGACTGCGTGAATAAAATGACACTTTTGAAAACGAGTGATATACTTCTACTTGTCCCAGCTCCCACAGATTGCCTCTCTCACATGCAGCCATTGAATGGAAGTTCTGCCAGCAACAAGGGCATAAGAGAATGGAAACAAAAAGGAAGGCCACTTTAAACATGTAAGCTACACCAGCAAGTAAGAGACACTAATCACAGTACATGTTAATATGAAAGATTTGTTGTGAAATACTGGGCCTTAAATGAGTTGAACTATATAGTTGAAACTATAACCATAAGATCGTATTTTCCAAGATATTAATCTATTTCACAGAATCACAGAAGTATAGAACCTGTTGAATTGGAAGGAACCATTAAAGGTCATCAACTCCAACTCCCCTGTGACGAATATGGACACCTACAGTTGATAAGATACACAGAGCCTGGTTAACTTCGGCCTTGAATGTTTCTAGGGTCACAATATCTACCAACCCTCTGTACAACATGTTCCACTGCTTCACTACCCTTACTGTGAAAAAACCTCTTTTCTTATATTGAGTCTAAATCTCCCCTCTTTTAGGAGATTTCCCCTTGTCCTGTCACAAAAGAATCTGATAAAGAGTCTGTCCCATTCTGCCTTATAGCTTCATTTTAGATACTGAAAGACTATTATCAGGTCTTCCTGGTGCCTTCTCCAAGCTGAACAACCCCAACTCAGCCTGTCCTCTTACTGAAAGCATCCTATCCCTTGAACCATTTCTGTGGTCCTCCTCTGGGCACACTCCGACAGGATCACATCTCTGCTGTACTGAAGACTCCATCTCTGGTCGTAGTACTCCAGGTGAGGCCTCACCAGCCCAGAGTAGAGGGGTAGAATCACCTCCCTCAACCTGCTGTCCACACTGCTTTTGATGAAGCTCAGAATACAGCTAGCTTTATGGGCTATGAAGGCACACTACTGGCTCATATCCAGCTTGCCATCCACCAGCACCCCTACATCCTTTTTGGAAGGGCTGTGCTCTATCTATTCCTTCCCCAGCTTGTATTGATCATGGGGGCTGCTGCAACCCAGGTGCAAGATTTTGCACTTGGTTTTGCTGAAACTCAGGATGTTCTCCTTGGTACACTGCTCAAGCCTGCCTAGGTCACTCTGGATAGCATTTGTCCCATCTGAAATAAATAAATAAATAAACAAACCACAGGAATAATTAGTGACATAAACAGGCTGTGAAAAGTGTTTTTTCATGAACATTTTCTGAATTTGTTGAACAGCCAGTTTAGTCTGACTCCTTTAGCAAATTTGAGATTATGCATGGAAACACTTTCAAACTTAAAGGCAAGTCACGTATCCCTGATCAGGTATGCCAGTGTAAGACAAATGATCTGCAGAATTTGAAATGAATTGCAGTGAAATAAATTCCATAAAATCTATTCATAGAGCAGCAGTTAAATTGAAATACATTGAAATGAATCCCATAAGTTCCTAGCAGCAAATTCTATCTTCTGAAAGCCAAAACGATTGGACTAAAACCAAGAATCTACTCTTCCATTTCACTTACACTAATACAGCTTGATTGCTAAGAGCTTAAAAGCAATTCTCTTATTTGATATCAAACAGATTTCATCAGCAAAAGCAAATTATTTATAACTCAAATAGTTACAGTAGTAGCTTTTTCTTCTCTTAATTAGCAGCATGCTGCAAAACAGTATTACATTTAAACTATTCTAACATTTTATTTAATGGGGCTTGGATTTTTATAATTTTTTCACATTGTTTCTCTCTCGCCTCCAAAGAGTTAGCCAAATTTTCACTGATGAAAAGGTGACTCAACAATGAAATGTTTTCTATTAGTAAAAATGTCAATATTAACCCTTTTCTGTAATATACTTTTAATAATGTCCCTGAAAGAAAAAGAAAAGGAAAAAGGTACAATTGGACAAACAATGCTCATGGAAGTACATAAAGCAGAAAAGCATAACCTGACTCAGCATGCAGGATTCTAGTATATACTGAAAAACATTCCTCTAAGCAGCCCTATTATAATAATTTATGGGAAGAAACATGTTACGAACACTATGCCACCTACAAGAAACCAAGAGATAAGGATAAAATATTGCCGTCCGTTACGATCTGTAGAAAAACCACTCCTGTCCTTCAGATAGCCAAACTGAACTAGCTGACAGAAACAAATACTTCAGAACACTCCCAAGAAAATTCAGATGAAAATCTTGCAGTAAAAACAAGTTTCAAAAAAATACAATAAAGAAGGAACTGCACCCAAGCTACGAACTAGAACGAAGACTTACACAAGTCTTACACAGTGGCTATGTGCATTGCCTTTGATGGCCTGAGGTGCTGTGCATCTTTTCATTACAGAGGGCCAGAGGTCACTAATCTCTCCAGGGTACAGGCACTCTACCTCATTATTTCCGTATCAGCACGAATGTAAGTGAGCTGGTAAGGAATGAAATCAAGCATCTTGGAGGAATTGGTGTAATATAAATCCTAAAGCAATGGCACCATTGACATCCAGGCATCAATTTGAAATTCAAACAAATTCAAACCTATGGTATCACAGGCAAGTTCTAGCCACAGCAGAAACAGAGTTTGCAGTTCCAGCATGTTTTACTGACAAGCATACAACAGAACTCATTTTGAAAAAAGTCATGTTTCCTTCAAAAGCTTACAATCTATCAAACCACTAAAGTTTTCTAGCTTCCAGATTCAGAAGTTCCTCATCGTGAATGCGACACAATGTACAAAAACTACAAATAAGCATAATAAGAGCTTTTTGTAGAAAATACATTTCTAAAATTTTAAAATCTATTTCTAAATTCAGGTGTTTAGCCCAGAGAGATCATTGTAGTACAAAATGAAGGGCATTAAATGACGGGCTTAGCGTTTTTACGTAACATGAATATAAATGAGTTCACACTAATAGGAGAAAATCTAAATGTCAATTATTCAGATTTAAGTTTTACCATCACAGCTTACATTCAAGACTCCAGTGTCAAAGCCAAACTCATGTAAAGTCTATAAAAATTCCTTGAAAAGCAATGTTATACCATTTATGAATGCAGCAAAAAGAACACATGTCCATTAATGTTGTTATATTAATATCTATGGTATTTTCATATGGGCAGTGAGAGCTGTAATAATTGCATAAACACAGCATAAGACATCAACAGTTTTTAATACAGTGGAAAGCAAGTTTGTGAATATGAATGTGAAGTTTTCATGAGACTATACAATTTTACTTTCACCTTCTCTACTAGTGCAATGCAAAATGCTCAGGCAGGAAAAGAATGCATGTTTCACGGCATATGGTCTAACAGTTTAGGTAACAGCAAAAATTTTCAACACAAACTCATTTTCAATTTTATGAAAAAAAAGATACACTGAAGTTAGGTGTGTTAACTGAAAAAAAAATCAAATGATATAATGAAGTTAAAAAAACCCATCAAGTCAGCTTTCTCATTAGCTCACTTTTTTTTTTCATCATTGTTTAAGTTCTCCTTATCAGCTGGTTCCAATTGAAAAGGAAAAAAACATTGCCATTAATTTCCTTAACTAATATACTCCCTCCTAGCTGGTCAGAAAGTAAACATCTATTATACACATATCTTTAAATTTAAATATTATGCCTTACCTGCCTGGGAAATCGGAAGAGAGAATTTTTGTAAAATATATCTTTAGCCTGGCTCCACGTTCCATCAATGATGATCATAACTGGTGGACTTGAAGACATCACAGTGATTTCTTCCAGATTGGTTGCTTCAGCTCCAGGATACAAAATAAGAGTACCGGGATTTCTGCATACAGTTGCCAGCTCAGGATATCTTCAAAGAACACACAGAATAAAACAATTACTACAAGTGTCCATGAAAAATATGGACTCAATAGTATAGAATATCTGGAAGTACAATTACTCCAAAGTTTGTTTAAGTTTCACAATAATTTCTAATCTCTTTACAACTCTTCAAGAAAAACTATTGGAGAACTGCATCCAGTTCTGGAGCCCCCAGTACAAGAAGGACACGGAGCTGTTGGAGCGGGACCACAGGAGATCCATGAAACTGACCAGAGGGCACTCTCCCTCTCCGGGAGAGAAGGCTTTGAGACCTTACAGAGGCCTTCCAGGATCTGAAGGGGGCCTACAGAAAAGCTGGGGAGGGATTTTCTATATGGGCAGGTAGTGACAGAACAAGGGGAAATGGTTTTAAACTGAAATAGGGCAGATTTTGACAAGGTATTTAAGAAGAAATTCTTCACTGAGGGTGGTGACAGGCTGGAACAGGTTGCCCAGCAAGACTATGGATGCCCCCTCCCTGGAAGCATTCAAGGCCAGGCTGGATGGGGCTGTGAGCAACTTAATCTAAACAGAAGTGTCCCTGTAGATAGCAAGTGGCTGGAACTAGATTATCTTAAAGGTCCCTTCCAACCCAAACCATTCTAAGTGTTGACCCCGCACTTCAGTTCCTAGAAAAAAAAAAAAAAATACCAGAAAAGAAATCAAAGAAAACTTTGATGAAATAATTTGCCAGGAACATTTTCTGAGACTTTAAGTCTGAGAATATCCTGCAAAATATATTTGAACCCAAGATGTTTTGAACTGTTTACTAAAATATACGTATTCTAGTAAAATTTGTTCAACTGCTAAACACAGAAGTACCACAGTTTCCTCATTTTCAACCTTGCATTTATAAGGAACATCAGCAATCCCGATTCATGTCTACAGGACATTTTTGAAAATTTCACCATTTCAATTTTATTTATTACTATTTTTACTGTTACAGTACCAAAACATACACATTCTCTTCTTCCTTCTTGCAAACAGAGCAATGGAATCAGAAATTCAAGGCTACCCTCTATTAAGTGTTAATATACATAGAAATTCCTGAAGTTTTTACAAGATACTCCTGTAAGTTTATAAAATATCTGAGAAGTGTTATCTTTAAAGTATCACACTGGATGTCTGAAAAACACCTAGTAGGAAAGATGAGATGGTAAGGGAGAATCTGAGAAAAAGTCAGTAACAAAGACTGTTTTACTTGTCTTGAATGTTAGGGAAGTAAGCAATGCTTAATAATGATTTCTGAGTTGATATACACTAGGTGCACTTCAAACATGTGCAAACCCTTCATCAATCTCTGGGGACATATGTGAAAACAGATTTTTATTGGTATTAGCTTCCCACACAATTGTACTGTCTAGGACAATTATGTGACATTCTGTGTCCAAAAATGAAAGAGGAAATGAATTCAGTGTACCAACAGGTTCAAGCCAGTACACCAATATTTGACCATTCTCAGTTCCCAACCAAACAGTCCAGGCTGATTTGATTCAACAATGCATAGTTAATTGCTGAAAAGAATGTTTACTATAAAAAAAAGAGTAACGACATTTCCTTACAAAATAAGCAGTATAAGAAGCATAAACAGAGAGAAGAAATACATAAGATTAGTCTGTGGCAAATAAAATGACAAGGATATTCATCTGCCCAGCTTTTTTTTTTTTTTTAACCTAACTTACATTATCACTTTAGTTTAAGGAAAAATTGTGCTACACAAAACCAGAGCCAGGGGTATCTCACCACAGGCTACACTGTATTCTAGGTTTAAATCCACAAAATTGTTCAGTAATTTCCGATGATTGTTCTGAGAGCCCAAACCATCAGAAGTGCTAAGTACCTTAGCTGTACGTTGGGAGAGCTTTCAAATAATTAACAACTCTAAGGTAGTAGAAAGACTTTGAAAAGGGTGTTTAGCCTTGAAGGCAGGAAAAAATGCAAATTTTCTCTTAATACTAATGCAAAACTATAATCACTCTGCAGCACTGCAAGTCATGTTTTGCTTTTAAACAAATGCTAAAAGATGACACTGCACAAACACACAAAATATAACTCAATTTATGGTTAAATTTAACAACTTATTCCTTCGTATACAGTATCCTTATTACATATTTTGACTTTCTTTTTTCTAACTTTAAGGATTTCTTATCTTTCCCAACAAATTATTTAAAGACTATGTATCTGCAAATCAGGACAAAGGAAGTGCCACTGATGTCCACCTACCTGGACTTCAGTGAGGCCTTTGACACAGTAATCAACAACATCCTTCTCTCCTAATTGGAAAGATGTGAATTTGATGGGTGGACTGTTAATGGACAAAGAACTGGCTTCGGAATTGAATCCAGAGAGTGGTGGTCAATGGCTCGATGTCTGGATGGAGATCAGTGCTGAGTAACACCCCCAGGGGGTCTGTGCTGTGACTGATACTGTTTAATATCTTCATCAATCCACAGTGGAGTTGAGTGACCCTCAGTAAGTTTATAAATGACACCCTGAGGTGTGGGGTGCAGTCAACATGCCCAAGGGACAGGACACCATCCAGAAGGGCCTAGACAGGCTGAGCAGTGGGCCCAGGAGTACCTCATGTGGTTCAAACTACATAACTTTCATAGACCCCTTAAGGATTCTATGACTATGATTCCCAGAAGCAAAAATGAACACTCAGTTAAAAGCTCCCTAAGAAAAGAACACATGAGGAAATGCAAACATTACATTTGAAGTCTGAGTCTTTGCAATACAATTTACAGGAAACAACAACTTTTGATGCACTGGTATCTTCGAAGAGCTATCACTGTCTTCAACTATCAACTGACTTTATCCTAGAATGACAATGAGCAGATACAGAGAGCTATTTAGTTCTCTTTCCTTTCATATTAACAGTTTCTTAGAAATATATGCAACCGTTTCCAGGTTATGGTTCACACAAACAGTATCTGCTGCCACCTGTCACATACCAACAAAATGTAATAGAATATTGGTGGGAAGGTTCAACCTCTACTGTTACACCACCATCTGCCTCTGACATTTGTGCCAACATAATAAAAGAAGAGGCATTACTTTCAGAGCATCTCTCACACTTATCAACAATATCAGTTTTCACAGCATCTGAGCAATAATATGCTTCTGATATTATTATGCTTCGGCAAACACTGTAAAACACTATTTAATTACATACTTCTTACGAAATGCTGCTTTATATTGTGGTAAGAAAGGCTCTTCTCAACTACTGACAAATGTTTCAAAGAAAGCTTATAGGAAATAACTGTGAAAAATTAGCACTTTCACTGTAATGCTGAAATAAAGCTTTTGCTTGGTGAGCTCTTTAGAAAACCTTATGCAACTGAAGGCACAACATTTTTTTCTACACAAGCTTTGTCTTGCATGCTTAAATTTACAAAAACATGAAGTAAAAGGCTAGGAATCGATCTAATCTTCACAGAGCTTTATTAAAAAAAAAAACCTGCATATAATCCTACTTTCAAATCTTCATACTGACTTTGTTTTGAATACTATTCATTTATTCCATTGTTTAAGACTGATTCACGACAAATACTATGGCCTATTAAAAATATAAGAGAGAACTTCATTAACTGATGATGCTGTATTCATGATGATTCTAAAAATACTGAAGGATCTCAAGAGACATTAAAGGATATCTGCCAGCTTTTAAAGTCGCTTCACAGCCACAAGAAGTAGGTCAGTGCTATGCTACAAATGGAAGTGTATTTTTGCTTTTCATACATACCAAAATTTTCCCCACAAGAAGTCTTTTCCTAATAGCATTGTCCAAGCTCTTGCTTATAGCAGTGAGACAGAAATCTCAAGCCACACACTGGATGTAAATAAGCAAGTTCTTAGGAAGACACATTGCTGATTCCAAGTGTTTGAAACTGGTAAAAGCTATGAGGAGTTGGGTAAAACTCACTAAAGTCTTATCAGGTTCATAGCTATTTTTTCTGAGAACTCTTTACGTTGGGGTGGGTTTTTCTTGGGTTTCTGTGTGTTGTTTTTTCTGATTTTTTATTTGTTTGTTTTCTTCATGTTTTTGTCTTTTGCTTTGTTGGTTGAGTTCTGTTTTTGCTTTTAAAACTAAACTATTTTATTTACATTCATGAATACAATTTTGTAGTTCAGCTAGAATTGTAAATGTGGGGGAATGAAACCCAAAGGAAACACGGAGGTAAGATGGGAGCACGGGGAAAGTTAGGAAAAGCATGATCATAAGGAGTGACTCCAAGATAAACTAGCCCAAGCTTTTGCAGAAATAGTTGAGTTTATGAAGGGAGAATACCACACAGCAGCTGCTTACAGTCAGAAATTGGGTCTTCCTGCTTTTCTTGTCATCTTTTGGTATACAGAACTCAACAGCTTTTACAGCATTTGTGACTTCTATGTCTGTCATGAAGTCATGTAGCTTTGGCAGTGTAGACGAAGAATGGGAACGTTTCTGCAGTTACAGATGACAGCAGAACTACATGCTTGACAGCAAGGCCTTCTTTAAGAAGCATCTCCACAAACAGGTGTGCCTGCAAGCTTATTTTTTCTGGAGCAAGCCAGTGAAATAATTTCCTCCTAAAAAAAATTTCGTTTTTCCTAAGTAAATATCACTTTACAAGGGTGGGCCCTTGTTCAGGACATCAACACCTCCACAACGCTTGAACATGATGATAGCCTACTACCACAGACACTTCAAAGACAACAATAAGGTTGGGCATGGTGGGGGGCTCCACTGGTCAGTGCAGCGGACAAAATTACATCTTATTCCAACAGCTTTTACCTTGAACAAAATTAGCAATAAGTAAACTTCTAAAAATGAATTCCACAGTTGTCCTTTTCAATGGAATCATGCGGGCAGCATAACAGGCATCAGTAAATAAATCAGATCTCTCATAAGAGTATAGGCCGCATCAAAAAGTACTCTGCTGCAGTTAAAACAGTCCTTTTTTGTACGAAAATATCACACAGGAAAAGCTGTTAAAGATCTATGGACAAAAAGAACAAGAAAGATCAATGCCTTTACAGATAAACTGCATAAACAGAGGTTGTAAATTTTAGAGAAAAGACGACCAAAGGAGAACCAAATTAATATACCCCAAAAACATCAGAGGAAGAAAATATTCTATTCTCCATATTATTATAATAGTTAAAAATTAAACCAACCTTAAGATCATCACTTTCTATATATATCAACATACATTTTCTTTGTCTTTCCATGTTAAACTGATGTAAGTCCAAGTCATGTAAAATAAAAAAAGGGTTTTAAGGTAAAATTACGGTCTGTAACTTTTTAAGAGGAATACTTGCAGTACTTACTTCTCAAGGAAATCACCATTAAGTTTTAGTTTTACTAAGCAACAGGTATCATAGGCCCATATAAACTATTCACTCTGACAAAAATCTCTGCTAAGCAAAAACATTCAGATCTTTCATTTTTATCTGAAGTGTATCCAACCACTCTGTCATAGGACATTTATATGTTCTCACGACCATATTTAAGATAAGCAGCATTTCATTATTTCTGGGATGCATGGTCTTAAAAGCATTTAATTTACACATCTCAACTCATTATAATCTAGTCTTACTTTCATAAAGATTCTTACTGTATTTCTATATTCAATTTCTTTAAATTGTAATGTCTGTAAGTAATTGTAATTCAAGGGATCTTTTAAACATTGCCAACACCAAAGGCAAGCATTACAACTGAAACACAGAAATAAACAAACAAAAATCCAACACCGTCATCAGTTGCATACAGTAGTCATATTATAGAACACAGGCTAATATATTGACAGTTCAAAGCCATCAAATTAACAGAAACCTCTCTTTTTCTCAAAATTTGGTCACAAAGGACTTTATTAGTTTCTATACTCCTGCACTTGGAAGACAGTAGGAACACTGATCAACATAATTCACATAATGTAGTTAAATGAATAAATATAAAGGCAAGTCTCTACAGTCTCTACACTAAGAAACTGTCCCTCCGGATCAATATAGAAGAATGAGAGGAAAAAATGAAAAATTGACGTTCTCATAAAAGATACACAAATTTTCTTTTAAGTGGCATTTAGTCACTAATATAATCTGGATGTGTTCATCCTGTTAACCAGATTAACAAACTGATTTTCTAACTACTGTTATCTACCTCTCTCACCTTAAAAACATACTTTTTGTTTACCATTTTACTTGTTTCTGAAGTGTTTTCAGTTCTTGTTCTATATGCAGAAACAGTACAGAAGATCTGAAGACAATGACACAATTACAAATTCTGTTGTAATAAAAACACTAGCTGATTTATTTATTTATTTATTTATTTAAATAAGGAATGTACTGCATCTAGTCCTTTTTCTGAGGATGCCCTGTCTAACTTTCAGCTGGGACATATTTTTCTCCAGTGTGTCTGGTATGATGTTATGCTTTACTTCTAGGAGAGAAACAACACTGATAGCACACAGATGTTTATAGTTGCTGTTAAGCAGTGTTGTACAAAGACAAGGCCATTCACAGTGAAGAGGCTACAGAGCTAGGAGGGAACAGAATTTTGAGAGCTGATTTAACTGGGCAAAGGGATATTCCATACTATATGCCCTCGTGTTTTGAAGGGAGTGGTGAGCAATTGCTTGTGCATCACTTTAATATACATTCATATAAACACATATGTATTTCATAACTTCACCCTTTTCTTTCTCTCTGTCTTAGTAGATAGCTTTACCTCATTCCACAGTTCTACTTTGTTTTTCTCCTGAATCCTCACCCATTCCACTCAGAAATGGGAGTGAGCAAATGATGATATGGCACTCAGACACCCACCAGGTTAAACCACAGCAGCCCATTAATGAAAGCTGACTTCACCACAACTACAAAGAATGACTGATCAAAGTGGAACTCCTGGAAGGTCGCCCTGAAACTAGAAACTATAAAATATTTTTTTCCTTACATAAATCACAAGAATCATTCTCAGCCAAACTGAAATTCAGAAAAATTGCATTAATCTAAAAGACTGTAGTGGAACACATGACAGTGTTAAAAAAAAAACAAACACCAGAATTGTACCAGTTTTCAGGCAGCTCTTTCAGAAAATGTAGTAGCCTATTACTGCAGCTCATACATGACCACTAAAACATGAGTTTTGTTTTCATTTTTAATTAAAATGCGCTTAGCATTTGCACCATCATGGTATTTACTACAAATATACACTATGAACACCATAAGAACAGAAAATCAACACATCTATACAAATTATTTTATAGAGTATTCCTGATATTTATTCAGCTACTTGAAGTATATCTATTTTAACACTAAAAAGAAAACCATACCAACATAGAGAACAGGAACCTAATCAGAAGAACGTATGTCCTTCCTTCCCCCACCAGACCAAAAAGACAGCTGAGTTTTCATATAAAGAGTTCCTTTAACTTACGTAATGCTCTATGTATTATCGGAAATCTCTCTATGTATTATCTGAGAGCTGAATATTTTGGACTCAGTGCCCTAAACATAATGTACATGCTGTGGGTACTGCTGCGAGAATATTCTACCTAGTTTTTACATCTAAAGTTATATCTGGTAACACTGGCAGATTATTTTTGACAATGAATGAAATGGCAGCCAAAGTTACTGTCCTGTCAAGAAATGAAAAGCAGAGCCATCACCTTGGCAAGTTTTTCCTTTGTGAACATCACTACCAACTCCCTTAAATTTTCAGCAGCTTTGTAAACGAAGTAAGTTCATAGCAAAACAAAGCATCAGTATTCTACTGACAGAGATCTTTTTTCCTTTAGTCTGCATACAGTATCCTCTTCCCATCTATTGCTCACAACATAACCTAAAACATACACAAACATTTTATGATTTATGCTACTTCAAGTTTAAGAATGAGAGAACTAATTACATTTTTCTTACAAAGAAAATGAATATTCTCAATTACTCATGGAGGAAGCTAATTTGTATCACACAGAGCAGTGCCTGATATTACCTACATGCTGTAACCATAAACTAAAGCAATTCCCTTCTGCAGAACAAACACAATCAGTCTAAAGTCTAATCCTATCCTAAAGAGTATGTGAGAATTCGTCAGAAAGATGACCAAACTGCAGTAATGCTAGCAGACTTTACCAAGTGCTTTACATCCCAAGATGCCATTTATGTAACACAATCTAGCCACCCACGAGCATTTTTAAATACCTTAATTTCTGTAACAAGGTTTCTCACCCAACCCCTCCACAAGGCTGTAAATGCCTGTTAATTATTTTTCGTTAATATCTGTATTGATTATTTTTCTTTAATATCTGTATTGCTTGTTTGCTATATTTTTGTATGTTAACCATGTATACACCCTGAAAGACAGTACTTCTTCGAAGTGCTTGTTTCATTGAGAAGTAGGACCAAAATGAAACAGAAGGCAACAGAGACAAAAAATTATCTTCCATTCCTTCTGCTGGAGGGAAAAAAAAATCTCCAAACATTTCTTTACAAAGTCAGGACAAAAAAAAAAAAAGAGAGAGAGAGAAAACAAAACCAACAAACAAAAAAAAGACATTTCTAATCCTACAGTCCTGGAATGATAGGAAAAGGTCATACCATACCTTAATTCTAGCCCAATTTATGACCAGAAAACAAAGCAGAAAATTGTACAGAAAAAAGTACTCACAGCACAGCTTCTCAATACAGCAAAAATACCCAAGCACATTTAGAACTGAAGCCCAGGAAGAAAAGCACATATTTTAAATGGCAGACACGATTAACATACCTAGAAATGTCATATCCCATTAAACAAATGGCATCCACAAATGTTTCTCTAAAAAGATCCCAAATTTTGCATCAGGGAAGTAATGCACCTGTTTCTCATTTGGAACCTGGGTTAATACAATTTATTTCATTAATATAAAGAGTCTATAATAAATGATTTTCTAAATTAAACAAACAAAAAATTACCAGTGTTAGATAACTAATGCTTTTTATTCACTGTGCAAAATAATGTCATCCTTAATTTACAAAGTTTTTTCCTGAAATAGGCTCAGAGGAATTATTCTGTGAAGGTTAAGAAGGACCATTACATAATTATTACAAAGCTGGAGAGACATGGGCACTGGTCATTATTTTCACATCCTGCAGCCCACGGAGAGCCTGTGGTGGAACAGGGGAAGAGGGTGAAGGGGAAGGAGCAGCAGAACGGAACAGCTACATACTGACTGCCAAGCTGAAGCCTTGCAACATTCAAGGTTAAGTAGATAGAAAAAACGTTATCCAAACTAGACTGAGGAATCTGAAATTTCATATGGTCAAGTACAGTTTCAAGTAAATAAGCACATGTTCAGTTTGCAATAAACTGAAACCTCTAGCTGCAACTACTTGATTCAGATAAAAAAAAGAAGCTGAAAATTTAGTTTAGTAAACAGATGCACTGAAGCCTAATAAGAAAGTCTACTTGAGTGAAAAAAGAACCAGATCTTATAAATAGCTTTAAATTATTTGTTAACTGGTAAGTCTTCATTAGCTTATATTCGATTCTGTAAGAACAGTTTTATTTGCCAATAAGCATGAAAATAGTACCAAATCTTCAGTACATGATTAACAGAAACAGCTTTATAAAATTGACAGTAATTAGTTGTGTTTTATTACTTCAATACTGGTTGAAGAGGCCTGATTCATTTCTGGCCAAAACTACTGCAATGTAGCTGTAGAAGAGCAAGCACAGAACATACTGGAGATTTCTATAGCTTCATTTCAGAGAGTAATGTAAACAAATACACAGTTCCTCAATCTAATAAACAACAAGGTGGTAGAGGCAGAGATATTTGAATTGATTTTTCTGTTAGTGATCATTCATTACAGTGTATAATTTAATGATAGTGCACAGAATTGGGAAACTACAGAAGTGTGACTATTTGCAGACAGAGGTTTAAGAAGAGGAGACAATAAACAGGTCCAAATCACTCCTCCCAAAGTGTGATGAAGTATTAAACAAAATTCCAAATCAGTAGTAAGGTGGCTGTTTACATGTACATTTTCTTTCTGCCTCTACAGGGCCTGAAATTTAGATCTTGTAAACCTAACTTATTACTGAACGTAATTCAGAGAGGAGACTCATGGATTTGGTCTTCCTTTCAAGTATGCCAGCATTTTGAATAAATGGATATCATGGCTTCATTTTATTTCCTTAATTATTGTTTCAACACAACCTTACTAAACCACTTGGAGTCTGACAGTCTTCCTTTCCTGGAATCCACTCAGAGCAAATGTAACTCACGAGAAATGGGCTTCACCAGAAGATGTTTGCATACACTTCAACTTACTGCTAGTAGCTCCTGAGTCAGAACCCCAGGACATAGGGCATAGGCTGTTCCACCACTCCTACAGGCCATTTAAAAACAAAAAAAAAACACCAAAAAAAATTTGCAAGTGTCACACATCACTTGCTATTATGGAGATACAATGTACAAACAAGTTTTTAGCTAGTGGAGTAGAGGGAGAAAGAAAAAGATCAACATTGAATGTTCCCATGCTACTACTATGATTGTGATCAGGTTTGATTCAAGAAACACTCACTGTTGCATATGTTGCACTGTTACACACTAATAAAAATACTTCATCAAACATGATATACCAAAAAAACTAGCTTGTAAACTAACATAGCAAATACATACACAATACAATAACATCTGCAAGCTGCAGGTACAAATTCTAATGCAATAATTTGCAGCATTCAAGAATGAAAACTCTTACCTTTCAAGAAAAGGCCTCAGAGAAATCGTAAAAACAAAACCGAAGTGAGCTAATCCCCTATCAAGGGATTAACAAGCATGACGCAAAGTGGATTAAAGAAGGGAATAAGAAATCTATAATAATAATAATGGAGATTAGAAACATCAAATACTTTATCAGGAGCTTGATATGATTCTATATGCACATAACCAAAGTTATGGTAAATTGATATTTTTTTTATGACAGATGAAGCAGAGAGTAAGTACCCCTGCAGTTGGTTCCAGGAAAATTAAAACAAGCCTAAATAGATAAGTGCAATAAATCTGAAACATAATTACAAAAAAAAAAAAAAAAAAAAAAGACATCTTTGGGAAAAAGGAGATGTAAGGACACATTTTAGGAGAAAATAGGATGACAAAAAATCAAACAANNNAAAAAAGACAAAAAAACTTAAAAAAAAATAAAAAAAAAAAAAAAAAAAAAAGACATCTTTGGGTAAAAGGAGATGTAAGGACACATTTTAGGAGTGAATAGGATGACAAAACATCAGACAAAGATAAGCTTTAAAAGCAACAAGCTTATTTTCAGTCTGACAACAGGAGACAGCATCCTGACTTGTCAAAATATCAGGATGAAGTAGTTCAATAAGCTGAGAAAACAGTTGGTCTGTAGGATTTTTCAATAGACTTTCATGGGAAAAGACTTGTATTTGTCAAGGTCAAAGGAAAGCACGCTATAATATTTGCAATACATGGAAGTCAAGAAAAGAATTTTAATCTCAAGCTTAGCAGTCACCAGAACATGTCAGAAAATCATGACCTCTCATTCTATTCCAAAAGAGATCTGTAGTTCTCCATATTTGGGTAAGATATGACTATAGATAATTAAAGAAAATCAGATGCAGAGAAAGGAGACAGCCACTTAAGAAATCAACACAGAAAACCAAAGCAGAGAACAGAATTTTGAGGCCAACATAGTAAATAATATTAAAATATTAAATACAAAACAGATGTTTTAAAATGAAAATAAATACTTGAAGAAAGGGTAAATGAGAAGAAGAGCGTAGGGCAAAAAAATCAGAAGCTATAGTGCTACTATATCAAATACAATAGCTAGAAAAAAAAGGGAGGGGCAAAATAAATAAGTTTTGCAGAATAGAGGAAAGTCAAAAAAGAACGAATAAAAGCTACAGTATTACATAGTCAACATTATTAAAAAAAAATCAGAATTGAAGAAAAATAGCAAAATAAATGGAGAAGCATCAGCCTTTTTTGAGAAATAAAAAAAAGTGATGACAAAGTTGGTTTCAAATGCACTGGGCAGTTTTAAATGAAAATTTGTAATTGTTGACAGCAACTAGCAGAACTGAAGAAGAAGAAAAAAAGATAAGCAAAGAAAATAGTCATTTCTTTGATTCAAAAAAAATCATAGTCTAAGAGGTCAGTTGTACAAATGGAGAACTGAAAACAATTTTGAGACTGATAATCTCCAACATGAACACTCATAAACTGGAAACCATCTGAGGACTGAGTAACAGCAGAAAGGAAGAAATTGATTAACAGTTCTCAGAAGAAGTTTGGAGTATGCAGAAATCTAAAAAAATATTAATTTTGAAAGATTACGTATAACTTTAATAAGGAGAAGCATTAAAACAGAGATGTAAATACAATAAAAAGTTTTTGATGAAGCACTACAAAGCAGAAGTTGAAATACTAAAGAATTGAGATACCACCAACTAAGTACTTATCTAGAAATTGTAGGGTTTGGATGAAGGGTTTGGATAGGTAGTAGCTAGTGAAAATAATAAGGATTCCGTCAAACAATCAGATGCAATGATAGCAGAAGAGGATTTGTGCTGCTAGAAGTAAAGAATCAAAACAAAAATAAAAGACTAAAAACATCTTTTACTTCTAATACAAGCCTGACGCTTCTTGTCAGGGAGAAGAAACATCTGTACAATTTGCAAGGAAGTTTGCATAAGCAGGGTTTACAAGAAGGGCACAAGGTAGATCACTTTCACCACAGAGCAGCAGGGAGTGTTAGGCAGAAGGAGAAGAACAAACCAGCTGAAGGACTTGCTGCACAAATGGTATCACACTCAACATTTCAGATGCTGTGATCTTGGACACACACTAGAGAGACTGGACGTATTGTTGGATGGGGTGCAACTGACTAGGGAGGGACATGAACACACTGGCCAACAAGATGGCTGGGCAGATTCATAGAGCTTTAAATGACGGGGCAGCTGAATGTACTTCTGAGTGAAAGAGCCAGGGAATGCTGTCACTTCAGGAAGCAGCGGGGGAAAACTTCAGATGTGTCCCATAAAAATCTGGGAAGTCTCCTCCAAGGAAGTAATGCAGCCAGTAGCCCAACTGAAGTGCCTCTACACCACTGAATGCAGCATAGGAAATACAACAGTGGATTTGGAAACCACCGTGCAATTACATAATTATAATGCCCTCAGTGTAAGAAAGACATGGAGTTGTTGGAGTGGGTCCACAGGAGGGCCACAAAGATGATGTGAGGCCTGGAGCACCTCTCCTATCAAGAAAAGTTAAAGGAGCTGTGCCTGCTTAACTTGGAAAAGAGAAGGCTCCAGGAAATCCTCAGTGCAGCCTTCCTGTAGATCAAGGGAGCTTATAAACAGGAGGCAGATGAATTTTTTACATAGTCCAGTCATTATGGGACAAGGGGGAATGGGTTTGAACTAAAAGAGGAAATTTAGATTAGATGTTATATAGAATGTTCTTATTCAGAGGGTGGTGAGGCACTGAAACAGGTCACCCAGAAAGACTGTGGGACCGAGATGTGTTCAAGACCAGGCTGGATGGGGACCTTGAGCAGCCTGATCTTACAATTACAAGACAAGCAACCTTTCTAAGTAGGAAATATATAAAGTAAAATGGATACAACAGTTAAAAAGTCACATAAATATTTTCCTAACATTCCCAACACAAGAAATTAAGTTACAAGTAGTAGAAAACCTTCAAAATCCATTTATTTTATAAAGACTAAATAAAAACATTGAGATATTAGTATAAAGTAACTTCCACGCTTTCAGTAAGGTTTGGAAATCTAAGTTACAGGGAGTAAGAATTGTCTCTTATCAAACACACAGATAAAATGCATTTTGTCAGTATCACAATTGATTCACATATGCCTGCATTTTGCAGAAATATTAATACGAATCTAACAACCTTGTAACAGAAATGAATAAAAATAACTGAAATTACTGGCAATATAGAAATTGAGTTCTCCAGACTGTTTCAGTAGATCTGGCTAATCCTTACTATCAATATTTTAGTGTTTCACTGAATATTACTTTGTCACATCATAGTGAAAACTTCAGTTTCCATGGATTCTGCTTGACCTTTTGCAAGGAAGGAAGATAGTACTGAAATTATCTTTCATTCACAGCAAGTAGAATTCTCTACTTCTTTATGTTGTCCTAGTTAATGTCTAAGACACTTACAAGGTGCTTACATTTAACAGGATCGACATCTGTACAAGTAAGGTATGTCAGATGTACAAATACGTATTTTAGCCTTTCATGTAAAAATAAATCATCTATATGGCAGTAACACGAACGCATCTTCCTTAAAATGTTCAGAAGTCTGTACAGATGGAAAAAAAAAAAACAAGACAGATAGTAACAGAACTTGTCATTCTAATTCAGTAACGTCATCAAATCATTCAAAAATCATTCAAGTCAGCATACAAGCAACATACTACTTCACCAGAATTAAAATTCCGGATTACAGAAAGGATGGACAAGACTGAAGGAAGAAGACAGCACTTAAAAATAACTTAAGTGATCACTTCTCACCTTTCCCATTGCTGTGTCAATTGTATGTTAAAGATCTTAATTTACAAAACTTGATACCTATTTCCTTCTGGAAAGACTAAGTAAAGGTTGATTCTTTAATTTGTGTGCAGTATAGGTCAGTCAAAAATAAGGCGAGAGTAATAATTTGTGTGTCAGTTTTCAGAACTAATTAACCAGAACAAAAGCTAGCTGAGAAAGTTGAAGTTTAGTAGACAAAATACTAAAAAGCTGTGCTATGTGTTTTCTCTTTCATCCAGCATGTCAATCTCTTCCTTCATTCCATATGTACATAAAAACACAAGAATTAAAAAAAAATCTCAATTTTCAATGTTATTGTCTTAAAATTCATAGGCCAAAATTTTAAGCTTTCAAATCATTCTGGATACCCTACTGTATCCAATTCTATGTGAAGATTCTGACAAAATGCTCTGCGTTCCTCATTTTTTTTGGATGACAATTACAAGTAATAAGAAACATAAGATTTCATGCTGTTATGAAGAAACAGGAAAAATAACCTACAAAGCACAGAATTTAAGCATCATAGCAGAACATCAAAAGAAGCAAATGTAAGGCTTTAATATGCCCCGAAGTTCCCTTACTCTAAACACAGCCGCCCAGTATCCAGGCCTGACTGGACACTGAAAGTACAAAACTACACTGATATGATACTTTTGCCAGATATTCCAGCAACTAGTGCTACTCAGAAGTAAGGAATATTGAATAAAACAATGAAAAGCTGCGTAGTGAGCTAAGAAAAACAAAAGAAATGTAGAAGTGGCATGTTGTAAAAACGGACTACACTTCCCAGGAAGAAGAGAATAAAATTGTATGAGTACAAGGTGAGGATACAATGACAGGTTGAGAGAGTTGGGGTTGTTCAACACAGAGAAGGCTCCATATAGATGTATACAGCTTTTCAGTATCTAAAGGGACGGTTACAAGAAAGAACAAGATAGATTCTTGAGCGCTGTTAGTCACAACACGACATGGGGAAATGGTTTCAAACTAAAAGAGAGGAGATTTAGATTGGATTTAAGATTTTTACAGCAAGGGTGGTGAGGCACTGGCACAGGTTGCCTAGAGAGGCATTGGATGCCCCATCCTTGGAGACACTCAAGGTCAGGATGAATCAGGCTCTAAACACCTGATGGAGTTGAAGGTGTCCCTGCTTATTGCAGGGGAGTTGGACTAGATGATCTTTAATGGACCCTTCCAACATAAACAGTTCTGTGATTCTATAAACTCAATGACTGAGCATTCCAGACTTCAGCAGTCTCACTTAGACTCACAAAGCAGGCATACTACAGATTCTTCCTTACGCTGCCTTGAAGCAGGGCAAATTAAATCAACAAAATTCAAATTAATCTCAAGAAAATTTTGATTCCAATAACCATCCTGAGAATGTTTTACGGCAGAAAGCATTCTTCAAGTAGGGGCTATGTAATTCTGAATCTGTTCAAACTATTTGGGGGTAAAGATGTTCACAATTGATTCAGACTTAAACAGGATTCTTCATGTTAGAGAAACATCTATATTCAAACTTGAAGAAGATTTAAAATTGTAATCAACACTTCTAAAAGAAAAGAATTCTAAGTATATTCACTAGAAACAAGACTGCATTGATGGTGTTCCACTCTGCACGCAACAGTATGAAAAGCTGCCTCATTTCCAGTTTTAATGGGAAGAGAGAACAATTTGCCTGTGGCACAACTTCTTAGATAATTATTATTGTTATTATCATAGAAGACTAATAGAAAAGTAATATATTTCTAATGTGCTTTACTTACTATATGGGCAGCACAAAGGCATGGACACAGCATTCTGAATCACCTTCTGATGTTTCTGTTCAGTGAACTCTATAAAAAATTTTCTCCAAAGATTAAACTCAATTTTAGAATTAATTTCCTTCATCAGTATTCATGATTTTTGTTTGCATTTATTAAAAATGTACGTAGTATAATGTCATCAGCATTTGTTCCAAGAACTGGTTTCTAAGACTTAGCTCCATCTAATGAAGATGAAAGACATTACCTAGGAGACCAATATTGTCTAAAATCTCAGAATAGTAAAAAAAAAAAAAAAAAAAAAAAAATAAAAAAAAAGATGTAAAAACNAAAAAAAAAAATTAAAAAAAAGGATCTGAGAGCTATGATTTCATACAATTAATTATAAGAGAAGAAGAGCATCTGAAGAAAATACATTCTCTAAGAAGCTTTCACCTCAGGACTGCCTTCTCACCTACAATTTTGTACAGACAAGTACAAAATGTTACTTGTATTTGAATAACATCAAGTGGTTTGTCAAACAAAGCAAATACAGTAAGAAGCACAGGAAGATAAATTAAGTAACAGGTCAGAGAAGAATTGCAAAAAGCCTTCTGAGAGTAGCAAACGCTTGAACCATCCAAGAGCACCACAGCTGAAAGAAGTGCCCTGACAAACTCAATGCATTGTGATTTACTGAAAGAGCAAGGAAAGAACTAGATATCTTTCTACTTGAAATGCTGGTGACATGGTGCAAAATAATGAGAAAACTGAAAAAGGAAAGAAAGTAGCACATTATGAGAGAAAAAATGCTGCACTACAGAATCTTGACAAATACTGAGACAGTAAAAGCTACAAAGTAGAGGAAGATATATTAAATGTTGTAGATCATCACACCAAATTTTGCTGGAAATCAAAGCCTTATACCAAAAGCAAATGTGCACACTAGAAATAAAAATTAAGAACACTGCTTGCAATTAGTAAAGATACTGAAAAAAAATGTCTTCATAATTTACAGGCAACCCAGAAAGATGCAGAAGCAATCCTGCTCACCTGTCTTCACTAAAACGTCGACCAACCAAAATTTTACATTTCTCTGGAGGGAGACAAGCTGCTAGCAAAGGCACTGTCCTTAAGACCCGACTTTCCTGTAAAGAAGAAAAGTTACCTTTTAGTAAAATCAAGGAGGGCTTCTGTGAACTGTTAATATTTCCATTTCAAGTTCTTTGGTTACACCCAAAAAAAGCAACAGTAAAGTAACTACACCCCCCAAAAAAAAAAAAAATCATATTTTTTTTACCAAGAGTACGAAATTTAATCCTGTCCTAAAGAATGACCATTAACAAGAGTTTGTGCTAGGTTTCAGTTACAAAAACAACCACAATGCATGGAATAATAACGAAAAGCAGGTAAAAACAGGATTAGCATTAACATAACAGGCTGAAGGGCTAACGTCTCTATATTGGAAAATAAGAGGGCTTGGTTTCCACAGACAAGTGCTATAAACACAAGTACGAGGTGTGTCAAAATGGTGTAAAACATAAACATCTCCACTCTGTCACCACTTCACAGTAACCAGCACAACGCTGAAGCTGCTGTGAGTGATATATCTCCTGCCATTCAGGCTGTGCAGAGCGAGCATCTGGCTACATCTTCACTGCAGATAAGGAGAAGATTGCCATGGCCGTGAGGGGAGCAGAAGCTCTCCACATGTCCAAGAATATGCAAAAGAGCTGTGCTGAATCAGGGAATGCCTGCTTCATTAGACAGAGTAAGAGGGAAGAACTGCCGGGTGAAACTATCCATCTTTCTCTCTTTCTCATCAGAGAAATTAGTTTCTGTACTTAATGTTATTAAGATAAGAAACACTGTAAAGGAGTTTGAATATTTAGGACCTCCTCAGTAAATGTTAAGAGCAGAGAGAAAGTCTCAATTTCAGTTTCAGGCAAAGAAGAGAGTGCAAACGTTTATCCTGTGTTTAATGAAAACAACACTGAAATCTGAGAGATGAAGATAAAGTTTCAGTTTACTTTTTCTCTCAAGAGAAACAAAGCTGTACATGAACTGAACCTAGCAGAAAGCTAGACACTAGAGATTGCATTAGGATTACAGAAACCCAAAACACTTAATGTATTTGCAATTTCAATGTCTTCTCATTCAGACAACAAAAATACGGAGATAAGTCCCTAGGCCACGAGATTGATTAATAAAAACCTGGGGGATTGATCCATCTTCTGATATACGAGTCATATGTCAACAGTTCAGTATTTGCAAACAAGTAATGGCCCGATTAGTTCAGCTCCATGATTTCTGTGACTGTTATTCTCCACAAATATCAGTGTGCAACTGCCTATTGATCTTACATTATCAGATGGCTCTTAAATTAGTTCTGTGAATATTTTCATCACTGTTGCCTAAAACCTTCACTAATTTTGATTTTTCTGCTATATATCTACTGATTCTGTGAAGCACAAATAAAACATCACAGAGTTAAAGGAATAAGTTGTCCTGCTATACGCACGGAATAAGTTGTCCTGCTATACGCACTTTGCACTGCAGTAGTAGTATGTGTCCTAGGGATAGATGAAGATCAAAGTATAAGGTGAATGAAGTGCAAGAAAAGTAAGGGAGAAATATTCCTCAAACTACCACCAATTCCATCAATCTTGACAAAGCTGAATAAGTCATCACTGGCAGTAAAAGACCATTTCTGTTTATTTCATCATAATTAAAAAAAAAAACCCTCTGATTCATACAAATATAAAAAGCAGCAATAAAGGAACTGGAAGAAAATTAATTATTTGTATCTAATAAGCAAAATTTTAAAATGCTTATTAGTCATGGGAAATTCAATCAGTCATTCTCTTCAACGTCATATTATTCCAGAATTACCCTTCTACCAAATAATAATATTCTCTTACCAACAGGGAAAAAGTTGCAGATTTCCAATCTAAAAAACAAACTATGTTTACAAGAAGATATGATACAGAATTCAAAACTGAAAATAATTGATTGAGAAAAGGACAAAGCAAAACTGCCTATAAAAAAGGTTCCATTTGTTTAGAATTTTCATCACAGAAATGTCTGTATTTAGTTATTTCAAATATAGCCTATTAGCATATCAGCTACTTTCTATTTTCTGCTTTGAAAAAGAATAGTTTTTCTCTCCTTCGTTCTTCTCAGGATCACAACTGTAATGCACAATTCTTTGCTTAATCATTACTTTTACCACTGAAATATATACATACAGATAGGTTTGGATAAGTTGCTTTTAGATTGCTTTTTTTTCTTTTATGGGAATTCACGGTATTTTTTGTTAATATTGCAGAGTTGTTCTACAATGAACAGAAAGTTCTAAGAAAAACATTTATGTGAGCCAGTAAGTACATATTACTTCATTTTTTCATGAACTCATAAAGCAATTAGCAAGTTATATTTGATTCTTACCATTCCATAAAGAATATTATATAAAATAATTACTTCAGTGAGCAAGCAAGAGCCATTACAAGCATGAGATGCACATATAAATTTATTACATGTACACATTTTCTTCACAGGCAGAAAAATGAAAAGTCTTACAATTCTGGAAAGAAAGAAGGCAGAGAAACAGACAAACCTAAGCAGATAATTTCTGCTGCGCTCTAAGGGTTCTGTCTTGTGTTACAGCAATCACCCAAGCTCTGAAAATTATACAATGGCCTATGCTCTGCTGGAGCTCACTCCATGAACAATAAGGCAGAGGTAAGAAAAGGCTGCACAGCAGTTTGTACACACCCAACTATGTCACTGAGCATCAAGTCTGCAAGTGGAGGCATGGGAGTGATAAAAGATGACAGAAGGGTTTTACAGGTAAATAAAATAGGTAAAACCTATTTGCATTTAATGATATTTATACATATGTTGAGAGAAGAAAATAGTAGAATTTACACTAGGCAAATAAATTCTTCACCATTCCACTATTCCTGCTGACAAGGTTAGGATCCTAGGTTTCCACCTACTTTATTTTTAATTACTCTCATTATTAACTGTAGAGCACTAACACTATTCAGAAAACATTAGCACCTGGACATGCAACGCTGAATTATCTTCACAAACTAAACTTGAATTAATTCACTCACCTATTATGCAAAGATGAATGCTGGACAGTTAAGATTCAGAATCTGGGACCATAGAGAATCCTTGCTGCCATGCATTAAGAGAGTACTCTCTTTCACAGCACCTAACATTTGTGTGAATGTATCCAACAGTGTGCATTCTGGATTGGGGGACTGTGGAAGAGTAGAAAGTCCTAATCCCACTTTCACACCTTACCCTCTGGCCCTAATATAAGTCACACTGCAATAATCTGTCCTCAGTTGGTGGTCTACTAACTGCGCTGCAAACTGCAAAAAACAATAAATAACAAAACAGGTGGAAGAAGGAAGGCATCACTGATGCACAGCAGGAGAAATACATTCTTTATTTGGTTAGTTTAATGAGATGTTTTTGAACTGTACTTCTGTAATGACATGGCAGCCTAAAGGATTAGATGCTGTTACTACATTCAGAAGGCTTATCTGCCTTCAAGTCCGACTGAGTTTTGATTAGAAGCAGCTGCAGCAAAGGGAACCTATGCTTTAGCAGGTATGCCTCTGCCATTCTGATGTCAAAAAAATGACCTGTGATCAGCTAAGCTCATTATAAACCATGCTCTTAGCTTTTCAGCTTTTGTTTGGATTTGTCTCCTACAAGCCAAGCTCCCTTTTACAGTTAGATAGTTAAATTTTTTCCTCTCTGATGGATTGTCTTTGTTACTTGTATAGCACTGCTTTAACCACTTTTTTCCACTAACATATACCTGTATAAAAGTTGCATTCTCTTCTAACACAAAGCTGTTAATTAATTAAACTAATTAATTAAAAGTGTGGATAGCTTTTCAGAAGGATGCAGTAATGGTGCAGGGCACCTAAAAAGAATGAGTAAACTTATTCTGATACTTTTCAGCACAATGAACTCAATACAATTCAAATCTCAGTTCAAATTTTTCTCGTACATTTTGAAACTTCTTTTTTCCAGCAGGTGACTTAAGCAAATACTTCAGTAACACATAACATTATTTTTACTAAAAATAGCCATTTAAAAATCACAGCTTTCCCATTTAGAGACTAAATACTTATTTTTCTAGACACCTCTCTAATTTGATCATTTATATTCTGCTGAAGTGCCTTCATGCAAGGACTCTGCCTGTGGATTGAGCTACTGTAAGTACAGCTGGATCAGAAGAATACAGGTTCTAAATGCCAAAGTCTAATTTATAAAGATACTGTCTATCCAGATCTGTGTAACTGTGGTTCATCTTCTAAAACTTGTGATCCAGCAACATACTGAATTATTAATAGAAAACATTGATATAAACTCCTCTATTAGCTAAATTAAAAGAGCCCATTAAATCTCTGGAGGTGTGAAATAGGCAAAAACATAAAAGGATGCATTGTATTAACTCCTAACGCAAGGCACATTTCAAAGCCACCCAGAATCTTTGAAAAGCAACGGTATCTTTATCAGGAAACAATGCAAAATGCAAAGAAAGCTGCTGCTTCAGAGCTTCTTCCATGTATTCCTCAAGTGAGACCGAAAATAAATAAACAAATATAATCACAGACACACACTATTTTGAAATTAAACTATATATTTCCATTGACTAAATACTTCGAGTCACTACTAAAGTATTGTTTAATTTATAACAGAGATTCCCTCCTGAAACAGTTTGCACCAAGCCACGCAGACCTCCAAATCTAGTAGGACTATCTGAATTAAAAAAAAGACATCTTTTGCATATGAAAACTGTAGAAGTCAAGCAGAAGGCATAATAATTCAGATGATCTGGTATCTCAACTCTCTGATTTTAAAGGAAAAATTAATGTGTTAAAAATGTGGTTGCTTCCTCTTGTAGACCATTTGCTGCATTAAGATTTTAGCTGATCCTTACAACAGTTTTACTCACCTCTGCTGGATGCTGAATTATATACAAACAGGTGGAGATTTTTAGAGGATGTATCGGCAGGAATGGACACAAACACACCTTCTGAGGGCGGCTACAGAAACGAAGGGAGAAAACGACAAAATTAATCAGCAATGGCATAAATATATTGCACCAATACTTAGCCTATCCTAAAAGGGCCACCAAGGACTCCCCCTTATGAAACAGTATATTAAAATATGATATACATTTCTGTTTGAAATCTCTGCTGCTTCTAAAATAGAAAGAAAGGAAGGTTTTCATTCAAATTGAACTTTGAACACATTGTTCAGACCCTTCCTGTCGCCTGGTTAGCATTAAAGCATTCTCATAATCCTTTCACCATCTTCAAGAGGAGCAACCATATCCCAATTATATAAACCTGTTACTGCATTTTATACCAAGTTAGTGTTTCAATGACAGAATGCTTTAACAGAATATATAATTAATATAGTTGATAACGTTTATAATATAATGCTTATAATATTTTAAAGTATACACACTAGAAACCCTAAATACACTGTACTTATGATCAAGTTTTTACAATGTCATTCATTCTGAAACACACAGTAGACAAGAAGTATGAAAACAAACAAAACCACAAATTTCTACTTGAAGTCTGGAAAACTAACAAAATTGTTTAATGTTTTTTTTTGTGCACTGTATGCATTGTTAAAACTAATAGGAGGAGTACTGTATTTAAATAAATTAACCTATGTATCATTTGGCATTAAACCAATACGCTAGATAGTCAACAATAAACAGAAGCAAAGAATTAAGCTTAAAGCTGCACAGAATCACTGAAGTTGTTATACCTTACATACACACACAGCCATTACTGTATGTTATTCAGGAACTTTGAAATACAGTGGACTTCCTTAACGTTGATGTGATTACCATTACTCACAACTCACTTTGCCTACAAACCAGACACTCCAGGATTAAAAAAATAAAAGTTGGGTTCAGCTGAATCCAGGGATCTCCAAATAAAACTTGACTTGCAGCCTCCTTCTTATTATTGTCATTAACAGTTTGTTTTTGATCACACATGAGACAACATAAGCAACCACTGTAGAAGATGAGATGTGCTGGAGTTAATTCTAAAGACAGGTCCGGACTAAGCCTGTGGTGAGCCCCACTGACACCATAACACTTGCCCATTAAGAGCAACTCGTGATCTAAGCAGCATAACTGTTTCTTACTCAGACCATCTAAAAATAAAACATTAGCTCTTACCAGTAAATGGTAACACTATAAAAAAGACAGTAACAGTGGATAAATTGGTCTTTAACAGCTTGCAGGTTGCGTTAATTTAAGACCCCTGCCTTTTTCTAGCCCTAACTACTACAATGGAGAGATTACTTTCCTTTGCCAAGGGGAACCAATTAAAAGTTACCTAACAATAGCCAAAACCTGAACTGGGAGTGAGGGAGCATGGCAAGTAAATGCTATTGATGAAAATAAGTATTTCAAAATATTTACACCAAAAATCTCATGGACAAAAAGCCAACAGAATGGAATTACTCCCAGAAGTGACATAAAGCTCCAGAAATCTGTCTTCTTTCTTTCTTTTCCATTTCTAAAGCTGGCATTTTCCTCTTGCTATTCCTCCATAAATTTGGAAGATTCTGGGGTATTAGTTAATTATTAAAATCCTTGAAACTAAAACTAAATACTCAGTAACTTCAGTATTCAGTGGGGTCTGACAAGGGCCTTCACTCTGAGCTACATGAAACCAACCTAACTTCCAGATGTGACAGTGTCATTTCAGAGGATTTCCAGCGCTGTGCCACTGTCTTTTTTCCAAATTCTTCTCTTCTTATGTAGATGATTTAAACAAATGTTTCTGAAAAAAAGTTTCTTAACAACCTGGAGGCAGCAGATATTCCCAAAGGCTTTTTGATGCCTGCACCCAGAGCAATAAATAAAAGCTAATCCCCTTTCTGACCAACATATTCACTTGTTTTGCACATTTACTTTCTCCTCATTATTGAAATGAAACCATCGCATGGCTCGTTTCATTAGCAAGATAATTCTCCCCACAACTTTATTTTCTTCTGAGGAGAGATTAGGATATGAAAATCTACTACACAAAGCTACCAAAACAGTCAACTGGTGACTCTGATACAAAGAGCTCCATTGTTCCCTAGCTTTTATAAGCGGACAGAATCAGTTTCTGATGGTTTCTGACCTCGAGGTGTTTACTATTACAAAGTTGGCCAGATATAATTTACTTATTTTCAAGCCTCCACGTCTCCCTTTTTATCGTACACGCTCTTTGTATTTTCTGTGGCCGGTTTATGTTCTTCAAGAGTAGTTTTTTTAGCATTATTAACGTTGTAAAAAAGTAAAGGACATTATCCAAAAAGCAAACTTTTTAAAATTATCACAGAATCAACTATACCTATAATTTGATTTGCAGGGAGCAGAGCACACACAATTATAACCAGAATACTTTGCAATATAATTTAACGACATACATATTTATATACATTACTTAACTTTTAAGTACTCAATTAGGTGCCTAATTATGTTGAAAGGTAGGGCACTTTTACAACCCCATCCTAGGAGCATGAAGACTTATTTCTGTACTCATGTAGCACAGTAACCTTACATACCAGAGACAAAGAACAAAAACACACACACACACTTTATCCCTACATGAAATATGCATTATAAGTCTATACCAGTAGTCGTTCAGGAAACAGTTCTGAACAGGAGAAGCCCTGTCCCACCACCACAAAAGCTGTCGTTACTCTCAGAAAGGCTGCCTAAGCAGAAAAGGTTTTTTGTGTTTCACTTCTGTTGAAAGCTTATGCTATGTCTTGTGCAATGTATGTCACTGATGTTACAGAAGAGCAAGGGCAGAGCACCAGGGGACTCAGTTAATGATAACTACAAGTTTTTATCCATTTCTGGAAATGAAAGCAATCTGTACCAGACTCCAGGCAAAACAGCAGTATTCAGAATATTATGGAAAAGCCCAGGGGTGGGGAGAGGAATTCGAAGGTGAATAATTTTTGTAGTATTATTCACCTGTAAGCAATTTCACTACAGCTCAAAGCTATCCAACATGTTTCTACCTGTTTTTGAGCATTTCTGAAAAAGAGTTTAAAAACTCATGACAAAGCAACCAGACATATTGGCAGCACTCAAAAATTACTCTCTATCTTCATATACAACTCAGCTTTCCTTTCATTCTTCACATCTATATTGTGATGTTCAGCATCAAAACAACTTAAGTCTGTTTTCCCAGCAAAACTGAATGAAGACAGAGGACTGTTCATTATTGTGGTGTTTACTGTGATGACTAGTTTCTTCACAAAGGTAGTCTAAAAGTGAATACCACAAAATCATAGAATCATAGCATCATTAAGGTTGGAAAAGACTTCTAAGATCGTTTAGTCCCATTAGCCCACTACCACTATGGCCACTAGTCAATGTCACCAAGTGCCTCACCTCCACATTTCAATGGTTTCCAACACGGACTTCAAAGTCTTCTTCAAGGCTTATCTGAGGAGTAGTAAATATAGCTGGTCTTCAGCTGTGATATCGCTTCATTTCACTTGAGTCATAAAGTGGTCGCATTAGAAGTCAAGCTAATTGTGCATGCTGTTGATTTGTATCTGCAACTGCCAATTTGATAACAACTTGTGAATGCAGTACTACAATACCTTTGATTTAGGCTTTCCACAATTCAGTTTTAACACATTTCAGTAGTTTAAGGAAGATAAACAGAAAAGATAAAAAGAAAACCTTCAATTACCACTAAGATGATTACTGTGAGTGAACTGGCTGTGAGGCCTCTTATCTGGAGTATTACAGTACTTTGTTTTTTGTTTCATTTTAACATTCTGCCTATTTGTAGAATGTCATTCCTGAATTCATAAGAATAATAAGGAAGAAGTTCACTATATGAGAGAAACATGAGGGTGAGAGCTGTCTTAGCTCTCATGCACAGACCACCAGCATGGAGGTACACATCCATGCCTGCATCCTGGTCCTTCTAGCAGTAAGCATCACCCTGGGAGACGGTCCCAACTGGACTAATCTTCATCCACACCAAGGGTGCAAGGACAAATTTACAACAGCTAAAGGTCTGCCAGCCTTCCTCTCCTTTTCCAGCCAGGATGGTGGGGGTTTGCACAGACTGAAACCCAAACATCTGCCATCTGACAACTCTTTCAGGCTGCTTTCCAGTCTGTTGACTCCACCATCACTACAACACAGACATAAAAGCTGCTGTTTGGAGCGAGGTTATGAAATAAATTGCAAACAAAAACAGGAGAAAGATATAAAAGAAAAAGAAAGCTTATCTTCCATCTCACGAATGCTGAGTGGCCCAGCAACCATGCCTCTGCCATATAACAGTGCTGATGGGCTTCCCCTGAACAACAGCAGTCATAGAAGAGACACAAGACAGAGAACAGCAGGTTTCTGCAGGTTACAGTTAAGGAGGACAATGCAACAAAGAATGATGGTATCTGACATAAGATAATGTGAGCACCAACTAATGAAGGCAAAAGCATTTACAGAATAGAGGAAGCAGAGATGCCTCTAGTGACCCCTAAGAATAACAGCTAGGAACAGACGGATATTGATGAGGGTAAGAGAGTTCACATTCCATTTTTGGAGGCTGAAAATGGAAAGTTAAACTCTCAAAGCAGAGACAAGCACATCTGCTCCCAGAGAAGAGAGACGAATAGGTTTGTTCCCATAGCTCTGTCAAGTGCAGGTAAATGACACCGTAATATCTCCCTGGTGTTACTTTCCACATCCAAGGGTCCTACTGCAGTATCAGGGTCAACTCCTCACTAAAAATAAAAAAATAAAAAAAATTGAAAGAGCTACCATTTTTAAATGCTAGGGTTTCTTCCCTGTGATAACACTGCACAAGTGCAATGTCATACCGGAACATGGAAAAGTCTAATCAATAAAAGTATCTATCATGGAGCTTAGGGACAGAGATTTTATACTGTCTAGTGTTAGAATACTGTGGGTTGCAACTTTCTGCAACAGCATTATTCCTATATCTGCTTTACCCACTCATTGAGGCCTAAGCCATGTGCCTCCAGCCTCCTTGGAGACACAGTGGTGATACCATTGGTCAACCCATCTGGGACAGTCACCTTCCTTCAAGTGTACAAGTACTGCACTGGAATACGTACATCCCACCATCCTGTTTCACACACACACTCAGCCTAGAGAAACAAGGGACAAACGATTACATGCTCATGACTTTCTGTGTCTGGGCTTCTGTGCACCTATAAAAATGAAACAAGACTTATGAGCAAATGTATACACATGAAAGTAAGACTTGCCTAACAAGTACTTCATGCTAACCTAATGCAGACTGAAATACAAGTAAGAATAATGTTTGCCTCTGCATGTAGTAGTGCTCTTCCAAGTCATGAAATCTTTGTTGAATGGAATTTTTGCTTCAAAGCTTGCTGTAACTCAGGTGGCTGAGGATATGTGGGCACCAGGACCAGGGGTACAGTGTAGCCTGACAGTAGCAATCACACTCCAGCCCAATATTTCAGCTTAGTGTCCTTAGACAGGGAAATCAAACAGTAGGTACTTTGTGTTTCAACCAGCTCTGCTTCTCTGTACTACTTTATAGCTTAGTGCCTTCTTCATCTGCTGCAGTACATATCTCTAAGAACACCTCTTATGCTTAGTTTTACTGAAAAAATTAAGGTAATGGAAATACTTTTGGTCAGGTTAAAGCAGAGGTGCTTTATATATAATGCTGTTTATATATAATTCTGTTGCAGCTAACCAGAAAAGGCAACAACTTCCGTTTCAGTGAAATAACTGCTGACAGCTTCCCTCCTTTTTCATCTACACATCACTAGGAAGAGAAGTAGTTAATATTCCATAGCTGGAGATTGTAAAATCCTGCCTGAACAAAGTTCAGAGTCTGTACATCTTCAATTAAAATCAGAATAGAGAAATTAAAGAATAGTTTGAAATGACAACTTTAGGAAACTTCATTTGAAAATCTTTTTTTTCTTTTTTAATAAGCTTTTTCTGTTCTTTCTTCAGAAACAGTTTGATGCACCACCTAGAGTTTTCTGACACAGGCACTTTTTTTTGGTAGCACTCATTCTAATGTGGGTCCCCAGTTTGATCAACTTAAAATATATTGATTCTCTACTATATTCAAAGGCTAATTTGAATGTTATGCCTCCTATTTTATTATGTTGGCCCATCACATCAGAGGCCAACATAATGTTGGTGGTACTGTAGCAGAGGTTGAATCTTCTTGACAATATTCCATTACATTTTGTTGCCATGCAACAAATGGCAGCAGAGGGGTAGTTTGACAAAATTGCATCCGACACAGATGTGCCTATGAAGCAAAGGCATAGAATCAAATTCCTCAGAGTGGAAAAAAA
>VXAB01010431.1:0-26821 GCA_013399175.1 Odontophorus gujanensis | reverse complement strand
ACCCACTGACATTCATTAATGCTTGATGAACATTTATAGAGAACAAACAGTGGATTTGAGTACAGTGTGGTGGTGGGTGGTGCATTTCAGCAGTGGTGACAGTACCAGTGGGTCATCTCCACTGGTGCAGATGTTTACAAGTGAGACTCCTGTTCCTAACACGCAAAAATGCACAGCTAATGGCGATGACTGTTGAAAAATAGTGTTTTGTAGCTGAGAATTTGCTCTAACAAATAGCATTACTGTGTTCTTTGTATCTGTTGTAGTTTCCATGGAAATAAATAGAATGCTTCAGTGCAACCTGAATAGAAAGGACCTAAGAAAATAGTTTTCTATGATAAGGGTACTGAACCAGTGGAACAGATTGCTCAGAACTGTGGTGGATGCTCCATCCTTGGAAACACTCAAGGCCAGGTGGGACCAGGCTCTGAGCACCTTGACTGAGCTGTAGGTGTAACTACTCAATGCAGAAGAGCTGGAATGAATGACCTTTAAAGGTCCCTTTCAACACAAATAATTCTACAATTCTATGGTAAATTTCAGCTGTCTTCAGCACTCCAAAACTGAAGCCCTATAAACCTGGAATACTATGTGAAGTTAAATTACTAAAAAGCTTCACCTATTGTTGTTTTGCAGTTGCTTTTTCCATTAAAAAAAAAAAAAAGATTATTACAACTTCTCATTATGTGAAACCTTGCAAGAATCTATGCAAGAGGAAATACTTCTAGCAAATACTTCTGTTTTTTTCCAAATCTTTTACGAAGATTTTCAGCTTTGTCCTGAAATTAGTTTTTCTAGGTTAGTCCTAAAATATACTCATGTTCCAAAAACCTCAGATTATTTGATTAACACAACTGACTTTTCCACTAACTTCCCACATATATGAAAGCTCTTTTCATATTTGAAATTCAGGTCCACCTATGTAACATTACCTAATTTAATGCAATATTTTAGGGACAGATTTTAAGGACAGACCCTATTGGCATGTATTTACTTTGTACACAGCAAACTATGTCTGAATCCTAGCTTGATGCAAAGCAGACATAAAAGGAGAGTTAAATGAAAAGGTCACTCTCACACCTAGTAACCTCATGGGTGAATTCTGCCACTGACCTCAAGTGAAAGCTGGCTCAGAACCCGCACATCATTTGGATGTAAGTTAAAAAAAGAGCCACGGATTTATATTTCCACAATACCGTATCTCATCACTTAGAACTATGCATTTCAGTACTTTTCCTCTCATGATAAACAAAAAAGCAATGAAATTAAATTATGAATTATAATATATTTAGGAAAACACATGAACACATAACAGAAAGCCTGTTCCAACCTACAAATAGCACAAACATAAAAGCAGATACCTTCTAAAAAGCAAAATTACTTCTTTGAGCAGTAAATATTCAACTTCAGTATTCTAGATAACTATTCACTTCAGGTATAGATGGTAAAATAATTGAGCTTTGTTTGCTGTCAGAGCACTTTAGAACAACTCTGAGACCTAATACGATATGAAAAAGGCAGCGTGCAGTCGGATTTACATCCTGCTCAGAACCTTCTGACAGCTCAGAGCTGCAGCAGTACTATAAATGCTATACTACACTCTAGCGTCCTTTTTCTTAATAGCAGGTACTTCTGTTGAACATACTTCCACTTCAACTTCTAAGTCACAGTCTCCCACATAATCCTATTTTTAAAAAAGCCAGTTTCATGGTGCAATGCAACAAGTAATGCATTTTAAAACGATACACCTGTCATTAAAAAGTAAAGTTATTAGATTCCATTAAAACATTGGGGTTTTTTTAAGGAACACTGTTTATTTCTATTAGACACCTTTAAGTTACTCTACAGCTTTTAGGGATATGGTATGATATTGTCCTTAAGGTACACAGCCTATTTACTTTCAAGTACTTGATTATCAAATCAAAGAGTATCCATAGTTGGCACGGATCCATCAGGATCACTGAGTCCAATCCTGTTTCTGCAAAGGATATAGCAGTCACTCACCATAACAAATCCCGGAACCACACTGACTTGTACCTAATGACTACCAAAGGTGCTTCACTAGCAGCACTCCTGAAGAAAAGCAGCAATATTTCATTTTAATTGAGAAAGCTAGAAGTCCACTGCAGAAATTGACCTTTCTTCTACAATTTGGAAACACAACTTGTATAATTAATGTAGTGAGCTTAGTAAATGTGCTTACAAAAGCTAACAAGAAGAAAGATAGCAGCCAGGTACCTCATGGAAACACTGATGGAACAATTTGGACTGTAACAGTACGATTTTATATTGAGAAAATCAGCACTACCTGCTCTGAGAGGCCACAGGTATGAGCTCAAACAGAGCATAATTATACAAAGCTATAAACAGACTTCAAGTAATTGAGATTGAAATCATATGGCCAGTTTAAGCCAGCTGTCCTTGTTCAGACCCCTTCTAGCTCCCCGTGCCCTACAGCCCGTCACTGGCACAACAGTGTGAGAAGCTGAGAAACTAATACGTCTTGGGCTTTGAACGGCAATGCTTGGCAACAACTGGAAACAAAGCTGTGCAATCAACAGTGTTTTTCTCATAAAGCCAAAACATCCCAGCTGAAACCAGGGCATTCCTTCACCAGTTCCCATGCAAGCTCACAGTGCTAACAGGGGCTTATTTGCCCCTGGTTGAAGGGATTCAAATTTGCTGAATACTGTGAGGTTCCTGAAGACAGGACAATCTTTCCATATCTCTCCCAATGGCTGCTCTACTCTCCTGCTGTACAGCAATTGCTTCTCCCAGATTAATGTCACCTGCAATCTTGTGGTACATGCCTTCTATCCCAACAACCAGGTCAATGAGAATGTGGCCACCAGCCTCTGATATAACATCAAACTACACAAAAACCTCTCCAAAGCAGCTGTCACATCATCTTTGAACTGCTGGTCATTTGTGGTCCACAGCGCAGCAAGTCCTTTGCTTATTCTGCAGACCCATTCACCACATCCATATCTTCTCAGTTTGGCTACATAAACACTGTCAAAAACATACCTAACATCCTTATCCACATAAATGAATATAACCATCACCATCTCAAAACTGATTAGCCAATCTGGAAAAGAGAGATGGACGTGTGGTTTATCCTTCTCTCCCATTCCCCTTCTTGTTTCTGTGGTACATGATTTCATTAACAGCCTGCCCTTGAGCCCCTCAGCCCTACAAAAAATTGCTGCGTAATCTGTATTTGAGAACAGCAACAAATACCAAAACAAAGCAGTCCTTTGTAACGGAATGACATTACAGAATAGCTAATCTAATAGGGTAGATGTTGGAGGTGTGGCAGCAGAGTTGAACCTTCCCATCAACTGCCCGATAAATTTAGTTGACAAAAATGCACAGCTAATGGTGGTGACTCTGTATTGAAAAATAGTGTTTTGTAACTGAGAATTTGCTCTACCAAACATTACTATTATGCTCTTTGTTGCTTGTTGTAGTTTCCATGGATATAACCACAAGGCATTACTTTCAGACTGACATACTTGGATTCCTAGGTCCTTGGAAACTGTTTGAGTTTAAAATGCAAGCATACCATTCAGAATCTCTGATTAAGTTTCCTAGCAAATGACAGGGCCATACACAGAAGAAAGTCAGTTGTGTTTGACAGCTTTGGTTTTGCGTTTTCTTTACTGCATGTGTGTTGTTGTCATTTTTTTTAATCAACTTGGAGATGACCTTCTAGAAGGCACTTAAAATCAACTTACTGTGCATTATTAGCTGCTTGCTTCTTCACATATCAGGGTTTGAAAATCAACTTGAGATACTCAGATTCAAAGTTTAAGAGAAGCTGTATGCAGGTCTTCAAGAGAAGCAGCACATCTGGATTTAACTGGTGATCTTTTTGGTATTTTAATGAAGAAATTCCCTATTACTGAATACGATTAACATGCATTTACATTAAAAATAGCAAAACACATGTAAACCGTAATGATTTTATAGACTAAAAAACTCCACCTAATGAAAAATCGTAAGAGACAAGTAATCGAGCTTCTAAATCAATTCTATTAAGCAATGAGGAAAAGTTTAAAGGGACTATTCTCAAAATACGTAAGTGTACCTCACCATCAAGAAAACAGAATTCTACACATTATTAAACTGAAGACAACCAACACTGCTGTCCCACGCAAGTGATAAATCATAAGGAATATCAGCTTAACCCATTTTCACAGAATCACAGAATTGTAGTGGTTGGAAAGGACCTCTAGAGATCATTTAGTCCAACCCCCCTTCCAAAACAGCTCCCTAAAACAAGTTGCACAGGTAGGCATTCAGAGAAGGAGACTCCACAACCTCTCTGGGCAATCTTTCAGTTCCAGTGCTCCATCACCCTCACTGTGAAGAAGTAATTTTGAGCACTCTTGTTTACAGAAGTACCAAACCTGAATTACTATTTTCTAGCAGTTAAGGATATAATCACAGAAAGGTCTGGGTTGGAAGGGACCTTTAAGAGCATCTAGTTCCAAACCCCTGCTATAGGCAGGGATACCTCCCTCTAGATCAAGTTCCTCACAGTCCCAACCAGCCTGGCCTTGAATGCTTCCAGGGAGGGGGCATTCACGGCCTTGCTGGTCAACTTGTTCCAGTGTCTCACCACCCTCACAGTAAAGAATTTCTTCCTAATACCTAGTCAAAATCTACCTTCTTCCAGTTTAAAGCCATTTCAACTCATCCTGTCGCTACCTGACATATAAGAAGTCCCTCTCCAGCTTTCCTGCAGGCCCCCTCCAGGATCTGGAAGGCCACTATGAGGTCCCCCCAGGGCCTTCTCTTCTCCATGCTGAAGAGCCGCAGTTCTCTCAGCGTGTCCTCATAAGGAGGTGTTCCATACCTGTGATCATCTTTGTGGTCCTCCTTTGGACCTTCAACAACTCCACGTCCTTCTCCTGTTATGGAATACAGAGCTGAATGCAGTACTCCAGGTGGAGTCTCAGGGGAACAGAGCAGAGGGACAGAATCACCTCTCTGGATCTGCTGGTCACACCTCTCTTGATGCAACCCAGGATACAGTTGGCTTCTGGGCTGCAAGCTCACACTGGTGACTCATGTTCAGACTTTCATCAACCACACTCACAGATCCCTCTCCTCAGGGCTGCTTTACAGCTGTTCTCCTCCCAGTCTGTATCTGAACTTGGGACTACCCCCTCCAGGTGCAGGACCTTGCACTTACCCTGCTAAACTTCATGAGGTTGGCATGGTTCCACCTCTCAAGCCTGTCCAGGCCATTTCAGATGGCAACCCTTCCCTCTAGCATGTCATTCCAGCCACTGTTAGGCACAGACCCCTCACAACAGTCTGAACGAATGCTTGGGGTTATTTTTAGAAACCTTTCTTAATGAAGAAAACTATTCTTAGAAAAAGTATTGGAGCTCGGTCTGTTAAGCTGCAGACACCCATTATCCAGAGAATATCTACTTGCAAATATCTACAGTCTCAAACACAGCAGCTTCCACCAGATGGTCTCTGCTGCTAGACATCTGATTTGTGCTACTCTCTCCAGATTACTTGAGGATAATTCTCATTATTCATCCAACATCTAAGATCTTAAAGCAGTCACTAACAGTTTTCCCTGTCACCCAAGCAAGAAGTACCCAAAGACAAAAACCAAGTTTCTCTGACGGTCAACCAAATAAAAATTGTGTTTTAAAGTTCCTTGATCGCAGTTATACTGAGCCTAACTACTTCTCAATGTAGATGTTCATCATATCGGTTTTTCTAAGCAAGTATTTCTTTCTTCAATGGAATTCAGCTATATCAGCATGTTTACTGACTTATTTAAAAGCAACTAAGAAGGTAATAAAGTTTCCTAGGCCTATAAAAAAATGAACTGCTGATTAATAATTTGTTGACAAATATAGTTCAATGTTTAGTTATATAACATTTTAAACATTAATGTCCAGAAATAATATGTGAAGCTGGTAACAACTGTAACACTGAGTGCAATCATAGCATCAGCCTTCCACCACTCCTTTAATTGTGCCCCACTACTCAAGACTTCAAAAGGTTTTTTTAGATATCTAAAGAAAACTTTGAAATTCTGACACTTCTTCTGAAATATCTTCGATAAAAATTTTATTTAGGTCATTAAAAGTATTCAGCCTTAGTAACTAACATTTTAGCATACATCCAAAGTATTGCTGGAAAGGCTACACTCTGAAATAAATATAGTATTTTCCTCCTATGTTTTTTTTCATATTTTTAAGAAAACAACACAGATGTAACGGAAGTAACTTCTTTATACTCTTCACAGCTTTAGAAAATGTTGATAGATTAACTTTTCGGGCACTGGATTTCTCCAGATTGTTTGGCTTCAGTAATAACACCATAAACTGTTGGTGCTTTATTTAAGACAAGGAGTGACTTCTTACCACTTTGTTATGTGAGCATTTGAATAAATCATTCCTGGACATTTCTCATTCATTCCAATTTGGTCCATTTATTCTCTTCATAGTGCACAATCTTCAATATCATTAACCCAAACTTTTGAAATAAACAGAACTGTTGAAGTGCTGAAACTAAACAGAAGTATAAGGAAAGTTTCAGTATTTTAAAAAAAGAATTCTAGTAACACCGTAAGAAAATATTTTACAGCACACATTCTGAGGTTCTATTTGGAGATATAGAAAAATTTATACATTGGTCCTTCCAAAATCTAAGGAGCATACACACCAAATTTTATTTAAAGTCTCCAGACTTTTGGATGACAGTTGACTGCTTACAAAAACAAAAAACAAAAAACAAAAAAAAAAAACCAACCAAACAAACAAAAACCCTCACAAAATTATTTTCTCAGAGTCATTAATCACAGTTAAGAAAACCATGCAGAAAGAAACAAACATTCTTGACAGTAAGTTTTTTGTCTCATTATGTAAAAAAGGTACCACTCAACTTTACAGCATAAATTATATACAGTCTACTACTGATGACTCAGAAAAGCCACAAAACACAAGACTCCATCTATTTCTGGATGTTCATGAGAAGACAAGTGAACCAACACCATCTGTTACAGACAGTCTGTGGGTCTCCACACTGATTCATACTGACGTAGAAGCTTAATAGCTTTAGAAACTGAGGAAAATAATTTAAAAAGAAACTTGACAGAAATTATAGATATAATTGGTACAGAAATGCTATGTAGAAAGATATAGTCAAAGCCAAAAGGAAGTTATACTTGCAGTAACAACACAGCTAAGTACCAGGCTGACATCCAGAAAGGATAATTTATTCCAAGCAAAAAAAAATTAAAGAATTTGACAAAAAACATTTCAGCAGAGTTTGTGATGCAAACCTAAGACCCAGCATGCTACAAAAGGGGCAAGAGAAAACTGAATATAATACACATACAACTTGACTTTAAAAATGAGGAAGTGACAAACAAATGCATTGATAGGGGTATATCTGGAACAGAGAACAGACGATGGAATTAAATATAGAAATTTAGTCACTGAAAGGAAAAAACACAGCAACAACCACCTTCCTTCAACTGAAAGAGAAGACAAGAAAAGTGCATAAGTGAAAGGCAGGCATAAAAGAACTTCAGTGAAACAAGTCAGATTATCCTCAGGAAGAGAGAGAAAAATTTTAAAAAAAAGGAAAAAAGAGATTGTAGGGATATCAACTCAAGAATAAAGTACAGTGTAAGCAATTCACCTGAATTGACAGAAGAGCTCAATTTTGCAAAAAGGAAACTTGATTACCCCAGGGAGGGCCGAGAGAAGATGGTCAAACAGAAGAATCTTGATTTGACACCAGTCAAAGGACTTTCAGACAACATCAGTAGCAATTAAATGCTATAAGCAGCACTGGGATTTGCTAAGGCTTGTTCACTGCAAAGGTAAATACCCTTTCTATTTCAAGACATGGTATTTCCGGTGAAATTCACCTATGGCAAATTCTCCTGATAACATGCAAGAAAAATTAACAGATTTGGCTGTGCTTAACCAAGTCTTCAAGTACAGAGATAACAGCCTTCAGCAACCATCTATTTACATAGGCATTACCATATAAAAAGGAATACACATATATATATATACTTAAGGTTATTTCTGCTTTGTGTTATATTTACAAAAAATCAATAACAGTTCTTGTAAAGGAACCATTTATACTTTTGGATTCCTTATGATTAAACTGAAGAAGTCTGATCACTGTTAAAACATCTTTGACTTCTCTTTCAAAAAACTACCACCCTGAGGGCAAAGTCACAGTTGATGTAATTACAGAAAATCAGGAAATCAAAGGCACTACAGTTGCTTTAATTAACAAGATTATTCTCTGCTGCAGGTCTTGTCTTTGGTTGTGCTCCTCCTAGCCTATAGTTATCTGTAGTCAAAAGGACATGGCCAGCCTGACACTTAGCTTTTTTTTTTTTTTATAAATGCCAGCAGATGAAAATGGATGTTAACCAAGTTGGTCAAGCACAAAGCAAGTGGCCTGAAAAGGTCACTACTCATTAGTCTGTTTAGAACATTACAGCAAAGGAACCAGTGCATTTGAAAGTTAGCCAAGCAGAAAGATGTAGCATTAAAGTCAGCAACATTTGCAGTTCACCAACAGCACCTGCACCACTGGTAACTGTTAATACAGGCAAAGAAACAGTAGTGTGAGAAACAGTAACTACTACGTGCAGAATAAAAAACAGACTGAGACTTCCATTTATGCCATTCTCGGATTCTATTCCATGATTCTGCAATTTACATCTCCATCTTTCTTACGTTACTGTTTTTCTGTATTAAATTACATATATGTTTGAGATGGTTTGTTTCAACAAAAATAACTAAACCACAGGAATGAAAAATCATTTTACATTCACAGTAATGAGATCAGAAAACTTTGCTTATACATATCTTCTTTTTTTTTTTTTTTTTTTAAAAAATATTGTTTTTCTGATCACACTTAGTTGCNTTTGAAGAAATATGATTTTCATGATCACACTTAGCTGTGCTAGCTTACACAGGTGGCATCAATTCATCATTTTATGGAATTATGCGCCCACACTTTAAAAAAATGTATGCATGCAATTATTGTGCCAACAAACAGGTACAACAGAATTGCAAAATGCACGTTTACCAAAAAACAGTTGTAGAATATCCCAAGCTGGAAGAGATCACAAGGATCAGTGAGTCCAGCTCCTGGCTTCACACAGGACCACCCAACATCCAAACTACACATCACAGAGCACTGTGCAGACACTTCTTGAAGTGCATGACTATTGCCCTGGGAAGCCAAGGCACCAAACATCTTACACTGCAGAATAGTTAGTCATTTCTTACAAGTAATAAACCATTGGAAAATACATAAGTTTAGTCATTTAAGTAGTTAATTCAAATGGTTTAAAAATAAAAATAAAAATAAATAANAGCCTGACACTTAGCTTTTTTTTTTTTTTATAAATGCCAGCAGATGAAAATGGATGTTAACCAAGTTGGTCAAGCACAAAGCAAGTGGCCTGAAAAGGTCACTACTCATTAGTCTGTTTAGAACATTACAGCAAAGGAACCAGTGCATTTGAAAGTTAGCCAAGCAGAAAGATGTAGCATTAAAGTCAGCAACATTTGCAGTTCACCAACAGCACCTGCACCACTGGTAACTGTTAATACAGGCAAAGAAACAGTAGTGTGAGAAACAGTAACTACTACGTGCAGAATAAAAAACAGACTGAGACTTCCATTTATGCCATTCTCGGATTCTATTCCATGATTCTGCAATTTACATCTCCATCTTTCTTACGTTACTGTTTTTCTGTATTAAATTACATATATGTTTGAGATGGTTTGTTTCAACAAAAAAAACTAAACCACAGGAATGAAAAATCATTTTACATTCACAGTAATGAGATCAGAAAACTTTGCTTATACATATCTTCTTTTTTTTTTTTTTTTTTGAAGAAATATGATTTTCATGATCACACTTAGCTGTGCTAGCTTACACAGGTGGCATCAATTCATCATTTTATGGAATTATGCGCCCACACTTTAAAAAAATGTATGCATGCAATTATTGTGCCAACAAACAGGTACAACAGAATTGCAAAATGCACGTTTACCAAAAAACAGTTGTAGAATATCCCAAGCTGGAAGAGATCACAAGGATCAGTGAGTCCAGCTCCTGGCTTCACACAGGACCACCCAACATCCAAACTACACATCACAGAGCACTGTGCAGACACTTCTTGAAGTGCATGACTATTGCCCTGGGAAGCCAAGGCACCAAACATCTTACACTGCAGAATAGTTAGTCATTTCTTACAAGTAATAAACCATTGGAAAATACATAAGTTTAGTCATTTAAGTAGTTAATTCAAATGGTTTAAAAATAAAAATAAAAATAAATAAATGCTTTCAGGGAATCAAAAATTGCAGTAAACTTACAGCCATGAAAATAAATGCCTGGAGCTCATATTTGAAGAACATCAAAGAAATGAAAGGCTATGAAGCAATTTCCATGCATGAGGCACTACTAAAAGAATTAGTGCATGCTTATTACACTTTCTCTGATACCACTAATTAAACACTAAACTCATGTTTACACTTAAAATACCTTCCCAACGTGCTATAAAGTAGCCACATCATTTACTTGTGTGGAAGACAGAACACATTACTTCTTTTCAGTCAGTATTTATATAACTTAATTGCATTGTTAATAAATACTGAATAGTTCTGTAAGAACATTACATTTTTCTTAACGTATGAAGGAGGAATGTTCCATAAAGTTGTTATTCATCTTTATTCATCCTTAATGAATGAATGCATAATTAAAAAGCACCCCAATTAAGTAAGTGTGATATTTTAGATACAGGCAGCCATTGGATTAAAGTTCTTTCCATTTTTACTTGCATACAAATACTGTTTCACAGCTTACATCATAGCTTAACACCCACTGGTGCTTTCTCAGATTGTCCTAATTTTACCCAGAGAATTAGGCCTGCACACATTCAGCAGTGTTTGCAGCTGAGACTTTTGCTTGCCCCAAGACTGAGACGTAGCAATGCCTCAACAGAGTTCATAAACGATTCTCACAGTTAAAAGTCTCAAAGCTGCTCCTGAAAACACTCCTCAGAAGTTCTCCTACCACATTAAAAATCTGCATGTGCACAGTCTAGATGTGCAGCAACACATCGCTGGACACTGACAGCTCTTGCACCGCCAAAAGGCTTTTTGCCTGAAAGAACACTGGTCATCCAGACAAAAATGAACCTGCACCCACAAGCACAACTCTTCAAAAGACTGTATTACTCCACAATGATCACAACACAGCATCAAATTGCACCAAATTGTGAATGGCTTCAATTGCAGGGCTTGCTTATTTTGTTTTGCATACAGACACTGGAAAGCTACACAGAGCTTATTTACCACTCCAAACGTCTGTGGACGGGTCTGGAGAGAAAACCTTAAAAAAGTGACCCAACAGCCATTGGTGATATAAAGTTAATCATGATTCACCCATTGCTTATGGCAGGCAAACAGAATATTTGTTAAGTTGCAGCCTCAAGAAAAATAAACACACACAGTACACTGCAGACACTTCTGCACCAGCAGTTTGCTATTGCTACCACCACCCATGAGTAGGACCATTTCTCACAATCTTTTCTTTTATACAAAAAAGCAGTTACTCACATACAAACAATATTAGATTTCATTACTATATTTCATTTAAATTCTCCACCATAAGCCATTGCAAATACTGTCATTTTCTCTGAAAACTCAGAGGCGATGAAAAGTTACTAAACCATGATACTTAGAAATATTCCACTCCTTCAAGACACTCAAGTCAATCACTTTATCCAAAATGAAAACTTACCTATGCTATTCCTACATTTCCTTTACACACCTCCACTTGGTAGAAGGCTGACCATCATCCTGCCATAACAAAAAAACACTACAATCTTAAGTCAGTCCCCATGAAGGATCATCAGATAATGCTTAAGGAAACCTATTCTTCCTTGCATTTGTAATGAATTCAGATAATCATCACTATAAAATCTGACTACAGATACTCTTAAATTGCATCCACTAAGGTACTTCACAAGAAAAATCTGTTTTAGGAATTCAGTGCTGAAAATTTAGGAATTCAGTTAAAGACATCCACTCCCACTACCATCATCATGAGAACATCAGTGTAAAAAATCAGGCTCTGTAATATCTCTTCCCGTGAGACATCCTTCATCTCTGAAGTATTTATTTGCACTCCGAGTTGCATCTCAGAATGCTACGTTCAAAAACAACGACAATCCAAACAATTTGAAGGGGAGACAATAGAGAGCACTGCAAAAAGACACCAACTGCACAATGCAGTTTGGTTCCACAAAAGACATCAAAAATTTAGTGCTGTTTTCTGTTTGTTTGGTTTTTTTTAATTGCTAAACTCATCAGTTTCATTGCTTTTTAGAAAGTGATTGTCTTTGTGAGCTCACTATTTCCCTCTGATTTTCTGCCTCTTGTGTTTCTGTCAGTGTTCTTTGCAGATAGCAGAACTCAATTAGTGCTCTTCTGAAAGCCGGTACTTTCAAATAGGCGATGAGGAGCTGAGTAAGTACTCTCTATCATGTTTTACTATGAAAGAAAACAAGATTCCTATTCTAAAAAACACTTTCGTAGATGACCCATTAGAGGGTCTATTGAAAAGGAAGAAACCAGAGTAAAAGTCATGAAACACACTGACAAAACAAACAACAAATCAGTAGCACAGCACAGTGATACAGAAGAACTCAAGGCTAAATGGCCGAATGACACTGAATTGACTCTTAATTTCACAATTCCTTGGCATCCTAAGACTAAAAAAGCCAGAAGCGAGACCGAAATCTACAGCAAGTGAAACTTAACGTGAGCAGAAACACTAATCACAAAAATCAGCTGCTTCTGAATGCTTGCAGAATTCCGTGCTTTATTGTGAAAAGAATTAACATCTTTGCTCAAGGAAATCCTGCTTCTCAACACAACTGAAGATCCCAGAAATGGTCAACAGACACACGGGTGAAGGTGTTCTAGTTGTTGCATATCAACTTTGTTTCCAAAACACATGTAGTACAGCCTCCTATTAGAAGATTTCTCAAATGCTTAAAGTCACGGCACCAGCAAGAGTCCTCTCCAGAATAAAAGAAGCCCTGCAGCCGCGGAGCAGATCCCCGGCTTGCTCACACCTCGAATACTGAACGCAGAATAGGAAAGCGGAAGCCAGAACAAAACGAACGAAAAGGAGCGCTCGTTCAGGCAGCGATCTGCAGCCCCTCCCCCTCCTTCCCACCGCGAGCCAGGCGGAGGCGGAAGCGGCGCGCAGCATCGGGCCCCACCCGGGGCACAGCGGGGCGGAGCGGGGCGGATCGGGGCGGGGGGCGGCCACGGCAACGCGGGGCGACGTAAGGGAAAGGAGGGCAGCCAGGCCGCCCGCTCCGCGCCGATCACCGCTCTCCGCTCCGAGCAGCGGCCAGCCTCCCTGCTTACCTGCAGCGGCTGCACTCCGGCCGCCTCTCGCAGCGCTCCACCGGCAGCTCCCACAGTCCCGCGCAGCCCTCGCTCTCCTCGCCTTCCTCGCCTTCTTCCCCCTGGGCCGGACCTGCTGCGGCGCCGCTCCCCCGCTCCATGCCCGCGCGGCCAGAAGCGCCACCTTCCCCCGCCAGGGGGCGCCGGCGAGCAGGGAGAACGCGCGCCGGTCTCAGCCTGATTGGCTGGGGGACGGCGGGGGGACGGCGAAGCCTCGCCTCTCTATCCGCCATAGGGGTGCGGCACGACGCGGCCGATAGGGGGCGCTGTTGGCGCGCGGCTCTTCGTGAGGCGGCGGCCCGTTTTATTTTATCTGTGCGTAATGCTCGTTGATGTGCTGCACTGCTCCCTTTCTTTGAGGCTGTGATAGGAAGTCTGTTAAATTATATGGAAAGTGTCACTGCTCTACATGCCCAATAAGTTCACTTTTATTCTAGGACCAGGCTTTACTAAGGAAGAGTTAACTGTTTCTTGCTGCCACCAGTGATGTACTTAGAATCTTAGTGTCCCAGAGAACTTCAGTTTAGTGTGTATTTGTTTATGAGAGCTGTGAAGAAGCTTTCATGTCTTCAGAGAACCCTACTGAGGGCTGGAGCACCTCTCCTGAAATGAAAGGTTCAGGGAGTTCAGATTGTTTAGCTTGTAGAGGAGAATGCAATGAGGTCTCCCTGGAGCTATCTTCCAGTACTTGAAAGGAGCTTACGAGTAAGAGGGAGACTTGACTTTTAACACGGGTGGGTAGTGATAGGACAGAGGGGAATGGATTTAAACTGAAACTTTAGGTTATATGTTAGAAATAAGTTCGTCACTCAGAGGTTGGTGAAGTACTGGCACAGCAGCCCAGAGAAGCTGCCCTGGTCCTGGAAGCATTCATGGCCAGGCTGGATGGGTTCCTGGGCAGCCTGATCTAGTGGGTGGCAACCGAGCCTGTGGCAGAAGGGGTTAGAACTGGATGATCTTTGAGGTCCCTTCCAACCCCAGCCATTCTGTGATATTCAGATGGCACGTGTGCTTTGTTCCTCAGCAGCTCGAGCAGTTTAATTCATTGAATTCAAGTGCTGCATTTCCATTCTGGCTCAGCTCAGTTTCAAATACTAACACAAGGCACGTGACACTCTTCTGAGTTTATGACCTGCTTTCACAAAAGCTGCAGCCTCATACAGAATGTGCTTTCATGGCAGCTAACAAATGTTGAATTCAGATTTCTTGTTATTCTTTCCTGCTGTCAACGGTTTTGACACCTGCCCACACCCAAACTTAGCTGTGTATTCCTGAGGCTGTTCCAAAGCCAGCAGCTGACCATGATGAACTTCCTGAGCATGCAGGCTTACTGCAGGGTTACCAGTGTGAGGTGTGGGATACCGAAGCAGGCGCAGAGCTGCTGTCTCAGCACACCAGCAGTATGGCTGGGAGTCCGGCAGCATGAAGCACTGTGAGCCAGACTCTGATGCTGTGAAACTGCATGTGGAAAAAACGTTGGGGAAAAAAAAATCATCCGGCAGTTAGAAAGATGAAATGTTTTTATCTGTTTCAGATATTCTTACTACAGTTTTTCACAGAAGAAAGCAGTTGTAGTTGCATAGAAAAATAACATTAACATTAACCTTCTCAGCTGGGAACATTTGTCACAGAAGTCTACGTGGACTTTGAGTAGCTATAATAGTAGACGGAATTTTGTGAGTAATGTTGGTAAACACCACTGTAGATGACAAGGAGTGCAGGACAAGTTTAGGAGTGTCTGAACTCAAAACCAGCAAAGTAAGTTCTGAAGAAGAACTTGCTTTCTGTTTGACTTGGGCAAGTGCTAAGCTGGTTTGGCAGTCCACTTGCATCTTGAGGCAGGTCTTTCGATGAAAGGAAGGAGGGGTTGGTGGGACAAGCTGTCTGACCAACATAATAGAAATGCAACCTCTCAACCAGGACTCTGTGATTACTGTTACTGACAGTGCTGTGTTCTTCTGTGTGCACAGAGATGCTGGGAAGCTCAAGAGCAAAGGCTGACAGGATTTGTCACCAGGAGGCACCATATTATTATTGAGTTACAGTGCAAAAGCTGGGAGTAAATCACCCTGTTGTATTTGTCTGGGCAGCGAAGGACTGTGCATACCAAGGAAGAGAAGATGTGAAAAATAAGTAAAAAAAAAGGATTTAGTCATCCTGTANTGAATAAAACAGATGGGATTTAAAAAACATTTGGCTGAAAAAAAAAAAAAAAAAAAAAGATTGCATAGTAAGAACAGTCTAACAGTGAGGTACAATGCATCATGTGTCTTACAATTCGTTGAGTCTGTAGACTTCAGACATTATTCATCCTCTGTAAAGTCTTTGGATTTGTCAGTTATTTATGGTAACCTATTGCTCTGTAACAACTGACAGCAAGTGTCTTGAAAAACAGAGAATTCAGTTCAGGTGTTTTAGCCACTACTGAGTGGTGGGAAATGTCCTTTAGTAACTAGAGAAATGGCAGCAATGAAAGAAACAGCCTGTTTTGTGCTTAACTTTCATCTGCATTTTTTTTTCTGTTGACTTAAGAGCTAAAGTTTGTGCAGCCATATCTGTAATGCTCTGAAGCAGTGATTCTTCCTTTATTCTGTCTGATGCTATTCTGCTGAGCCACCTGCTGTTTTTAGATCCTCTCTTCTCCATTGTTTGCTAAACAGGGAGACTCTCCACAGTATCATTTCCCTCTGAGGACCACAGGATTTGGCAAATAATAATATTCATCCATTCAAAATTTTTCTCCACAGCCTGGAGATAGCTAAGAGAAGACTGCTTAAGAACTATTTCCACATGAGGCAATAGCTCAAAGTAACAATTCAGTTCTTCCTGTCTCACAGTAGGTCATGGATGTGTACTTCTAGGTAAGTCACCCCAAAGTTAATGCCTTCTATTTATTTCCATGGAAACTGCAACAGATAAGAAGAGCACAATAGCACTATTTAATAGAGCAGATTCTCACCTTCAAAGCATTACTTTTCAATACAGTCGCCACCATAAGCTGTGTATTTTCACCACAGATGAACAAAAGCCTGCATACTGCACTTGTAAAAATCTACATCAGTGGGGGTGATCACTGTTTCACATCACTGGTAGGAGAATGTTGCCCATGCGGTACATTTTCCATCAGCTCAAACAGATGGAAGTCAGAAGCTGCCAAATCTGGACTGTAGGATGTGGTAGGACAGTGCAGCCAAGATTGGCAATGTGCTCCATGGTCTTAGAACTGGTATGGGGATTGACATTGTTGTGTTGCGAGAGAAAGGTTGTCTTCTTCTCTGGCCTGACTCTGGAAGTTTGGTCCTTCACCTTTCACATAATAAAATAAGAGGCATTACTTTCAGAGAGGCCCTTCTAACTTTGGTTTTGGTGAAACAAATGAGCTACCATGAAATAATGAGGGCATAGCTTTGCAAGGCAGTTATTACATCACATCACTGTCAGTTTACGTGTTTTCACATGCAGTAAATGTGAGGAAGTGTTTTTCCTTGTCCCTTTTGCTCAGGGGTAGTTATTTCCAACTTTGCAAAGGTAATGGTGTGGACTGATAGGTTGTTAGGATTTTTTTTTTTTTAGGATCTTTCTCTGGCCAGTCTTTCAACTGAAGCCTTTTTAAAATTTCATTAGAGCCAATTTAAACTATGTTACAGAAAGGTATACTTTAAAGTATTTTTCTTCCAAGAAGATGGAAAGTACTGGGTCAGGACAGACACCAGTACAAGGTATGGCTTTGCTTTGTAATTATCTTTCAGCTTAGTCTCAGTGGTTTGGATAGTTTATTCCTGTTTTGAAAAGACAGTCACTTAGGAGCCTGAAGATTTATCTGCCACTGCATAGCTCTGCAAGCATCATTTGTCACTTGCAAATAAATACATTTTAACAAAAAGCAGATTTTGAGAATTTTGTTTGCACTTGTTACTACAAAATTTTTCAAAATTATGCAGAAAGATAGCTGCTCCAAAGGAAATCAGTAAGTAATAAAATGCTAGCAAGGCTGTTTGCAATCTACCTGCACTTAGAGTTTAGTGTTCTGTCCTTGGTGGTCAAGTGCCAATGGCTTTGATGGTAATTGGTTTTGGTCAGCCAGTGACTTTTAACAGTGGAGAGCTTTCAACAAGCATTCACACCTTGAACTCTCAGTGAAATAACACTGTGAATGAAAAAATAGTGTTTCTCCGCTTGTTTCATTTCAAGTACTAGTGGGTGCTGGCCATGGTGCAGGTACTGGAAAATGTTTTTTGCCAGCTCTCTCCAGTCAACTTCCAATAAATTCTGATGGGAACATGGCACAGTCTGACATGTATTTTGTAAACTTGAAAAGCCATGGCTTATTTCTGGATGTGACAAGTAATTTGCAGTTAGCTACAAACTGTTGGTGCTGGTGATGGTGATGGTCTTGCCTTTTTCCCACAGTCTGAGTCACCACTCATGCTAACATGAGGTCATCATTTGATTTCCCAGTCGCTAATCAGATTTGTTTCTCTTGTTTATCTTCAGACATATCAGTTCAGTTTGCTCTCTGGCCACCCGGGCACTACAGCAAGAAGGTGGAAGGAAGGGAGGAAAAGATCTGTTACCTAGGAGTAGCCTAGCTGATGAATCACAGAATCACAGGGGTTAGAAGGGACCTCAAGAGATCATCAACTCCAATAATTCCTGCTAAAGCAGGTTCCCTACAAATGATTCCCAGTTGATGTCCAGATGGGTCTTGAATATCTCCATAGAGAGAGACTCCACAGCCCTCTGGGCCGCCTGTTCCAGTGCTCCATCACCCTCACCAGTAAGAAGTTCTCCCACATGTTAGTAAGGAACTTCCTATGTTCAAGTTTTAGGCCATTAGTCCTCATCCTGTTACTATACACCATCAAGAAGAGCCTGGCCTCTTCCATTTGCTTCCCACCTCCCTTGAGGTATTTATAAACGTTTATCAGATCCCCCTTCAGTCTTCTTTTCCCGAGGCTGAACAGACCTAGGTTACTCAACCTTTTCTCATGCAGAAGATGCTCCAGGGCCTTAATCATCACTGTGGCCCTCTTCTGGAGTCCTTCTAGGAGATTCCTGTCTTTTTGGAACATGAAGCCATGGTAGCAAGAGGGGAACAGCCAAGTGAGGCCTCTCCTTCCTGCAGACTGACACAAGACCAACACAGACATGCTGCCTCCCTCTCTGTTGGCACTGTTCAGATCTCTGTTGATCATAAAAAGGTGAAACAGCAGTAAAAATGTTCATGCTGGGGAAAACATGAAGCTCTCTTGGTGGGTGCCAGGCAGGAGGTGCCACACTGTGCCATGCTGTGTCCCAGTCATCCAGCTACTCTGCAGAGAGCTGCAGCTGCATAAGATGTTGAATGGTTTGAAAAAATAAAGCATTATTTTGGATGCCAATGTTGGCTCATTAATTCTATGTTTTTAAAAATTAACTTTTTCATCTGCTTTCCTTTTTATACATTGCATATAAATATATAATATTTATATATCTTACGTAGCAGACTGACATCAAATGTCATAAAATTTCCTATCTTCATCTAACAGGCTATACATCCAAAGTAAATGAAAGACATCATGTGAGAAGTTATTTGTTTCTATCTACTTCTTATAGAAAAGGAGTGTATTTGAAACACATAAAGAAATCTTCAAGCAGAATTTTCAGCACTGGTTTGAAGATTTTATAATATTGAGCCATGCCCCCACTCATGGTACTGTGCTAATAACAGAAGCAATTATAATCCTAATCCTTGCCATCTGTGATTACTGCAACTCAGATGACCTGGAACACATTACCATAATAGTTAACCAAGAACTTCCTTTTAGTTTGAAAATCCCTGCCTAAGATCAGATTTAAAATTCAGAATCTATACACTGTATAGATACAAATGCAGCTGGTTTTATAACTGTGGTGTGTTGCATGTGTCCTTTGGTGTCTGTAAAATGCAGTTGAAAATACAAAGAACAAATGCAAAACAAAATACTCCAAATTAAGTAACCAAGAGTTTAAGCAGGCGGCAGAGATAGGGTCCTTGAAGTGGTGAGCTGAAATACTGAATGTAAGAGCCAATCTCCCTTCAGCTTTGGAACTTCAGTGCAGGAACGAGACAGTTCATGTCTTCAGAAGATAGAATCATAGAATGGCCTGGGTTGAAACGGACCTTAAAGATCATCTAGTTTCAATGCCCCTGCTGTGTACAGGGTTGCCAACCACTAGACCAGGCTGCCCAGAGCCACATCCAGCCTTGCCTTGAATGCCTCCAGGGATGGGGCTTCCACAGCCTCTCTGGGCAAACTGTTCCAGTGCCTCACCACCCTCTCAGTGAAAAACTTCCTCCAAACATCTAACCTAAATCTTCCATCTTAGTTTAAAACCATTCCCCCTTGTCCTGTCACAATCAACCTGTGTTAACAGTTCCTCCTCCTGTTTATACACTCCTTTCAAGTAGTAGAAGGTCACAATGAGGTCTCCCCAGAGCCTTCTCTTCTCCAAACTAAACAAACCCAGTTCCANCTAAGGCTCTGCAGAAGATCAGGTAGATGACATCCATTGCCCTTCCCCTGTCCACCAATGCCATCACTCCATCATAGAAGACGACCAGATGGGTCAGGCAGGATCTGCCCTTGGTGGAGCCATGCATGTCTAAGATCACCTCTTCATTTCATATGTGCTTTAACACAGTAACCAGGAGGATCTGCTGTATGATCCTCTTCCCAGGCACAGAGGTGACGCTTACCAACCTATATTTCCCCAGGTCGTCCTTTCTCCCTTTCCTAAAAATGGGAGTAATGTTTCCCTTTTTCCAGTCACCTGGAATTTCATCTGACAGCCATGATTTTTCAAATCCTGGGGTCCTGGTAAACACGGGGAGCCTGACCACCAGTGAAGACTGAGGCAAAGCCATTACTGAGTACGTCAACTTTTTCCATGTCTGAGGAAGGCAGTCCTCCATCCTCATTTATCAGAGGGGGAACACTCTTTTTGGTCTGTCTCCTCCTGCCTATCTACCTGTAGAACCTTTTGTTATTTTTCACATCTCTTGCCAAGTTTAGCTCCCTCTGTGCCTTGGCTTTCTTGACCTTATCTCTACACACATGGACAACATCCCTGTATTCTTCCCAGGCTACATGAGCCTGCTTCCACTTCCAGCAGACCCGGATGACCCAGAGTCCCCGGGAAGCTGACAAGCATGTAGGGAGGACCCACTTGTATCAGTTTATGTAGCTGGTGCAGAAGGGCACATCACAGGCAATGAACGGAGAATGAGTACACAGATTAAAGTGTACTGACAAAGCTTTAGCCATAACCTTGTATTAAGGCTATTTGTATCAGCACACAAGTCAGGTGTGCTTTTACAGGTCACTCGAATGCTGTCCTTCTTCCTGTCACTTTACAGACTTTGCATTTGGAGAATCATTTCAGGCGTACAACAAAACAGTCACCTACCTGTTTGTTTTAGAAACATATATTGAGAATCTGGTCAAACATCACAATTACTTTGTTTCTTTACCACTTCCTGCTTTTGTGTCAGTAACGATATGCCCTTCTCTGAATGAGCAAAGGAGACATGCGTGGAAAGTCACAAGGGGAAACCACACCCTTCCTGTTCCTTAACTCACCTCGCAGTTGCTGCATTGCCTTTGATCCAAACAATTAAACAACAAGCTTTGAGGACAAATGAAGAAATGAAGTCCAAACTTGCAACGTAACGTGTACTGTTCAGTGTTACTTACATCACAATAGCATTTGCAACCATTTCCAAGGGAGATGATACATGTGGTTTATTCACAGCCGCAAGAATGCACCTCCAAAAATAAAAATGAAAATAAAAATAAAAATAAAGGAAGTACCTCACTTTTTAAATCCAAAAGGTTTTAGTCATTTGGAGAACATGGCAATTTAGAGGGGGAATGCCAGGGAAGGTTTACTCATGCCCATGTGCTTAACAGCACCTTGCCATTGCTGCATTTGGAAAATTCTACAGAATGGCCACACAATATCTTCCAAAGATCTGGTTTTCTGGTTCCACAAACCCAGGCTGTGAGACAAGCCTACATCAAATAGAGTAAACATCTCAGGTAACAGTAATAGCAGCAGAGGCTCAGTGTTTCAGCTGAACATTCATCTCAAAGAAAAAAAGAAAAAGAAAAAAAAAGCAGGAAAAAATCCCAAAACCCAAAAACCAAAACAATGGTCATAAGACCATCAGACTGTAAAATCTGATCATCTCTTTTCCATAGTTTCATGTGTGGACTGCTCAAGAAAATGACTGACAGATATGAAAGTGTGAAGCAAGTCAGAGTATCCCTCATATTCATGCAGCTGTGTACAGAGCAGAATTACACATTATTGATGCTCTGCGTCAGCAGGGTATCAGCCCCTCTCCATCAGGACTGCAGTTTGCACACAGACCACAGCCAAGGGTGAGATGGGAAAACATGGAACCAGCCTGCAATGGTTCACTGATACCTGTTCATCTCATGTATTAAGGGAGGAACAAATAGTGCATGGCACAGAAAGAAAGGTGTATTTACAAAACATGTATTTCAAGCAGAGCAAAACTGATCTTTTTCTTCTCTGCACTGGTAAGCATGTTTGCAGGAATGGTTCACAGTGCTGCTAATACTGGTTAGGGCTTTTCTTGGATGCTTTCTGCTGGGAGCCATGGGGAATATCAGCCCCCTCACTGTGTCTAGTAGTATGGATGTGCTGTTTCTAATCCTTGTCTTCCATGTTGAGGTACACTGCATCTATCACAGCCATACCCTTGAGTTGATATTTAGTCTTGTGCTTGAGCCAATATTAATAATGGATGTATGTGAAAAGCTAAAGGTGTTTTAAGGCAAAATATTTGTAGCAACACTTGATGTAATACTGTCCCCCCTTGGTTATCTCTGTTGAAATACCTTGATTTCTGTGAATTTGTTTTTGCTTTGCTCTTGGTCATCTTGCTTACTGGTTTAGACTTGCTAATCCTTCATCATAAAAATGATATTGTTAATGTTCTCAGGCATTTAAGGAAGCTTTCATTGAAGTTCCTGGGCTTGTTTCCTCTACAAAGAGTTGTTTGCATAATAACAAGCACTCTCAAGCAAAACATTTTCTTCTTTCAGTAGTTAGCAAATCAGAGAGAGTAAAAATAAAATGTTATTTCTTTTAGCAATCTTTCTACTTTGCTGAGCACCATTTACTTTTAAATAGTCCAATCTGAATGCTTTGTGAGACTCGGACTGTATTTTCCTTGGGGTGGATTTAATCACTTTTCTCAAGTTTAATTTCCAGAGAAGGCTTTGAACAAAGCTAAATAGCCTCAGTGTGTAGTTGTGTGAAGCAGCACTGTGCAGTGAGTAGCTGTGGTAGTGCCAATCATTATGTGCAACTGCAGCTCTACCATCTGCTTGATAGATAATGCAGTAAACACGATCAATGCTTAAAAACAATTATGTCAGCTGAAATCTTGATGTAATGTAGACATAATGGCACTGCATTGTGCCTCCTGGGGCACTCCCACACCAGGGTGTGGTATCTATATCTTCTTCCATCTGCAGCCTCCTCCTGAGTGCTGGTATTCCGCAGATCCTCTCTGACCTTGCACCCAGCAACAGCGTGGATGTTCCCAGAAGGACGCCAGGGTTGTTCGTCCACAACATTGTGTCTTCAAGGACACCAGGCCATGCAGGTGTGAGCAGGGTGGCAGGGTGTACTCACACACTGGGCACCACTCCTACACAGAGGGACATAGGGCACCCTGTGTAATCCTCCAGGCAGCTGTTGCAGAGGATGTCAGTCCTGGGGCTGCACAGGAGGGAGGGAGAAGGCAGCAGTGGAAAAGTCTATTTTATTTAACACCATGGATGGCAGGCCAACAAAATCTTTAAAAATAGCACAAGAAAGCAATATATATGTATTATTTTTTCTTCTTCTGGAAGGTATTGACAGTGTGCACGTGGTAGGGGAATGAAGAGAGGACAAAAGGCAAAACAAAAAGCTGGTACCAGCGTACCTTCAGCAGCAGAATAAGACTGTCTGAGGCAACTGACAAATACCAAGTAACTGTCCAGGGATTCCTCCTCCCAGAAGAATTCCTCCGGTCACCAAAAAGAAGCTCAAAGCTCAGTGTAAACATCATTTATACTACAAATAGTAAATAAAAACAGAAGAGCCAATTAGTGTAATACATTTTAAAGAAAGGATGATGAATTCTAACTGGGTGATCGCTATATAACATCACTTAGGAAATACCCTTTGTGTTTTATCAAACTAGAAACTCTCTGTTAGGAAAGGAGAAATAAAATGATGTGCCTTCCAAAACACCATGACTGTTGTTTTTTTCCTGGATGTTACTCCATGACTAAGTAACAGAGTCCATAAGGAGGTAAAGATTAATAAGAGATGCATGATAAGATGCATGTTTTGAGAAGTATTTAAGAATTGTTCTTGAAAACAATACGATTTTATAAGATGAGCAATTTTTTTCATTAGATTATCATGTCTCAGATGTAATATGACATAAATTTGTAGAGGTTACAGCAAAAGATGAGAAACTGCAGAAACTCATTCAGGTAGCCCCGGTAAGGTAGCCAGGAAATAACACACTGAGCCCATATTACTTCTTCATTTCAGAGATGCAGGTTGTTGATTACTGCCTACTTCAAAGTAATAGAGTGATGTTGGTGCAAAGATTAGTGTGGGCTTCAGAAATATATATGGAGTCACTTGGCGTAACAACCTCCAGAAGAATTTTGCAGATAAATAAAGGTATAAAAACTGTGAGGCTTGCTAAATTACTAAATAAAAATTATGAATTTGAACAATAGAGTGAATTGGACAAGCAGGAATTCGATATGTGGAAGGCAAACACAAGTAGCTACATTCTGGTAAGACAACATGTTTTTGCTGTGTCACCAAGCTGAAATTACACTAATCGGAGATCCTAATAACAAATCGTGTCACAGCACAACATATACCTTCATTTGTCCAACCAAAAAACCTTTGGAATTTCTGTGCCTATTAATACTTAGTAAATGGACAAGATTTTAAATATGATGGAGGATTAAGGAGCTACTTGAAGCATTGCCAGATATTCTACACTGAACTGATTTCTCAGATGTGAGATAAAAGAGTAAAGTGATTTTTTTTTCAAAGTTTAGCCTCTGATGAAAGATCCAAACTCAGAACTGCTGAACTTCAGAACGGTATCTTAAAATCCGGACAGTCCTCAAGAGAAATATTAATTAACATGAAATAATGAGCAGAACCAAAGCAACAAAAGGTGTATTTGATTCTGATGAAAAGAAACAAACAAACAAACAACTGCTGGCTGGAGCTGCTGCCAGCCCTGGGCTTGGACCTCCAGGCAGGAGGGAGCCTGCACATCCCCTGCTCACCTTGGCTTTGGGGGAAAGGCTTCCTGGTGCCAGCTCCCATGCTCTGGCTGTGCCCTGCAGAGAAGGGCCTGGCTCTAGCTCCCCAGCACCATGGGCAGACAGGGGCTGCCATGATGCCCCTGTGCCAGCCTGCCTGGCCCTGCTCTCTGTCTGTGTGTGCAGCACTGGAGCTGTGGGCCTGCAGGCCCACTTCCTCCACGAGCACAGAATATCCTCCTATTCCCCTTGTAAACACTGAAAGCTTTCTGGAATGAATAAATAAATAAATAAATAAATATGAAAGACATAAATATAGAAATCTGCAATTTTTCATTAGTTGTGTGCGTATTTGCAGGCTTTTTGAAGCACCTTGCTAAACAGACCTATAAATAGTCACACAGTGCTGTTTCCCTGGACAAGTATGACCCGCGGCACACAGGAATTCAAAGTCACATGCTGCAGCACTGTGACCAGCAGATCAAAGGGAGCTGCTGTGAGATAACAGGAAAAGATGGCTCAATGCTCTTCCACTGACATCAGTAAAAATAATCAGTGTGTATGTTGCTTAAGATCAGGAAATATGCTGAAAGGAATAAGTCTCCTGTATGTTAAAGGGCAGCTCAGGTGTCACCCACACGTGAAAAAGTCACAGAGCCATGTGCCTGTAATGCTGACAGAAAACACACCTAGCAGCTGGAGGAAACAGGACTGGTGTGGCTCTGTCCTGCTTGTGACTGCATGACATCACACTGAGTTTATTTTGGAGTTTTCTGTAGCTCGAGCTGCTCCTCACTCTGATTTTTGCTTTTGTGTGAATGTGTGTGACCATGTGAGCCGAGAACTTTGTTCTGGCACTGCTACCTTAGGTTATGCAACAGAAAAAGGGAAAACAGCTGTAATCCGTCAATTCTCTGTGTCTTTCTCAGCTGTAAAATTAATACAACAGCTTTTCACTCTAAGAACTCCGTGCTGGTATGGATGAAGGTAACAAACTGATAGATAGTTTCTAAATGGTTTATCTTCAGACATCTTCACTAGAGTGCAACAGCGATGTGTGAGAATGAGTGTGTGAGGTCACTGAGCATCAATTTGTACTGCCTTCAGGTGCTCAGGACACATTCCACCCAAAAAAGGAAAACAATAACCCTCCATTGCATAGAGGTAGGGGAGTGCAGGTAAACTCCCATCTTAGACCAAGAACACACCAATTTTTGCTTGACTATTTTAAAGGAGGAGAGGCTGCAGAAGGCACACTTCTCTCTCTACTCAGTTTGCTCCAGTTCACTGTGACATGTGACAGTCTCCCAGGGTAATGTTGCCAAATGCTTGCACCCCTCTGACCAACAGCTGGAAACAACCTCCTTAGGATATTACGTGCTTGTGGCAGGCAGAGTCTGGGAAATCCCCACACCATCTCTCACTTCCTCCTTCTGATCAGTAAATAACATACACACTTGCCTTAGGAAGGAAATAAACATTTTGCAGATAATTCTTATTGGATTTCTCCAAGCTGACAAATGTTGGATCTGATGCATTATTACATGATTCACATTGTGCTTTCATTGCCATTTTCTCCAGTCATCTGACAAGCAGACAATGTACAAATGCACAGTATCATTTTTCTTTCTTTTACAAAACTTAAAATTTCTTCCCAATCTATTATTTTATTTGAGACACTGTAATGCAAAATGGAGCTATAAACATCACTATTTCCCAAAGCTGCAATTACTTTATGTTCTTTATGTATGTCTAAAGTCAAAGCACTCGTAACTAAAACTGGGTTTGCTTATGGTTACTAGAAATGACAGTTCTAGGACTGCAAACAGTACCAAAACAATGATGAAATGCTTTACTGATGCTTTCCAGTAGACATTTGTTCTAAATCTCTCTATATCAGCTCTTCAGTGGAAAACTGCAGTTGTTACAGTAATTTAACCTAGCTATGACCAACACCAAACTAATGATTTT